>CM017581.2:17455458-18055458 GCA_007844105.2 Rhamnella rubrinervis
AGCCAACCGCAACTTTATTATCTAGACCAGATAAGGAGAAAGGCAAAAATTGATGCATAACAATAAAGCACAAAAACTATGTGGTTAATTTGGACTTCTTTTCTAGTAAAGTTCACAAAAGTAAAAAAGAGAAACACAACTGACTGTGACATAAAGTAGTCTCTTTTCAAAGAATTTACTTGCCTGCAGATCAAAATATGTCATAGTTTCATAAACTATGGATAGTGAACAAACTTTAATCATGATGGGACAGAAAGTACATGAAAAATTTATGAGGAATATTTGCAGGTTGAGTTATATAGTGTGGTAAATACTGAGTTTTATATTGGCTATTGATTTTCTCACATACCTGAATGTAAACATCAAATAAGCGCCTCCCAAGACTTTTCCAGGATCGAGTGTCGTCCATTGTTATCTCTGCAAAGTGAAGCTCAATA
The DNA here is from genome assembly GCA_007844105.2 of Rhamnella rubrinervis. NCBI lineage: Eukaryota > Viridiplantae > Streptophyta > Magnoliopsida > Rosales > Rhamnaceae > Rhamnella > Rhamnella rubrinervis. Next base: position 17,455,896 of record CM017581.2, read on the forward strand.
ACATATTGTCCATTGGTCAAATCGAAGCCGAAGTACCTGAGTGAGCCTGGTGAAATTCTTGCTGTTTTATACAGTTCGGAGTCCAACGTTGCGGTGATTTGAGAATCTGTTTTTGCAATGTACAGAGGGCCATTTGGATTAGAAAGGAAATTTCCAGCGTTGCTTACAGACCAATGATATTTGAAGTTGGTGTACAGTGAAGCAGCTCCTAGTGTTTCAGAATCATCTTCGTATTCTACGTTGGATGCAGTTATCTGCTCTGAGCCTCCGCATTTCACAGAAAATGAAGCTGCAAAGAGAAAAAAGAAGAAGAAGAGTTTTCTTCTGGTAAATTAAGAAATCAAACTTCCTTCTTACGGAAAGTACTAAGTAGTAACAAAATATTTTTAATAACTTTGATGTACATAAATCTGGAATAATGGAAATCAGGATGAAGAGCAAGAAAGAGGCTTCACTTACATGCTGGCTCTTGACTAGTGCACTTGGTGTCTCCTTGGAGGCAATTCAACAATGCAAATGCCTTCCTGCTTTTGAAATAACAGAAAAAGTTTGCAGAATATATCATAAGAGATCATAGGATTGCAGGAACGTTCTAAATACTGGCAAACATTGTCCGTTTTTGAAAACTTGGGCGAATCATCACAAGAACAAAATTTCAAGTTAATGGACCAGAAAAACAAGCAAGTTTCCAAACCATAATGTTGGAGACCTCTAGTTTTGCCAGTGAGGTATAATGGTTGGAACTTAGTCATTCATTTTGAAGTTCATACATTTGTTTTGATTTAAGATATTGTTTCTGACTCATAAACGGATATGAGTTTGAGCAGTATAACTCAGTACCTGTCTGTTACACTGTTTGCGCTGATGGATGTCCCTACAACATTCCTGAAGAGAAGAAGGAAGTAAATTAAAAGCAATAATAATGGCACCTGCATATGAGGAAAACATTAAGTTGACTTACATTGAAAATCCTGCTTTCATGGAATTTGCAGGAAAGTTTCCAGATATATCATTGAAGGAGACATCTCTGCCATTGAGCATGTAAAAAACTTTTTAGCTGTAATTACATTTTTATTGCCTATAGACTATAGTTAAAAAGAAAAAGAAAAAATAGCTTTTTTAAGCAAATACTGTGTGTTCACTGCATTTCTGAAGTATGATCGATGGATATGGATGTTGGAATGACAGTTAAAAATAGTTCATGGTGGTACTTACAATGCGATGAGCTTTGGACTAATGATATTGGCAGGTAGCTCTCCATTTAAGTTGTTGTTTCCTAGATATCTGAGAGACACAAATAGATCCAGTTCGCATGACTAAATAAACTTTCATTTCAGTACATGAAAAGGGTCAAAACTAATTTACTTACAAATACTGCAGTACTGTTAACTCTTGGAACGCACTTGGTATTTCACCACGCAACTTGTTGTGGCTCAGGTCCCTATCATAGTGAATTCATTTTGGAAAAATTAAAGTGAAGGGTAAGAAAGTGAACAAACCAACTCAAACAAGTAGATAGCAACGTCATCGTTTCACCAGGGAAAAAAAAAATAGTACTCCTAACCGAAAAGTGTTTCACATTTCATGTTGAAATTAATGAAACAAAATTGCCTAGAGGGATTTAATGGAGGTGTGAATGGAATGGTCACTTACAGATGTTGCAACTTAGTAAATCTGCCAACCCGTTCTGGAATTTCACCGGACAAACGACAGTTTCTCAAAGACCTACAGAACAAGTTAAGAAAATTTTCAGAGGAATTCTATATTTGTATTTTCAATTTCAAAAGAAAAGGTTGTTTGTTGTATACAGTATGGCTAGACTAGTGTGTTTCTCCAAGAATTGAAGAGAAGAATCTTCCTTGCTAAGACCACCAAGTCTCCTACACAGTCAAATGAGGAAATCAGAAACTCCATCTTACAACAAAAATAATTTCCAATTATTCAGAAATCTTAGGAAATAAAAAATTACATAACATTCTATGGAAAGAGAGGATGATGTAAAATGAATTACAGGGTCTGCAGTTTGGTTAGAGCACCAAAACTGCTTGGAATTGGGCCTTCAAGCAAAGTTCCTTCGAGTCGTCTGTGAAAAAGGATGAGCACTGGTCATATTGGATTATCTTGGATAGGAAAAATCAAGTGAAAACTTAATTCTTAATAGTTCAAGGATAGTTCATACATACAGGTCTATGAGTTCTGTAAGAGTGCCAATGAATTCTGGGAGTTTTCCAGTAAAGGGATTGTCAGATGCCCAGCTAAAACATGGAAAAAATTGAATCACAGATCAACTTATTGATCATATATTGTTTTCAACCTCTTCAATTTTCTCAGAAACCACCATATTAATCTCTAAAAAAGAGAGTTTTAGTAAGTACAGAATTCGAAGGGATTTCAAGTTTTCAAGTTCTTGTGGAACTGGTCCGGTAACTCCACTGCTATCAATGTACCTGGAAGGAAAATAAGTCAGAGAATCAGCTTGCACTTCTTGGAGAAAATAATATAACAGTAGGAGAAAACAGATTATTGAAAGTTCGCGAAGCTTACAACTGCAGTAAGGAGGTTAAATTTCCAAGCTCTGAAGGTAATGGTCCATAGAAATTGTTTGAGCTAAAACTTCTGTGACACAAAAATTACCATTAGGAATAAAATCCAAATGAAATGAAAAGAAACCCCAGAAATCGATAAACTAAAAGGTGGGGAAAAAAAAATGGAATCTGAAACAATGAAGACGTGGGCATACAGGGAAATCAACTTGGTTAAGTTGCCAAGCTCTTGGGGCACCTTGCCTGTCAAATTGTTTATGCCCAGGCTACTGTTCAATAGCCCACAAAATAAGAAGTAAAAATTATTACAAACTTTATAAATTAGAAGTCAGATAGAATAACAACTGTGGATTTACTTTATGTATTTAAAATAACTAGTAAGATCTTAATCAGAGAATTCTAGTATGCAGTTACAGGTATTCCATTTCTGATAGCTGTCCAATTTCAGCAGGGATTGTCCCATTTAACACGTTCTGAGCTAGATTCCTGAATCAATATGATCAAGCATGTCTACAAGAATTAGAGCAAAAATGACAAAAAAAAATAAAATTATACGGTACTCAAAGACTTTGATGGATCACTTACAAGTCCTTCAGCTTCTTTAGCTCAAACAGTTCTTTGGGAATTTCACCAAAAATGTCCAAAGCGTATATTTTTCTGTATATATCAAGGTAAAATTGGAAGTCATTCTCAATACAAAGAAGCATTTAACAACTAAAACATGATCTGATTATGATGATGATGAACTAACAGGTTGGTAATATGGCAGGTGGTGTCCCCGCAACTACAAGCTATACGAGGATTTGCTGTTTCAGATGCCCACGTTGCATTTTGGTTGCAGGGGTCAATGCTACTGAGATTCAAATGACTGCTCAAGTACCAGTGATCTATTATCTTGCTCAGAGCAGCCACTGAAGCAAAAGAGTCAAAGAAAGACCCAGTCTAAATTACTGTAGAAAACTAAACAAAAATTGTTAAACTCAGAAGTAGCTTGCATGATAGATATATAACCTTCAATAGGGTCAGTGACAACTGTTTGTGCAGAACCAAGCTGAAATAATGCACAAAGAAGCAACAAAGAAAACCTCAAGACCCCCATTGCTGTGAAATAGCAGAAGCAGAAAAACATGCACACATACACGCATGCAATGACAGATAAATAGAGTAGAAAGATACAGAGAGAGTCAAGGCCGGCCACAATGTCAAAGAGGTTAACAAAAATATTTACAATTGGGACTTTAAAATGGTGGGTTTAATAGAGATTCGAATCTCGCGTCTAAAAACAAACAGCAAAAATGCAATCCATTTTGCGTGAAATGGTAGTGGGTCTTCCATTGACTGTGTGTGCGATTGGTGACCAAAATAAACAATGCCATTGCATAGACTTAATGTTGGCCACCATTGGCCATTTCTCCGCGAGACAAAAACAAAAAGCCATTTGTTCTAAAATGTTCCACCACCTTTGACATTAACAGCTAAAAGCGACCTTTTGTCCTTTTCTTCTTATACACATATTATGACTATCTGCAAAGCATGTGAAAGATTGGACGATTCGCATTGAAGATGAAGCAATTACATCATACCCAGTAATAAGAAGAAGCATCGCATTCGCAGACAATACACTGAAACCAAATTTTATCAATTTTTTTTTTTCTCTCTCAATAGCCAAACCAGCTGAATTTTACATTGATATTCTGATCCAAATTAAGAGCTTTGGGTGAATCTTTTCGTCAAACATATAAGAAGCAGATAGATTAGGTCTTCTACTAATTGGAATTTTAGCAAAGAAAGTAACAACGAATAATTATAAAATCAAAACAAATGAAAAAGCAAAAGCAATTGTGAACATTCATAAACGGGTAGACAGCAGTAAGTGTAATTCATTTGTTGGGTTTCTTAATTCTTCAATTACAGCATGCCGGGATTAATAGAATTTGGTTTGTAGATGTATTTACTAGAAAAGTTAAAAAATAACCTTTTGATTATTGATAAATTGGGCCTCTATATAGAATTTTAAAAAAATTATTACATAAAATCAAATTGAAACAATTTGCATTATTTTAATAGATAATTGCTAATTAACAAATATAATTACAGGAATATTACATTCAATATAAAATTATAACTGATTCTGATACTCATGATTGTTCACTGAATACCTTCAGTGAAGCTTTTAATTTGAATTTTTAAAAAGATTTTATTTTTTTACCTGTGTGCTAAATTAATTTAGTTTAAAGATCATTTCATGTTATTTTTTTTAATTTTTTAAAAGTTGCGTAAAATTAATTTTTCTTTTCTTAAAACCAAAATAAAACATTTTTTTAATGTCATTATTTTTTTAAATCAAAATTTTGTTAAATACGAGATAATATTATATATGATACATACAGATGATGAAAGTAATTGAATAGATAAAATAGAGGATATGGGCTATGCATAGGAACACAAATAAAACAGACAAACATGTTGACTGCTCATGTTACGAGGGACATGATTTTAACATCTCATATGTTAATTAAATAAATTAAAACAAAAAAAAGATAAATATATTAATTAAATTGTGAGGTGGTAAAATCCTATGAAGTGATCTCCTTATTGTTTATTTTGACCTTGTTACTGCTTGGTCAAACTTAGTTCTTTTATGGTCCAACTTCATTTTCTTTGTGATCCATCTCGTTTTTGTATAGTACAATCTCATTTTTATAATACAACATCGGTCCTGTATGGTCCAACTTTATTTCAATCTAATTCGTTCATAACTCTCATGCATCCTTAATGGTTACACACAGTTAGAGTAACGAATAAAATCGTCCATAAATCCGATGACATGAGGAAGAGTAATAATATATAGGTGACATAAGAGCTGGAACACTTTTTCAACCCTTATATAATATATCCCAAATGACATTTGGTTTAGATATACAGTTTATAGCCTTATGCTTTTTCCAATACCCAGCGCTCTGTAACCTTTTTAGGTTTCTAAATCAAATACCTAAATCATCTATTTCAGCAGTGTAAGACCCTAATAAGTGTTTTTTTTTTTTTTTTAAATATATATATGCACGGAAAAGTGAGAAATAGGGTATATAAATATATAAAAATTTGGGCCAAAAGAGAGTTTGGCCTCCATTTGGAATTTAAGGAAAAAAAATTAAATAAATAAAATTGAAACAACTCAATTTGCATTATTTCATAGATAATTGGTAATTGACAAATATGGTTACAGGACTATTACATTCAATATAAAATTATTACAAGTGACGGTAGCTAATTCTGATCCTTATGACCATCTTCTATATATTTATCTCTGTTTCTAATGGTTTACTCCAAACTTCAATCCTTTTTCACAATTCTAGACTTTACATATATATATATATATATATATATATATATATATATATATAATTAATCAAAGCATTTTTTTATTAGGCAATTTTCATGAAGAAAATGAAAAAGATCAACATAAAGTAGCTAGCAATCTATTTCTTAAACCAGTCCTCCCAACTCCTTCGTATCTTCAGACGCTGCACTGACTCGATGAAGGTCCTGCAAATTAAGCAAACCCAATGTATATTACTTATTACCTTGAATAAAATAATTTAATTTGAGATAATTTAATGCTAATCAATTTTTTTTTTTTTTTTAAAGTGTGGAGAGGTAATAGATTTCATAAATAAATAACTATATATATATATATATATATATATATAATTACATAATCAAATAACGCGTTGTGTATGTAAGAATAATTTCTTTGTAATAAAAGGAATGGATGGAGCAACAACTCTGAAATTAGTTAATAGTAATAGTAGTGTAAGATACATAATTAAAGAGATACATACTGCCATGGAACATCCGTAGCCAGCAGCCAATCACCTTCTTTGTCTTGATAAGTGAGTGTGTAATTACTTGCACCATTTTGGTTACATCTTTGGTCTGATCAGCAGAGGCAAATTAACAAACATAATTTACTTACAGATTTGTTTTGGGAACTAATATATAATATGCTTATTTAAAATAAAAAAAAATATTAATTTTGTAGTAGTAGTGAAATTAATGAAGTAATTAGTAATTACTTACATTTGGAGAACATGGTAATCAAGGTGGATTTAAGAGCGTGATAAGAGTGGTAGAGCTTCATGTCAATCTTCCTTACAATTCCTACCCCTTCCATCTTCACCTTCACATACATTGATTTAGATCCACCAATCTTATTATTATTATTTTTCACCCTATAATTATTATTGTAATTAGCCTCATCATTAATCTCCACCTGTTCACCACCATGAAGCATCTTTTTTCTTGATGATTTTATTGGTGGCCACCCCACGATCAGATCTCGATCTTCATTGTAATTCCTAACATTAATTTGGGACAATTTTATCACTACTTAATTAATAAAGTGTCGGGCTTTAATTAACTTGATCAAATATCATCCAGAGAAACAATTAACAACAAAATTTCATATAAAAGCAAGTATATATAAAATTCAAACGTATATGAGCTTATATAAAAACTCCAAAAATTATATACTAATTTACACAAACACTTAACAAATAAAGAGAATAATAATAATAAGAATTTAAAAAAAAAAAAAAAAAAACTCACTTATTAGTGGGTTGAGAATAAGGTTTGTGTCCCTTCCTATCATCTTCCTCATTAGGCTGCCCATTCCACAACAACAAAGGCAACGTATGCGTCGACGCCTCTTCCATTTCTCCGAAAGCCTCATCGAAACTGCGCTTGTTTTTAACATTACTACTACTACTACTTGATCTACTTCTAGTACTACTTTCCAAATTGCACCCACCACCACCACTCATCGCTGGCATCAAACCCACCTTATGGCACTTGTTCAGGTAGTCGTCTATTTCGAACCCCTTGATGGGATTGTGAATCGGAAGTGCCAGTCCCAGTTCAAGCTCCATAACATGCAAAACAACTTGTACACAACGAAAATGGTTGTGGTTAATTACTGCCTATAGCTATAGTATACAAGCAAAGCAAGAGGCTCTAGCTAGTTGTGGTGAATTGGGGTTCGGAAGTACTATATATATAAGGGGAGAGAGAGAGAGAGAGAGATTAAAAAGAAGCATTTGTGAAGAGGAAGTTAAGGGGACAGGAATGGAAGATGGGTCGGATAAAAGTGTAGCATGCTGATACAGACAGCTTACAAATGGGTGTGCCCATTTGTGCTTGTGTGCCTGGACAGCTACTAGTCCCGCCTTCTGAATTCTCATCTCTTTTTTGAACTCCCAAACCCTTCACTCTCAACTGTCCCAGCCTGCACCCACTATCCCTTTCTCTCTTTTCCTTTTCCTTTTTTTCTGTCTCCAAATTTATTAGTGATTTAATTTAATTACATCGTAATTTAGTTATAGTCTTAAATCTCGTCAAAATGAATCATTAATAAAGTAGGTTTTTCGTACTTTGAAACTGAGGAAAAAAAAAAAAAAACAAAAACAACCCATACCCATACCCAACAAAAGTAGTCAAAGAAAATAGGGGTTTCAATGAAAATCAAAATGCTATATGGATCAATATCCAATTAAAATGAGAAAAATATGTATATACATATATAAATATATGATAATCATGATCTCTTTCGGCATATAATAAAAGAAAATCTTGATCATGAGTTGGTATTGTCTGGAACAAAACAGTGAACTTTATACGATCTTGTTCCGAGCCTTTCACACGAATGTAGTTTACCATAATGGTTAATGTGAAATGAATTAGGTAAAGTAATCACCTAAATTATATGCATGTCTAATATACATATATAATTACTCAATATGCCTTAGACGTGTACGTTTTCCCTTTAGTGGTCATTATACGTACGTACATACCATATATATTATTACACTAAATGAGAAAAAATATTAGGCATCACGATTCACGACTAATTAATTAATCATATATAATTATAATGTTTTCTTTTTTGAACTTTATATGTATAGTTATAGTTTGTTCTGATCTCTTTTCACTCATTTTTGTAACAAAAACATTATTACGTACCCCAAAATGTTATAAACTAATTGCACTTTTTCTTTGTCTATAGTTAAGGGATGAGGGGATCAAACAATATATCTCAAAGTCACTACCATCTAGACTGTCCCATGAGATCTAATCACACATGGTTGATTATTCATCAAGATTTTAAAATTAAATTCACCTAGAATCCAACAACAAAAAACACATTATAATGCACATATATTAAAATAACCCTGCATAAGTTCATGGCATGCAACAATGCGTCATGTACTTATATGCACATAATAAAGCACATGCACATGGCCAGTTTTTATTCTAATCACGTACGTAAACAAGTCCATGAATATGTGTGTCGGCAAACACCCGTCAAACACATAATTATATATGGTGCGTGAACTCCAATCTCTAACACCTCCACAATAACAGGTACTAAAACATTCCCATTGATTTTCTTTCTTGATTGATATGATTTTTAGTACTTAAATTAAAACCCCTCTCACTTTTCTCCATTAAAAAATTACTCTCAGATTCTTCTTGTCGGAGTTCCCATGTACAATATTAACTCAATAATGAGATAGAGATAGAAAGAGATAAGAGGACGATAAGGGTTAGAAAAAAACACAAACCTAACAACGTATTATACGTTTGGTATGTGTTTCCTGCTTGCCCTTCTGGCTCCGTAGGGCATGCATGCACTTGTAATATAGTGCACCAATTCAGCTAGGTCAGTGCTTGTGTTTAATTTGGAACATGACGAAGAAAGGTACTTACGTACCCCTCGTGAAGCGCACTTGACGAAAACACATTAATTGAAGTCTCAAAGTTCATAAAGTCACCAATCTTGATCACTCTCATCAGTCCCTGCAGCCTGTATCGCTGCTCGTGTGGTGGGAACCAATACAGGACCCCAAATATTGCAACATTATCAAACTCATTGTGTCATGTCCCTTTAGCTTTCAAACTGATTAATTAATATAGAGAACAAAATCATATCTGAGTCATATTTTTTTGGTACTTCTTCTTTTGGGTTGATGATAAGTTCTAGTTCATGAACTTGGAAAAAAAAAAAAAAAGAACCAAAGTTGAATTTATTGAAAGTTTATGTGCACATGCTCCCACCAGCTGTTTAGGGCATGTAACTCATCACATGGTGTTGATCGAGAAGTAGCTGTCACTTATAGTCATATTCTTTGAATGATTTGAATCCATGCACTTGATCATCTTCTTTTTGTTAGGTATTTAACAATATTCAGTCAAAATTTCTTTCAACAACTCGTGTATATATAAAATAAACTTAATTAATTTACTCCAATCTCAATTCATAACTAGAATCCTTATCATAAGAAAAATAATGATTTCTATCACAAATAGTTTGGTTTTACACATATCCAACTTAAATATTACTGATTAATTAAGATATTTATATATATGGTATATAGAATTGAGAATTGTCTAATTATAGCATGAAAATTAGTTGATGGATGGTAATTAACGATGGAGGGAAAAGTAAATAGATCGAAAATGACACACTTAGTGGATAAGGTGGCAACTGGTGAAGCTGGATGATCATGAATTCATATATAATATGGCAGACATAGCATTCGAAAGAAGAAAATGACATCATGATGATGAGGGAGGAGGGTATAAAATCTTTTACCCACATGACTTGAATTCCCTATGCCTACTCCCAAATCAACAATATGATATATACTTGTCCAGTTTAGACCTACCCCCAAAAGGACCAATCCACTTAAACAAGGGACCAATTGAATTTACAGAGAAGTTGAATATGTTTTATAAATATCTAAAATCCATTACCATTAAGCTATTAAACGAGCTCGGTTAGTTATATATATATATATATATATATATATATATATAACCAAGTTGTATAGCAAGGAAGTCTTATCTGGTCCAGCTTTGTGTGTTCCATACAAGTAGTCATTAATTTGGAGAAAATTGCACGGACGATGACGACCCCACATGCTTTGAATGCAAGTGGAAAAGCATTTTAATTTCTACCAAAAAAGTAAAAAGAAATATAATGCCCTTAATTATGCCATAGAGAGGTCCCCTCGCTGTTGGGGATCAAAGCATCCCAAGCAATAATATACAAACAGCATTCTTTAGGGAAAGAGAGAAACAGATAGAAGCTGCTTATTCTCTTTAATTAATTTGCTTTCGCTTTGGGACAGATTGAGACCCATAATATCATATCTATATATATATATATATATACACACTAATTCAAAGTACTTGATATATATATTGTATACATTATATATATATATATATATAATTTCATTTTCATGAGAGGTCCCATTCATAGAAATCTTACTTTCTTATAATCCGGTCTGTTAATTCCATCCAAGCATCTCATTATATATCGTTAAGACTTTGTTTGGAAAATGCTCCTCAATTTCCTTTACCTTGGAGGTATAGATAGATACAATTAAAGGGCACATGCAAGTACGTGGAGGCATATGGAGGTAAACATGCACAAACATGTACAATAATAATTTGTCCTTTTTGTCATTAGGGTTACCAACACTGCAAACCCCAGTCCATATATTGAAGCACCTAGGGTACCACATAATAATGCTTCCTCTCTTAATGAATTTTTGATCTTTGAAAAAAAAAAAAGTACAACAAGACAAACAAAAGAAAAAGACTAAACATTTTATGAATCATAGATAGACACGTACACCAGCACATGCATTAGGCATGCAATTTGAGGGGTTCCAGTTTCTTTGTTTTTTGTTACAAGTTTGAAAAACCAAGATTATTGCTAAGTAGGTTAGATATTTTCATTAATGTGAACTTGTTTAGTTCATGATTAGATTCCTTTAATCATTATTTTTATTTCGTGTAATTCTGGTTTTCTCACAACCAGCCGCAAGAAGGTGGTTTTTCAGGATCGATAGTGGAGTTCGGTTGAAAGCAAATTGCCGAAACTTAATTATATTGTTTTGTTTTTGTCATATTCTGATTTGGGTAAAAATTAGGTACTTATCTTTTTCATTTTTTTATTTTTGGTAGGAAAATTAGATACTTATCTAAACTAATGTTTTTTCCCCATTTAATTAATTGCAGGACTGCGTGTGAAAAAGTTTTGTTACGTTCTTATCTTTCTTATAAATATCTACCTATGCATGTTAGTTACCAAAAAAAAAAAAATCTACCTATGCATGTTTTCTCAATAACCATGATTCGACATTTTACTACCATCTTTCATCTTTTACTCTCTTTTGTAATTTTATGATAGTTATGGAATATATATGATGTATGCATGCCTAAGCCTTTTTTCAATTTTTGACCACCCTTTATCTTTTTGTCTTATTTTCTTTGACTATAATTAATGTTTGAAGCTTAGAATTATTAAATCCTTAATTACATGCATGTTTCCATGAAAATGAAATAAATTTTTATTAAAATGCATAAGAGAAATCAAACTACTTTTCAAGAGGAAATGCGGCAAAAACGCAGAACAGAGTATATACTGCCCACTCGGGGGGAATACGACGTCGTACAACTGGCTCAATTGCCGGGTCAATTGGATCATTTTTGACTTGACCGAAGCCCATTAAGCCCAATTGACCAGGACACTCAAGTCTTTTTGAAAAGGATCTTTAATGCATCCACTGACTCAGTCCATCCGGATTCCCGACTCAACGAACTCAGCTCGGGAAAACGGTGCGCCACAAGAATTTTGGAGCCAAGCCCGACCAGGCATTTTTCTTCCAGCAAAATTCCAATTTCAAAACGCCGACGTTTAATGAATAATTAAACTGAGAATTATGAGCCGGCGGCGTTTCTGACTCAACTCAACGAGTCAGCATCCCCGAGTTTCTCGCATTTGAACCGAGTTTATCGCCCTGGCGATTTAAACTTTGCTTTTCCCTGTTTTCCTAACGTTCAACTCTCCGATCGAAGACAACGCCTAGAGAGAGAGAGAGAGAGAGAATGGCTCTGAAATCGTCGGGTTCCGGCAAGAATCTTCTGCCGGTATCGGATTCTCCGAGGGACGAAGAGGAGGAGAGGCTCGTCAAAGGCGATGAGAAGCTCTTCAAAGGATCGGCCATGACGAAACGAGGAGCTTATGCTGCCGTCTCTTACATGTTTTGTGCAGGTAAAAATTTAGGGCTTAGAAGAGCGTGATAGAGTGTAGAAACTTATACAGTGAGCGATTTTCATTTATAATTTGCTTGATAGCCTTGAATATTTGTTTTGCTTTTAGATTCTCAATTGAGAATTCAATTATTGGTGAAACGCTTTGCTCAATTTGTGATATTATTTGTTTTCTTGAATCAGTTTTGAGTTTACGTTTAATGCGAAAGGTGTGGTTCACTTTGTCATTTGTGGCTCTCAGATTATTATACGGGTCTTTTTGGCATAGTTCCTGTGGTTCAGTTCGTTTGATCGTGGTCTGCATGGAATAAACGCATGAGACTTGGAAACAATTAAGAATTTAAAATGTGATTTAAACGAAATATACATTAGGAATTTTAGATTTGAGTCCTCCAAAGAATACAAGCAAATGAGATGTAATTTTGATAAAGGCAAACCTTGAGGACTGAGCATGTGCACAGTGGATCAAAATGTTGATGATATCTAGTACCAACACGTTTTACACTCTGCTTTTGCAGACAAAGCCCAATAATGTCTTAAACTAGAAACTTAGATCCAGTCTTCAAGGCTTCTGGGATCCAAACTTCCGTTTTGGGGATCACTGATTTTGCTTCAAGCCAGTTTAGCATTATAAAAGTGTTTATGATTCATCTCGCCCAAGTAGAAACATTGAGCTTTCGTTCTCTCAATTGAGTCACCTTTTGTGAAGAATGAGGAATGCACACACCTGAATAGCAAAAGAACTAATTAACTTAGTCTGCTAGAATGGAAGAGTTTCACTTACCCTTGACAACACTATCCTTCTAAAGATCTTCTTTCCAAGAGGTAGACAATCCTTGCATCTGAATTTACTTGAAATCAGAGGCACTCTGATCTGCAACTGCAGGCTGATTTCCTTTGAAGCTATTATATTGAGAATGAAATCTCCCAGCTAGGTTGTTGCTTGAAATGTACAATCTAACTTTATACATATTTGGTTTGAGGCCTGACATCATTTTTTACACTAATAACACCTTGATAGCTCTGCATGAATTATGTCAGCAGCAGTGAACAGTATCGAGTCGGTTGCTAAGTGTAGGGAGGTTCCTTGTTTTCACTATCAGTGGTTTCATGCATTCAAGAAACAACTATATTCATATTTAGTTAGGTCATTATGAAGCATTCTGGACTCATTTAGTATCAGCACTATGCTTCTATGTATTTTCCTTACTATGCAGCATGCATGATGCAGTTTTTTCCTACTTGTCCTTATTTTAAAAGATGACAGAGTTTGTAGGTGCATATTATATACAAATAAAGGGAGTTAACTGGTGAGGTTTTAGTTCTTAAAAGATATGCTTTTCTTCTCATTCTCTCTAACTATTATTTATTTCATGTACTTGTTGTAATTTGTTGCATCTCTATTTGAAAAGCTCACAAACCTTCCCAAAGGAAAAATGAGACATTTGAGAAAATCCTAATGATGTAACATTTTATGATTTGTATTTCCCAAAGCTAGTTACATCTTTCCCATCTATTTTGCAGTGCTATTGGTTATGTTCAACAAAGCAGCTCTTTCTTCTTATAAATTCCCATGTGCAAATGTCATCACTCTCTTTCAGGTAGACCCCAAACCTGCTCATTTGAAAGATTGGTCCATTTTTATTAATTAAAGGATTATGTTTTTAGTTGTTAGCTTCTTTAAGCTTTAGTTATTGACGCAAAAGCACAATTAACATGTGAAACCCAATTTTAATTTTATGTTTATTGCAATCTGTTAATTTTTTATCACAGATTTTATAGTGCATTTGGTGTACATGCTTCTTTCATTTCTTAGAATTCTACAATGATGATATTTTTTATGGATGGGCTTGTAGAAATTTAGTTGCTCTAGCTTTACTTGCATTTCATGTATAATTCCAGTGAGGCCTGCAATTTAAATGCCATTGCAGATGATAAGTTCATGCGGTTTTCTCTATGTATTGAGATGCTGGAAGTTAATTTCTTTCACTGCCAGCGAAGCTTTGACAAATTCGGATAATGCAACTACATTTGTACCATTAAGGACAGTGAGGCACACCATTCCACTTGGGGGATCCTATTTGTTTTACATGGTATGCATTTCACGACATTATAGTGGAATCTGTTCTTTTGGGTAATTTGTAAACATCTGTTTTCTTATCTGCCTTTGCTATTAATTTCTACCTCTTACTTAATTTGTCCATGAAAGCTAGTCACTATGGAGTCTGTTCGTGGAGTAAATGTTCCTATGTACACCACTCTTAGGCGGACAACAGTGGTATTTACTATGATAGTTGAGTACATTTTGGCAGGGCAAAGATATACATCTCCAGTTGTAGGAAGGTAAATGACTCATTTCTTATTATTTCATCATGTATATGCTGATGTTAGAGATTCAATGATGACAATAAGCAGCTTCTCTCTTGATTTATCACATAGAATTACGTGAAAGTGATGATTTCTATAGAACTTTCTTTATTTGTGATTACTGTATACATTTTGTTTACAGATGTAATTCTGGTTCGACAGTTTCTTCTTTATTCCACTTTTTTCTCTTTCTTTTTTTTTTTCAAGTTTTGCAAATGTGCTTTTGTATTTCGATAAATCACAAAGACATATCCTTAAGTTTAATTTTGTTGTGATTTCCTCCCTTTTGTAGACAATTTAATGAAATCTTCACATGTAAATTTTCACATCTGCACATATTATACATAATCAATTGAACTACAATTGATATTCTGTACAATTGAACTATATTTATTTGAAAAATATCAAAAAAATTATGTAAAGAAGGGGAAATATTACCATAAAAATGAAATAAAAAGGGAGGTTTTTTGTAATTTCTGTGATGCAAAGGTATATCTAAAAACTTGAAAAACAAGGGGTATTAATGTAATTTTCCGAATATACATGTGTGTGTGTGTACATCAGATATAAGGGAATAAGGACACTCAATTTATTTGAACTAGTTTCCTGCTTTTCATTTTTTAAGGCATCGAATTCTCCTTTTTCTTTTTGTTACTTTTTGATTTAGTTGTTTTGGTCAATCTAAGTCTAAAACAAGGGTTAATTTTAGTTTGTTATACTTTTATTCAATATGTGAAGTGGAGAACATCTTTTTCCAACTTTGTCTATTTGTAGGCTTGTTGCCACACTGATGATTAAATGTTCAATTTGACAGTTGACGAGTTAATCTGAATATCTTCTTTTTCTGTTGTTGTTGTTAGTTAAAATAGTTCTTTAGAATTTACTTGAAGGCCATATTCCTGATTCCCTCATTGAACTGAAAATTTTAAGGCTGTTATCAGTGTTGGGTTGATCCTTCTTGGTGCATTTATTGCTGGAGCTCGGGACTTGTCATTTGAAGCACATGGCTATTTTGTTGTTTTCTTATCCAACATCGCTACTGCAATATATCTTGCAACGATTGCCCGTATTGGTACTATGAATTTTTTCTTTTATGTGAAAACTTTTCTTGTCAGCTTTACTAGTTTTATAATCTTTCTAAAACATACACTAAAAATTTCTGTTTCTCAGGGAAAACCAGTGGCCTTAACAGCTTTGGCCTTATGTGGTGCAATGGTAAGCTTACAGAGCTTAGTCTAACTCATACCTTTGCAGCTTTGGACTTGTCATTCTTTTTCTTTTCCCTCCAGGGGAGAAGGGGAAGGGCTGCAATGTTCATCCTTGATAACAAAGTACAATTCACTCTAGTTATGGTATGTGACATTACTTTCTTATAAATAGGGATCATATGTGGACCAGTTTTGCTGTTCTGGACTTTCATTTGCGGTGACTTGAAGAGGACAGTCAATTTTCCTTATCTGCTTTCACCTGGATTTTTGGTACATCTAGATCTTTACAGAACTCTTCTATTCTAATTCAATATTTTATTCGTGCTTGGAAACTATTTCTTAATTATAGTGGTTGCATTGTTGAATTTTTCTTCTCTGCAGTATTTAAGCTTTTCCATGCATTATTATTTTGCTTGCTTTTTGTTGCCTATTTTTGCATTGGTTTTGGCATCTCTCTTATGGTGTATTAGGCTGTTGCCCTTTTATTTCCAAATGAAATTGGCCTTTATGATCATAATCATAATATCCATATTTATGTAAAATTTAAGTTTATCTGATATGTATACAACCTTGTAATTAATTGATTTCTCTCTCCATCCATCTGTTTTTGTAGATGCATATCGATGAATTGACATGATATATTTTGCTTGAAAATGGTCACAATCATGTGTTTGGATATGTCATGTAAAATGTAAATCAACATGTTCAATAGCAAGTTCACATTTTCAATAGGTTTCAATGGATTGCAATTATAGCTTTTTACATCTCATTTATGTTAATATTAGCATCTCATGGATCCTCCAATATTAATGAGATATTAAGCCCGTTAATAAAATTGATTTTCTTGAAAGTGTGTGGGGCCACTAGGAAGTTCACAGCAGTGCATGTAATTACAATGTATAATCTATTCAAAGCTTCTGACATTCATGGCGCACTATACTTACCTCTTTTTGGCAGGCTGTGTTGCTTTGTTCTTGCATACTAGCTTTCTTCTTGAACTACTGTATATTCCTCAACACAACGCTAAATTCAGCAGTCACACAGACAATTTGCGGTAATTTGAAGGTTTGTCTACCAGTTATTTTCCATGTCTTCATGTCTTTTGCATAAACTTTGAGCTATTTGATATGACTGAATTTGTCATAGTTTAATGACTTATATGATTATTATATTGTTCTTATTTTCTCTCATTAATGTAGTCACGACTAAATTAAGTGGGTCCTTATGATCATCTGAGCAATAAGGACCAAGGGGCATCCGTGTTCACTAACATAATATGAGTTATCTAACATATTTACAAATAAAGTTTTTGAGAGAGAGAAACTTCACAATTATCTATGACAATATTGTGCTGTAAGGACATCAGTGCTCATTAATTAAAACAAATGAGTTATATAGTCTTGGGATTAAACATATCGCTTGATGTTTGTTTGAGAGAATGCAATGAAAATGTCTTGGTTGGTTGACTGACTGTATAACTTTCTAGATTCACCATGTTTTCCATGTCTCTTTGGTAATTCAATCAATGTATGCTGCTTATAGTTTTATTTCGTTTTAAAGGATTACATGTCAATCCCTAAGTCACTCCTTGGACAAAATCCCTTTTGTTAATGTTGTTGAATTTTTGGGGTATTGTTGTGTTGTAGGATTTTTTTACCATTGGAATTGGCTGGCTACTGTTTGGTGGGCTTCCCTTTGATATTGTGAGTGTGAACCCTTCTCCTATATCTTCTCTCATCTTGAAGGTCCATTTGAAGTTAAAATCACCATTTCTGTTTTCTGTTCGACTCTTTGTGACTGGAAAATGATGTGTTTGTTTGCAGCTGAATGTTGTTGGGCAATTTCTCGGTTTCCTTGGCTCCGGGTTGTACGCATACTTTAAGCTCACAGGGAACTAACTTCTCAAGCATGTCTAATCTTTTCCATCAAAGATGATGAGATTGTTAGTGGTTCTTGAAAGTTGATGATGCTTTAAGACAGGATATTTCTGCTCGGTGAGAAGTCGGTAGCCCTACTTTTGAAGGAAATCTTTCTCTCTGTTTTTCTTTGAAGTAGTTAGAAGCCAATTATTACATTTTGTATATGTCACTCTCCATTTGGCCAATGGTTTTTTGGCCCCTTAAATCCCATTGACATGAAATACTACACTATTACAGGTGGTAGTTAGAATGATTTACTGAAAATTGTAGAAAAAATTTAATATGTTAAATATCATTCTTCCGGTTAAACGACAAAGCTTAATGTTGTTTTCGCCGGGATCCTCTCAACGATCTTATTATATTCTTATTCTTTTTATTTCTTCTTCTTTTTTTGGTGATGGGTTGGAAGAGAGGGAGAGAGTGGTGTTTAGAGTTTTGCCTTTGTTATATATGAACTTGTACGGAAATGCAGCAGCATCCATGATCAAGTGCTACGAAAGAAAACTTCGAAAGTTGGTCTGAAGCTTATAGACAAAGCCTACTTTGGGTGGGGTTGAGATGATCTGATTTTTTTTATTTTTTTTCTCTGACGACTAACTAATGTGGATTGTATTATTAAATTACCTTTATCGAATAGAATAATATTACAACTCGAAATCCTAATTTGACAAGAAAAATAACCTAAGCCTGTGTGTTCTTGGAATGTTTAAATATGGGTCTTGATTATTTGTCTTGTCAGGGGTACAGAAGGCAAGACATATCTTACATGAATACATGACGAGTCAGTTTTCACTTTTGATTTAGAATTATGCTTTGAGTATGTGAGATTTTTTTTCTCATAAACCACGAATAAGAGAACCATGAATTATGCTTTGATTTTGTTTTTTCGTCTCACAAAATCTCTCTTTTGTCCTCAGGAGAACCAAATAAAGAGAGAAAACATAATTCATGCACACAATTTTACATGGTTTTAATGAGACCAATTAAAAAAAATAAAACAAATATAAATCAGAATCTTGTATGAGATAACAGAGTAATTTATTTGTTCAATTATGTAAATATTTTTAATCTATTTATTTTACACATATGAATTTCATTTATTTTTAAAGATTGGTTTGTTTCTCAATTTATAAATAACTTTATTATGATTCATCCGATGTAAGAAACAATGTTGTATTATGTTGATTGTCCATTTTTATTTCTAAAACTATATATGTTTGGTATTGTTAAGAGTTATTATATTTATATTTGAAAATGGTTTTTTTTTTCTTGTGAAAACGGCATTGATATTTATATTTAAATAAGTTTTTTTAAAAAACACAGTTGTTAGAATGAAGATGCAACTGAGGCTGAGGCCGATGAAAGATTGTCAATTCTATTTTGATTAATATATTTTGCTTAAAAAAATAACTAGTTAAACATTTTTTTTCCCTTTTTGGAAGAGAATTAACAAACAATTCTGGAATAAAAACAAAAAAGAATATTCTAAAAATAAAATACACTCAGGTGACAGTCACTGCCACAAAACTAGAAAAAAAAATAAAAAAGGAAATAATCGATAATCGTCCCAAAGAACCTTCGAAATGTTAATAGTACCGTAGATGGACGATAAGAAAGGGCACGTGGTGGCGGTTACAGCCTGAGAATATGAAACCAACTGTCACTCAGTCCAAACCCTCTCCAACTATATAGATATATATATATATATATATAAAATAATATTTTAAGCCAAAACAAAAAAGAGAGGGAAAAAGCAATAATATTTATAATATATTTTTCTTTTTTTGGTTTTCCGGGGAATTACCTCCGACACAAGCTCCCAAACAGGCCTCCAAAAGCCGAACCCTTCTTCTCCAACCTCCATCGCCAAAATTCAAAAAGAAAAAGAAAAATTTCAGAAATGCCAATGCGTGTTCTTCTCTCTTAGGAATCTCTTTCTCTCTCTCTATAAGGGCATGGGCTGAGGCTCTGCCTAGTACAGATTGGTCGCCATGGTTCACAGCATGGTCAGAATCGATGATGACGATTTCACCCCCAGGGTTTCCATTGAAAGACCTCGGCGATCTCTTACATTGCCTATGTCTCCTTTGCTTATCATCGATGGCCTTTCTCGGAAGAGTTCTTCCTATAGTAAGCTTCCTGACGAGCCTATCAACCTCTCCGTTGTCAAACTCGATGGCTCTTTTTTCGGTAATTTTTGCTTATTTTCCTAGCCTTAAATTAGAAGAAAGAACTGCCCTCAATTTTTGAGAATTTGTAGATATAGGTCTTTAAAAGATCCTTTCTTTTCATTTCTCGGCACTCAAACGTGGTTTTATGGATGAATTGTTATGCACCTTTGAGGGATTCAATCCCTGATACTGTCCATATTTACGCCTAATTAAACTCTCTCTCTCTCTCTCTCTCTCTCTGTCATTCTTAGAATTTTAATGAATTTAGGTGTTTACTGTAACAGATGTTCAAGTTACAAAGACAGCCACCGTTGCACAACTTAAGCAGGCAGTGGAGGCAGTTTTCAGTCACATGCCTCAGAATGGACCGGGAAAAATTTCTTGGTGAGTTCAGTGATGAAAATGTTCAAACTTGGATAATCTTTTTATTTCTTGTCAACTTCCCATGTTTCCTCAGCAATAAAAACAGAGTCAAAATTGAAATTTTTTTATGATCATTAACATTCAGTTAACTTTCTTTGTTCAAATTTGGTTCATGAAGGCCACATGTTTGGGGGCATTTTTGCTTGTGCTTCAATGGTCAGAAGCTAATCATAGAAAATGATTACATCAGAGGCTATGGCATCAGAGACGGTGACCAGGCCTGTGACATTTTGTATTTTATTTTTTTTGAGTTCTTCATGATATTTATTTGTTTAAGTGGTCAATCACTCCTATGCAAATGTAGTATTCCTGAAATTATTGGTCCAACCATTTAAATTGAATTTGTATTATGCTAGCCTATACTTTCTCTTTCTCTCTCTGAAATTCTTTTCTATTTCTCCTGTATCTTCATGACTTTTTATATGAGATGAAAATTTTGCCCATAAAGTTCTTTCATCATTATGTATAATCAGACTTGGAATTTATCTTTAATATATGTCATCATTAAATACAAGTATAATCACAGAGTTGCAGATAAAACTAGTATGTTTAGAAAGTAGTCTGCATATGATCTCTTGCATCTTTGAATGCTAATGAATATAGTTTTGATAATGGGACTTTAGTTAACAACCAGTTGAAATATTCTTTATTGCTCTTCTTTTTTTGAAGCACATGTTTACCTGGATACTTCGGAAGTTCATTTTTCATGTTACTATGAAATTTTTGACCCTTTCGAATCATTTGTTTTGATGTATCCATTTTGTCTATCCGATGGATTAACAAAAATTATCAATGTAATAGAGCTGTTGGCTTTTCAACTTTTGTTTTGTGCATGTAGTTGAGCTCTAGTAAGCTGCACCTATTTTTCCTGCTCTCTTCCTTTTAAAAAATTCCAGATGTTTGCTATTCCATTATCGTTCTGCATGTGCCTTCATTATCCTTGTGAACTTGATATTTTGTGCATCTAACACCCGGTGGCTTCAACTTTCCTTATTAATGTTAATTGTTCTGCTTTTGGTACGTGCAGCTTCATTTTGTACGGCACGCCTCGATCAACTTCAGCTTGATGGAATCCAAGACAGAAATTGTTGCTTCAAAACAACAAAGAATGTAAGGCTATCTTTGTAGCTTTTACTCAGTGATGGATTAAGTCATCTATATTTTAGCACAGAAACACCAAATCTGCTAATTACCTTAGTAACTTACACAAACTAGGATCACTATTGCCGAGCCAGCTATGTTGCATTACTTCAACTTTGTGATCTGTAATTTAAGCTTATCAAATGTGCCTTAGCAAACTTTGATAGAAAAAGGGTTTTGGAGACTCCAATCAAGTCTAGAAAAGAATAAGCCAGTGCTTATTTTGTATTATGTTTTTGCTTTTGAAAAACAGAACACAATTGCTGAATGTATTTTGATCTTAGAAAATAAAGGAAAAAAAGAAGAGCATCATGGATGTTAGAACAATTGTAGGCCTATTTCTGTCCATCAAAGAGATGCATGGATGTTAGAACTATGAGTCACTAGAGGAACTTATCAAGCCAAACAATTTCTTTTATAGTTTCCGTTGCATGTAAAATGTTCTGTCTGATATTCGTCCATTATCATTGAGCATCTATTGATACCGATTGGATATATGCAGGTCATGTTCACTAACAGCTAGATCGCCATCAATTAGCTGTGAAGAAGAAAAGAATGACAAAGATTACTTCCATGTTGTAGATATAGAAAAAGGAAAGCTCCTGCATTACGACGACGACGAAGGTTTCATTGAACAGCGTGAAACCAGGTTGACTCGCTTCATAGGAAGGTGGCTTCCATGTTCGAGGCTGGCGGCCGTAGATAAAAGGAGAGTTCAAGAATTGGCTTTTCCCTCAAGATTGACCACTAGTTTGTTGGGTGGTTTTAGGAAGATTGTAAGGCTATGTTGTGATAAATGCTATACTAGGAGGGGTGCTATACTGCTTTGCTGTGACAGTCGTCGAAGGAATTATTGGAGAAAGTACTAGCGTGTTTTCAGCAGAAAGCAAAGCATTATGGTATCATCTCCTGATTTGATTAATGTAAATATGTACAAAAAAAAAAAACTGCCTTAATTTTTGCTTGCTATAATTTCGTGATGCTTTTTACTGCTCAAAGCTTACGCAGAATTTCTCTCTCTCTCTCTCTCGAAGAAGAAGAAGAAGAAGAAGAAGAAGTTTCCAATGCTCCTACTAAAACTTTAC
This sequence comes from Rhamnella rubrinervis, assembly GCA_007844105.2. Taxonomy (NCBI): domain Eukaryota; kingdom Viridiplantae; phylum Streptophyta; class Magnoliopsida; order Rosales; family Rhamnaceae; genus Rhamnella; species Rhamnella rubrinervis. The sequence goes on from CM017581.2 coordinate 17,478,874, forward strand.
CGATTGGATGGCAAGGCCAATGTGAATGTTTACATGGCCCCCGATTACTGCATTAGTGCCACTATATTTAGTGTTGCATTGGCTCTATGATGAATGCTAGCTAGCAATCTTAAATTCTGATTCAAGATTGAAGGGTTGGGAATTTTAAATTCAATCCATTTTTTCAGTTGGTGGATTCTCAGATTGAGGTCAGGCTTTGTGCTCTTCGAATAACGGTAATTCTACTTGACTCAAATTGTCAACAATCTTAAAAACATTTCTTCTTAATTCAAAACATTTTCTTAAAATTTCTCACTCTTTGCTAATAAAAAAGAACAAAAAATGGCAAATAGTCAGTTGGACGTCCCTCAAGGAAAAATAATCAATTATATCTAGTCTTAATTTGGCTTAATATCCCTCTAACTCTTAAAATTTAAAATAGATAAATGCTAAAATTGGGCAGGTCAATGATAGGTAGTATGATAGAATGTAAATGGTCTTTCGGTCAAGAAGACATTAATGGCCGGTTGTAATTTCACGATTCAATCACCGGGTCGATCGCTTCTCTTTTCAAATTGTCAAACAGAACCTCAAATGTACCGGTTAAACAGGTCCATTGAGTTATGTGGTGCGTTGTGATTTGGCAAATTATGTGGTTCAAAGTATTGGCAAATTATATATTTGGGCTAATCTTTTATTTGGGTCAAATATATATTGGGCCAATTACAAGCCTAACCCAAGTTCTGAAATTTCACATGTACCCAAAACAACCACACGTGTGAAAGTCCACCATTGTAGCTCACCTCCACACACTCCACAACAATTTCTCATCAAAAAAATTTGTGTGGCGAAGGAAGAGATAGCCTTCTCTGCAACAACAAAATCCCACACACAAGAAGAAAGAAATAACCCACCACCCCACTTTCTCTCTCTCTCCGATTTCTCTAACCATATCATTGACACATACACATCCACAATCCTTCACTGACTCTCTCAGAGCCATGGCCAACATGATCATGGCCTCCACCAAACCCATAGTCCCTTCCCTCTCCTTCACAACCCCAACCTTCAGTCTCAGAGTCTCTCTCCCCCATATCTCACTCCCCAAATTCCAAATCCCCAATATCACAAAGACCCAGTTGCTATCCCTCTCTTCTTCAACCTTCAAATCCCTCTCCCTCCTCGCAGCCACTTCGCTGACTCTGGCACCGCCATCGCTGGCGGAAGAGTTCGAGAAAGCCGCGCTCTTCGACTTCAACCTGACCTTGCCCATTATAATGGCGGAGTTCCTGCTGCTGATGGTGGCCTTGGACAAGCTTTACTTCACGCCGTTGGGGAAGTACATGGACGAGAGGGACGCATCCATTAAGGAGAAGCTGGGCAGCGTGAAGGGCACGGCGGAAGAGGTGAAGCAGCTGGAGGAGCAGGCTGCGGCGGTGATGAAGGCCGCGAGGGCTGAGATATCGGCGGCGCTGAATGCGATGAAGAAGGAGACGCAGGCGGAGGTGGAGCAGAAGCTTAGAGAAGAAAGGAAGAAGGTGGAGGCTGAGTTGCAGGAGGCTTTGGCTAGTTTGGAGCAGCAGAAGGAGGAGACCATCAAATCCCTTGATTCTCAGATTGCGGCTCTCAGTGATGGGATTGTCAAGAAGGTCCTTCCCATTTAATTCTCTGAATTTTTTTAATTTTGCAGTGTGGGTCAAAAGTGTGTAATATTTGTAATGTTTTCACAATGAGATGTGTTTATTTGTAATCAGAACTTTACTTGGTATCTCTATACATTTTCTCTTTTCTTTTTTTTATAATTTTGCAAAAATTGTTAATATGTAAATCTAAGAAAGGAGATGATGGGTGGTTGATGGGATTAAATATTCATGGTGTGTTATGTACTTAATGCTTTCGAATTGTATCTGTTTAAGAATGAAGAATGAAGAACCAAATCAAGCCAAAACCCAAAAACAAACAAATTAAAAGCTGCAATTAACCACTGGCTTACGCCAAGAAAATTGATGGATTTTATAAGGAATAATGAAAGATGGCTCATATTATTACGTAGTTGACCATTCACAATATACATTCAATCTTTCGTGCACATTAACATCCGGAGAATCCAATTTTAACTCTAAAGCAACCCAAAAAAAAAAAATCACCTTATTTTTAAAAAAATGAAAAATATCTGTTTATATATTCTATTGGGAAAAGTAAACTCAGCCCCTTGTGCCTCTGTCCATATTTGTGATTCAATAAAAAATAAAAATAAAATCAATATCATATGAGAATAAAGATGAAAAATTCAGACTTATTTCATATGTCCACATTTAGAAATTAAAATAAGTTAATGTAATTTATTTTATTTTATTAGTATTTTGGTTGATTTCATTTCAAAAGATTAATTTATTGGTTTTTGATGAAGCTGTTTTATTGGATAAGTTAAGTCCCACTTGGACCAGTACTTAGGGGTGTGATTTAGCATAAATAAAATTGATCGTTTCAACGTACTCGACTTGTAAAATTATAGTTTGAGTTTTAATAAGCTCCGTTATTGTCTCAAGTATGCTCAACTTTACTTGAAGTCATGAAGGGAGATTGTTTGAAGCGTCAGGTGGAGGGGATCTATTAGGGGGTTGAACCAGCTGCTTTAGATTTTTAACAGAACTGTAGCAGTAAGAAGATTCTACCCACCAATAAAATTTTAAATTGATGAGATCATCAAAATTCTTTTTTTATTTATAAAAAAAAAAATCCCACATGGACCATTAGAGTTTAACTGAAAACCACAAACCAAACTTCAACTACAATTCAATTATTAGAACTAATCAATTATACTCAAAACGCTCAACTTTTGCATGTTAAGTTGGTTTTTGTATGTAATCAATATGAAAATGCTAGTTTCTTTGTTGGCCAAAATAAACAGTTCAAAAAAAGAGTAAATAATTGATTAAGCATTGAAAAAAATATATAGAGGAATTTTGTCTCCCAAAATGGCAAAAAAAATATAAATAAAAATAGAAGACGTGCTTGCAGCCCAAGTGCCTCTCATTTGGTTATATATTTCTATTTGTTTGCTCTCTCTCTCTCTATCTCTCGCTCGCTGATTCTGTTCTTGTCTCTCTCTCCGATTCCAGCCCATGGATTCGTCTCCTGCTCTTTTTCCTAGCCTTTTTTAATTATATATATATATATATTATTATTTTTTTCTTTGAATTCGTCGAAACCTCGAACTTAATCACTATTCATCTATATATTATCTACATCAGTGAGTATCATTTTCTTTTATATTCATGCGTCTCTGTGTTTGTATATATATTGCAAAAAAAGAATCAAAGTTGAGGAATATTTTATATATGGAGAAAAAGGAGACTTTTTTTAAGGTCAGTCTTTACCTTTAAAACCCATTTACGTAGGATTAGAATGATGAAAAGGGTCGAATCTGTTTAGCTTCTGCGGTGATGGGTTTGTTGAAAAATATGAAATTTTAAATTTGTCGAGGTAAAATTTCTCTTTATCTTCTTGGTTTCTCATTCCGTTTTTGTTTTGCCCGAAAGATTGAAGACTCTTAAGGAAAATGATGTTTTGGATGTCATGTTTCATGCCGTTTAACCTTGGATATAATAGCCTCACAGTTGTGTCAAGCACAGTATGCTTAAAGGATTTACCTTCTTAAATTCTAGTAATGAAAACTCAAATATATTAGTGCCTTCTTGTGGGTTTTGTTCTTTTAACAGATTTTTTTATGTAATCTTAGTTGGAGAGAAGTTTTCGTTCCAGTATGTATGTATTTGAATGATCTTCTGACATTTTTGTGTATATATGTATATGTATAAATCTATGCACGCGTTTGAAGGATCTTTGCCCCCAACAGAAAAGCCACACTCAGTCATGAATCGGAATTTTTCCTGTGGGGGGTGGTCCTTGTTCCGTGTTATGGAGGATGGTTGCTTTCCTTTAACCTGGATTTGGATTTTTATAGTTCATGTTATGATTTACATAGATATATAGACTACTATCATAGAGAAAAAAAGAAGTGACTATCCAGGATAGGATATGAGAAAGCATGTTCTAGGTGAAAAAATAGTGTGTCTCAGTATTTTGGCTTGGCATCTGCAGATACTTTTGGTTTTTTATTTGACAGATTCTTGAACTGAAGTCTGTTTTCATTTGAGTTTTTTTCTTTCTACGGGGTTTGTTATGCAATCCAAGTTACAAAGAAGTTTTAGCATGTATGCATTTTAACGATTTCTGAATACACTGTTTGTGTACGTATGTATATGTACTCACATATACGTATAGATATATGTATAAATGTGAATAAATATCTGTCTACCAATTTGAAGGATCTTTTCCCCAGCAGAAAAACTAGTCAGTCATGAATTGGGATTTCCCTGTGCTAGGGCTTCTTTGTACTCGTATTATGGACGACAGTTGCTTTCCTTAACATGGATTTGGATTTATATTTTACTTTCTGATTTACATAGGCATAGGCTATGATAGAGAACAACGAAGTGGCTACCTATGATAGGATATGAAAATTCACGTTCTAGCTAAAAATAGTGTCTCTCAGTATTTTGGCCAGGCATCATTGGTTTGTTTTGAAGTTTATTATTTGAAATTTTCTTTAACAGAAGCTGCAGTTTTGATTGTGCTAACTTGCTCTTGGTTAGATAGCATAACCTGCCGACAAAACCTTATTAAGAGTCAATGTTGATTTTAAGCAATTATATGATTTTGTTCCAATGTTGATCCATGTATGAGACCTTGAGAGGGAAATTATTAGTGATCATTTTGATGTAACTGCAGACAAGAAATGTCTAAACAAGTTGTTGCCGCTCAGCCAGCAGATTCTTTTGAGTATGAACTATTTGAAGGTGATCCTGATCACCTTAAAACTGTTGTAGCTTCATCAAAGCAAACAAGTCCATGGATTGAACCTGCAAAATTGAAACTTAGACAGAGAATTGGAAGGGGACCTTTTGGTGATGTTTGGTTAGCAACGTATCATCAGTCAACTAAAGATTATGATGAGTGTCATGAAGTGGCTATCAAGTTGCTACCTCTGATTAAAGAGGATCATGTGAAAGCTGTGCTGGATAAATTTGAGACTTTATTTTTTAAGTGTCAAGGGACTGGAGGTGTTTGTTGGCTACAGGGGATTTCAATTATAAGTGGAAAGGTAAGACGTGTCTTTACATGGAATTCACTAAATGAAGGTTTGGTTTACTTGTCTGACTTTTTAGCATGCTAAGAAAAGGATTTCTGTTTGTTGGCAGATATGTATTATTATGAAATTCTATGACGGATCAGTTGGTGACAGAATGGCCCACCTTAGAGAAGGGAAGCTTGCATTGCCTGATGTGTTGAGGTGATGTGGGTCTAGATGCATTTAATTATCCTTGTGTTGTTTTCTACTTAATGCATAAATTGGTATAAGCTTTAAGTCTTCAATACTCACCATGTGCTACTAGTTACAGGTACAGTATTGAGTTGGCTCAAGGAATTTTGGAATTACACTCGAAAGGGATCTTGGTTCTGAATCTTAAACCATCTAACATTCTTCTCAATGAAAATGGCAAAGCAATTCTTGGAGAATTTGGTATTCCCTACCTACTGCTTGGTATTCCACTCCCAAGCTCAGATATGATCCGCAGGCTTGGAACTCCAAACTACATGGCTCCAGAACAATGGCAACCAGAAGTAAGAGGTCCAGTATCCTTTGAGACTGATTCATGGGGATTTGGGTGCAGCATTGTGGAGATGTTAACTGGTGCACAACCTTGGCGTGGGAGATCTGTTGATGAAATATATCATTTGGTTGTCAGAAAGCAGGAAAAACCCCATATACCAAGTGGCCTTCCTCCTCCTATAGAGAATGTTCTTCTGGGTTGTTTTGAGTACGACTTGAGGAGTCGTCCTTTAGTAACAGACATATTGCAAGTGTTTAAAAGGTATTTCTGTTTATTCTTGTAGTACTTCATGCGTTGATGGATAGTAGAGTGCAATTTTTTATATCTACAAGCATTTCTATCATGCTGCATTTTAGGTTGTAAATCCCTTTCAGGATTTGGATTGGTTTATGATTTGCAGCATGTCAGTGAAATCTTGTTTACATTAGAATAAAGTTGAGGATAATTTTAGGGGTGCATTTGTACTTTTCTGGACTAGTTTTAAAGTTTTTTGTATATTTTTAATTCTAATGTTAAAAAATTCCATGATCATTTATACATGATCTGATCCCCTGCATTTCCATTTAAAGACATTTATGTGGAACCTGGTAGTCTGTTAAAATTTCTTGAGATTCTTCTAGCAACGAAAAGAAGGTAACATAAACCTTACGTGAGTGAGGAATCAATCTGGATGATCCCATGAAAGGAAATGGAGATGATGCTTCTAGGCCTTTGCAGGCAAAGGGTATAAAAGGCTTCTAATCTATTAATTTTAGGATTGAGAAAAATAGTTCAGAAATTGTGGGAAATGCTTTTTTTGTTCTAGATTAGAATGACAGTAATAGATGTAGAATGCTAAAACTCTTTATCAACTCATATGGTCCTTTCAGCTTATTTTGCACACCGAAAACCATCTTTATGTTATTACTACTTGTACCTTTTTGTCACTAATTGCAACCTGCTTTGCAGCATTCAGAAAGCACTTTCCAGCAATGAAGGCTGGACAGGTCATGGAAGCAGAACAATCACAGAAAAATCAAGCACTGATTACACGGAGTGGTTCCTTTCAAAAGATCATCTGCAAGTGGGTGACTCAGTTCGGTCCAGAAAACCTCCAAATTCTTTCAAACCTGAGAATATGGATGTCCCAGAAGGAACAGTAGTGGGTGTAGAACGTGGCACAGATCATGGTGGTTTTGTTCTGTTGAGGGTCCATGGCATCCATGACCCATTACGAGTCCATGTTTCCACACTGGAGCGTGTAACTTTTGGCTTGGCTGCTGGTGATTGGGTATGCTTGAAGGAAGAAGACAAGAAACACTCACCAGTGGGTATTCTTCATTCAGTCAGTCGTGATGGTAAAGTAAAAGTCGGTTTTATAGGGGTGGAAACACTTTGGGAGGGAAACTCATCTATGCTTGAGATGGCAGAGTCCTACTGTGTTGGCCAGTTTGTTAGGTTGAAATCCAATGTTCTGAGCCCCCGATTCGAATGGCCTCGTAAAAGGGGAGGGGCTTGGGCCACAGGGAGAATTTGTAGGATCCTACCAAATGGATGCCTCATTGTCAAGTTTCCTGGAATCTTGACTTTTGGAGATGAATGCAGCACCTTCTTGGCTGATCCAGCTGAAGTGGAAGTGGTTACTTTCAATTCTTGCCCGGGTATGGTAAGGAAGTACCAACATCTTGAAGATTTCCACTGGACGGTGAGACCTCTTCTGATTGCCTTGGGCCTGTTTACAGTGATGAAGCTAGGTATTTTCGTCGGAAAGAGAGTGGGGAGGTCGAAGGTGAAGAAGCGAGAGAGCCGTGCTATAGATAGTGACAATCAACATATGGACAACCAGAATGCTGGCAATCCAACATGGATGCCTCCCTCAGTGGCGAATATTCTTTTCAGAGATGGTGTCGCCACAACTTCTACTCAGTAGTTTTTGAGAACTCAAATTGTCTGCCCACGACCAGTTGGGTTTGCTAACATTAGTTCTGCAATAACTGGTCTGTTAATAGTTAGCGTGGCGCATTTTACTTGTGAATTCAGTAGGAAAATGCATTATGGTCACTGCCAAATAGTTTATTTACATTTCTGGGTTAAACAATTGTCTGGTTGTACATAGACGTGAAGTTGTATATATGCTTCTGAATTCATTAGTTTTAACTTTTCAGTCTGCAAGTTCTTTACCATGCTCTTCTTTAACCGTGAAAAGGTCCACCCTCCACCCTAGAAAGGGTTATTCTATTTTGGCTATTTTGGCAGGTACGAGTCTGTTTTTACGATATTTTATATTCCACCTCTATGTGGAATGAAAAATATGATAATTATTCGAAAATTTGCTCCGCACCTCTAACTGCAAATCGACAAAGAAATTTCGTTATAAATCACATCGATCAAAGCAGCTTATCGTACTCTTGTCTCAACTGCTTACTTTAACATGAAATTTATGAGTTTTCTCCAATAGTTTCCAATGGCAACGCTGGTTACTAACCTCATGGAAAAAATGTACAAAAAACAATACACTAGTAAATCACTTGGAATGAGAATAGTTCCAGAGCTTATTTTTATAGTCCTCATGGCTTCTAAAGTTTTTTAAATCATTTAAGTGGAAACAAACTCTTAACATCAGATGATTAGTGAATACAACATGAGGGTAAATTATTCCAATGACTTTTTGTTAATGAAGGTAATAATCAGTAACATATCTATATACAGAAAATCTGACAACTAGTTTCACGATTACCTCTACTAGTCTGCTGCACTAACAGCAATACCGGCTTCTTTCACAAGTTGCTCGGTCAAAGCAGAAAGTTGGCCAACTTCCGTTTTAACGAGCGTGAAATATTCATTGTTCTCAATCATACTTGTCCTAGATTCAGAGCCATCTTTTGGGAAGAACTCAGTATCAACATCAACCTCGATACTTAGAGTAGCTTTATTTAGAAGTTCTCGGCTCATTTCTGTAAGCTTATTGAGTGCGCTTGTGGCAGCTTCAACTTCCAGTTGAGCAGCCTCGAGTTGGAGCTTCTCAATTGCCAAGTCCCCAATCCTTTTCTCGCCTATGCTTTCCTGTGCCAAAGCATAAAGCTTTTTTAGATCATTAGCATCTGCCATTTCTTCTTTCATCTTGCTGAGTTCTTTCTCCTTGGCTTCCAAACTTCCAAGAACCACTTGAAGTTCCTCATCCTTGGTTGCTAGAGACCTCTGAGCAGCTAGAACATCCATTTCTTTTCTTCTTAAGCTGTTTCTGGTTAATTCAAGCTCCGTTTCGAGCTGTTTCCTCTGCATCCTAAAATCATCACTTGGTTTATCCAATAGTTGCTGGAATAACTCATAACCCAGGTCATCAACTGGTCTCGATGAGCTATAATCTTCATCCTTGATGGATATAACCAACTTGTTTGTGAGATCCAGAATCCTTTCTACCACGGTTTCTGCTTCCAAAACATTTTTCTTTGTATTATTTAGTTCATTTTCCATAATCTGAACATGTTCATCTTTCTCCTTCAGCATGGTGGTTGCTTGAATAAGCTGGTCCTCTTTACTGTTCAAAAGCGTCTTTAACTCTGCAATTTCCTTGTTTACCTCCTCAAGATTATTACTTGCATTTGAAAGTTCCGAATCTTTTTCATCCAAGAGAAGCGCAAGAGTAGCTTGCTTAGATTTCAAATGCTGGATTTCCAGCTTAGCCTCCACAAGTTCCGACTCTTTAACCTGATGAAGATTATTCATCTCTTCAAATTCATTATTTTTCTCAACAAGCTCCTCCTGCAGAGAAGACAACTCTTGCATTGCCTGCTGCAGAGAAGATCTTTCTTTCTTCAACTCCTCCTGTAACTCCTCCACTAGCTCCCTCTCCATAGACAAGTCTCGTTCAAGCTCTTTGTTTCGAGTCTCTGCAACTCTAAGCTTTACTCTTTCACTGTCTATTTCTATTTGGGCATCTTTCAAACTTCTCATATAAGACATGATACTTTTCTTTTGTTCTTCGAGTTCTGCCATCTGCTTTTCTAAGAGCTGGTCTTGTTCTTCCACCTTCTCTCTAGAGGATGCCAAAGATTTCTGAGAGGAAACCAATTCAGACCGCACATCAGAAAGAAGTCTCTTCACTCTTCTAAAATTCTCTAAAGTTTCATTAGCTTCCCCTGCATGTTTAGATGCTTCCTCTGCCAGCTTTTTCAGTTCTTCCTGAGCTAATAACCACTCCATTGTCCGTTTCTCCAAGTTGGACTCTGCAACTTTTACCTTCTCCTCATCAAGTTTTCTGTGTGTCAAAGAAGCTTGTAGTGCTTCTTCTTTCTCTTGGATAACTTTCCTCATCCCTTGAAGCTCAATTTCTTGTTTCTTCACGACTTCATTAGCTTCATTCAGGAGCTGCGCCACAGATTTAAGTTCAGAATCGATCTTCACAGCTTCTTCACTCTTCTTCAGCAATTCGTTTCTCATTTTACCCATTTCCTCTTCTTTCAGAGAAAGGACTGACCGAACAGTGCCAATCTCTTGATCTCTCTCCTTGATCTGAAGCTTTAGATCTTCCATTTGTCTAGCTTGAGAAGCTAAATTAAGATTAGCCTGTTTCATTTCATCCTCAATTTTTTCATATTTACAACGAGCAGCATCAACTTCTTTCTGCCGTTGCTCCAGCTCCAGCTTTGCACGGTTTAATTCACCATGTTCCAGAAAGACTGTCCTTTCCGCATCCAGTAAGTCCTCTTCTTTCTTCTTCAGTGCTGCCAAGGCAGCCTTAAGATCGGACTCCAGAATTTCAAGGTTAATACCGAAATGAACATCACGTGGGAAGCGTGAATCTCTGTTCATCTGTTCTTCCAGCTTCTGTGTCTGGGCAAACAATCTCTCAAGAAGAATCCTTGCAGGTTCAGTTGCTCCATTGTCACTAATGCTAGAATTCCTGCTGTTTAACACTGATTGATAAATCTTCAAGGATGGGCCTCGTCTTTTCAAGGACGGCACGAAGACCAGTTGATTATGCTTCCAGTTCAATCTCAGAGAGCAAAACTGCAGAAGACACAGGACCATTTAATTAAATAATTCAATAATTTGATAAGAAACAAATGAAGTTGTACGTATACTGATGCACAAATTTCAATTACTCATTACCACTCAATTATTCAATTGCACATGCTGCATAAAAACCTGCAGGTACTAAAATCAAGCTGGAAAAAAACCGAAACAATTAAAAAAGCCTCATTCCATTAAACCATGCACATCAGCGAGGCGAGGTAACATCAAAACTTAATTGGTCATTTTAATCTTGATCTCAGGCAGCGCCAACATTTCTAATTTTTATATCCCACTTACAACGATGTCAAAGCTTCCAATCACTGGAAAAATTTGTACCAAAAATAAATGAAATGTATCTGTAAAGCCCTAGACTACCCAATTTTTCAGTAGAAAAGGCTGAAAGTTGACTACCCAATTAAAACTATTATTTAATTCTTACGATTCAGACAGAGAGATCATAGTTATCCACTTTCACTGCTTTCTCAGCAACCAAAAACAAGACGGAAATTATCCAAAAAAATAAAATAAAATCCTCAGAAATTGAAGACAACAATATCAATAGGAATCCACAAAATCATTACATTATATTCAACATATAAATCAATCCATATATATATATATATATACGTTTATGCGGACAGAGAGAGGGAGAATACCATGGAGTTGCAGTGAGAAGAGGTGGTAGGGACATCGCACTGAGCAGAGGCTGAGACCGCCATGGTTATTGGTTTAACCACCGGAACACATTCGTGCAGCACCACCACCACCGTTAGATTACAGCTCAATTAGAAGGATGTCGACGATACAGAGAAGCTTCTTCTACATCTGCTCGCTGAGTCACGGTAAGAGGCTGACAGTGGGAAAGCTCAAGGACTGGTGGGAAAAAAAGATACACAGTCAGGGTGTGATGACACGTGGAATGACTGCGTACCACAGGATTAGTTTCAGCGGCTTCCGGTTTTGGCCTTTTTTGATCTTCACGCAGTTCACATGCTCTCTCATTAACGTGCCCAGCTTAGCTTCCAGTCCCACACCAATTCCCCTTTCCAAGTGTCTCCGTCGTTTTCATAATTTCTTTATATCCATTTTGTTCTGGGTTTGATTATATTTATTTATCATTGCACTTTAGTTTAGTTTTATATTTTTAGTTTAAATAATTTCACTTTTATATTTTTTAATATCATCGAATAAATTTTTTATTAAAATTAATAAATTATAAAATATTTAATTAATAATTAATATTATATATGTATATTAAAAATTATTCAAGTCAATTTGAATTTAAAAGGAGAATTTATTTGACACACTTCTAAATAAAAATAAATTTTTTAAAATTAAAAATATAAAGACACAAATATAATTAAATTTTTTATTTTGTTCAAAAAAAGTTTTAATATATATTAAATAACTGAAATATAAAAAATAAAGCAAAATTAAATAAAAGCGGGTTGCGTCCTATGCCATAAGGACAAAATAAAAATAAAAAACTAAAAAATTCAAAGGCCCAGAAGCCGTTGGACCGGTTGAGTTCATTTGCATAGTTTGGGCCGTTGTTGTATAACAAAAATGCACTTTCTCGAGCCCCACTATTATTAAAAATGGTAGCTATATTATAAAAAAATACACGAAATGTAATTAACTCTCTATTTTAATACATGATAAAGATATTTTTTTCGAAAATCACATCAATCAATTGTTGGTTAAAAATGGTTTTTAAAATATTATGTTTACCAAAAGCTTTAGTTTTTTTATTTTTTGGTAAATGTTTACCAAAAGCTTTATGATGATAGGAAACTTGTGGCATGATCACCAATTATAACAACCTTGTGTTAGATAGCTACTCAATAATATAAAACGTAACGAAAGAGATAAAGCACTATCCATCATAATTTCTTCTAAAGTATAAGTAATATGGCAGCTGCAATATCACATTCAATGTGTATCGCTTACATATTGCTTATATGTTTTTTATAGATTCCATCCTATATTTCAAGCCCAAAATCAATTTAAGAAGAGGGATATTTAGGTACATAACTCAATTTCAATCAATAAAAATGATAATACTATTTTGTGGTCTAGCAACATAATAAAAAGAAAAAGTGGCCTATGCCCTGAAAATAGGGTGGGAAACCATTAGCCATAAAAAGAAGGGCTTATAGGTCACCAACTATGAATATGAATAAGGAAAAAAAGACCCATATAAGTGGGTCCCAAGACAATTGCTTCTTTTGTATTTTATATTTTTAAGAGTGGCTTAACCAAATAAGATTTTATAATCATAGTGGATAAACCAAAATAATTAAGTGAAAACAACAGGTTTGATTGCAGAATCTGGTTGATGATCATAAGCTGTACCAAAAAAAGTTGTAGATGAGGATTTTAGTTGAGGTTCGGTATACAAGTGAGATGTGACAATGTGAAGATAAGCCTCATCATAACTTGATCGTACGAGGTCCATGATCTTTTTTATTACTAACAAATTAAACAAAATCATGCTGCTCTCGCCCACCTGTGGGCCCCAAACCTCGGAAAGATTTGATTTCATCTCCTCCACAAATTTTTCAAAAGCTTGCATTTTCAAAAGGGACTTTTCACTTTTGTGGGTGTGAGAAATGAAAAAATGGGAAACAGGAGGAAGAGAGAGAGAGAGGGTGGGGTGATATGCTATGATTGCACGCTCATAGGGAATTTTACATGCACGCTTGTTCTACACCCTCCGATGCATATCTCGCACAATTATTTCGAAATTATGTCATTTTTCTAACCAATATTGCATGGATTTATTTTATTATTATTATTTTTTACGTCTCGTTTGAATAATATTTTTGGAAAATTGCTTTTATATGGTAAAATTAATTAATTAATTACAGAAAATTGGTAATCAATAATTAGAAAAATAAAAAGAATTTTGCCTGAAAATTTGAGTTGTACCCAAGGGAAAATAGGCTCAACCACAGCTTAAAATCCTCCAGCATTTTGACTTTGCGTGTGGATTTGTAAAAAGGCTGGGAGGATCTGGCATGATCCATTGATGATATGTCACGGCCGTGATCACATCCTAGAGTACGGCGGCCGATCCGCACCGTTCAGTGGGACCGTACAGTGTAGAGAGTCGGAGGGCATTCGGATATAAGTTAGGGAAAAATCTTATAAAAAGAGACCGTCTGAGAGAGAGAGAGAGACGGGGGGGGGGGATCGATGTTCCAAAGCATATCCAAGGAAAAGCCCCTCTCTTAATGATCATGTTATCATGTTTTCTTTGTACCAACTCGCGTGCCCTTGAACAGTAAATACAGTGCGTTAGATTTCATTTTCTTTCTTTTGTGTGGGACCACCACCCACACACCTCGCTCACCCACTCGCTTCCCCACGCGTTCCCATTCATTGATCACTCGGGGGAGCGGGTGCAATTTCATAAACTATGGGGGGGCCAAATTAATAAATATAGTTATATTTATTGACATTTTATGTAAATTTTTTAAGAAAATGCGAAGTTATGTTTGATCCAAGAAATGAGGAGGTGAGGGGGTGAAAGTATAAGATGGATTATATATCATATTGCCTGGTGTAATAAAAATAAAATAGATAATGAATTATTTAAATGTAATTTTTTTTTTTAATGAAATGGGCATGTTAATAGTCTCATGTAAATTATGATCTATTGCTATATTATTATATAGTTTTTGTATTTTTTTTTAAATCCCAAATAATAAAAATGATGGGGTTTGTAAGACTTGATTTTATAATTTCAGACTTATAAAATAATATAAAAAGATGTTTTTTTTATTATTAAGGACCCTCATGTGTAAATTTATTAATGAGTTATTAAAACTTTTATTGTACAATTCATTCAATATTCAATCCACTCTCGTACCAAACAAGCATTTCATATTGCATCCTCCATTGATCCTCTCTCCCTCTGCATCATTATATTGATCCTATGCTCACATTCACCTTTTTTTTTTATGCCTCGTCTTGTCACCATTGTCATTGTTATTATTATTATTATAGATTATTAGCTTTTACGGAATAATAGTAATTATAAAAAGGTGGGGTTTTGAGAGGAAAAAAACACTTGTAATATGAGAAGATGGATTAAATATGAAACCGAGCTGTCTTGTAATATGTCATTCATGTATAATTCCTGTTGTCTCCGAGGGGGCAGTCGGCAGCAAAAACCACTATCAAATTATATGAATTCCTTGTCCTCGCCCGCCTTCCCATACGGAGTTCCATGATACAATTGTCGTCCTACACGATTTCATGGCCAAATACAACAACAGTAACTTCACAAAAAAAAAAAAAACGTTTTAATTAATTAGAAAATTTGCTTTGGTATAAAGTGATGAGTTGGTGGCAATGACAGCTATATGAACCAAAAAAGTCCATTTTCTTCTACAAGGCCATGATGTTGATGTTGTTTTTCAGTACAAGAATAACAAAGAATATTTCAATTTGATTTTGATGATTATACATTGATAGATAATATGACCTTATGAAACTCAATAAATACGAGGTTGAATATGGGAAAATAAAAAGTACCTATATAATACGTCATATCATACGTGCCGTATTCGAATGGCTTAGCGTTGAGGCATGCCATATGAGATTTTGAGAATATTAGAAAAATTAGATAGTAAAATGACTTAATTACTAATAAATTTTTAGATTCATGACTCGGAGACTCTTTTTTATTTTAAAAAATCAAAAGATAATTACTAAGTGTTTTGACTGTTGAGGCACTATATTTAAAGTAAGAATATTACATAAAATTTCAAAAGATAAATTATTATAATTAATGAAAAGTATATATATTTTAGTAGCAAAATGATTTAGAACTGTTTATGTAAATAGTATTTTTTTTTACGAGTATTTTTTATTTAAATATTTTTCTGGAGGTGCTTTAAAAAAATATTTTTTTATAAAAAGTGATTTATAATTTTTTGACCAAATACGTTTTAAATTATTTTTTTTTATAAAAAAATATTTTTTTTATTAATCGACTTCAGTTAATTTTCGTCAAGGAATTGTTAATCGACTTCAGTTAGTTTTACACATTTTTTTTTTATTAATTTTATTTATGAAAGTAAACATGGACGAATCAAAACATGACACATTGCATAAATATTTTATTCTCTGTGTTTTTCTTTTCTTCTTCTTCCTCTCCATTTTTCTCTCTCTCCAACCTGCAAGAAGAATGTTTGAAGGCTAATCGAGGGCCAGAAGACCAGAAACGGAAACCAGGTCTGTCACCAACCCGCGACTCACTCGAAAAGCTAACGACTGCTGCAAAATGGACGACGATATGCTGCCTGCAACCCATCAAAGACGGCGATGACCACCCCAACTTCAGCAACCTCTGCTACACCACTCGAAACCACAAACCCCCAGCAGCGAACCACCAATATGCGTGACTCTGAACCGCGTTTTTAAGTCGCGTCGAAGGCTGAACGGAGACGGCCCATTGCAGAAAAATAACTACTCCAACTAAACTCAGAAACGGCAACTCTGAAACCTGAAAATAATTACAAAAGAAAAGAAAAAAAAAACTGATTAAATCATTTAATTAAAAAATTAGGGTTAAAAAATAGATATTTCACCACTTTTGAGTGTATTAACACTGTGTGGTAAATTTTGGTAGTTTTTTAAACATACGGTGAGTCGTTATATTTACCACGAACTTCATGAGGTTACTGTGTAGATTTCTCTTATTTTAATTGTTTATACAGCCAAATAACACTCATGTCTTAGCTTAGCAGTGCAATATAAAAAACGTGTTATGCACGCGGTATATTGAACATTCCAATATGCTTTAATCCCATTTAATAAATATGACATCACCATTGGACAACTGGGGTCCATAATTGTAAAAGTAATAAGAATATATGATGAAAAAAAATTACACGAAAAGACAAAGAACAAAAAAAAAAAACACAGAGATCGTCACAGCACCGGACGTGGCACATTTACAAGCCTATTTATTGCTTGAGCTTTCATCATGCCCACGTGTACGTCATCTTATAGGCTGAAAGTTTTGATAGACTTGACGGCAATTCCAGGTCACGTGGTTTTTGAAGTTTGGGGAGGACCACATTGGGACCACCTCCGAATCTGCAAAATCTGATGCTACTTGATTCTCTGCCAATCGGTAGCCGTCAATTTCATTAAAATGACTAAACTGCCCCCACCTCGTTATTCCCAAAAGTGCCAGGCGAGTTAAAATGCTAGTGTGCGGTTTCACTCATGGTTTTAAACTGCATCCGGGGGACGGAGGGCCGTCGGGGGATCATCGTCGACGGACGATCTAAAAGCGACGGCTTAGATGGCATTTGCTACAGTAGATTCTAGAGCAGAGAATGATTCCCTTGGGGATTCGAAAAACTAGGTTAACAAGGCCTTAGATTTACTGAACAGTGAAAACCATCGAGAAGTCAGACCTTCTTCCCATGTTTACCACTCTCACTCGAGGCGCGTGGATGATCCTCATAACACCACACTCTTTTTTATTTTATTATAATTTTAGGTTCAACGACAGTTTCCTCTACTATTACATTTTTTTATTTTTTTTCATCTTTGTCCCCTTTAAATGACAAAGAACACTCTTCTTGTCCCTAAGTCATAAATTTTGACATTTAAATTTGAAGACAAAAAACTTCTTTGTGGTGTTTTTGTTTCATATTTTACAGCATTTATGACTAAATTTACAGACGTCAATAAAATATATTTTTTAATGTAATTTAAGGGAGACGGTGTAAAATGTGCAAAGTTTGCAAACTTTTTTTTTATTACCAAAAAAATTATTTCTTAAACAAAACTACAAGGTCAAAGGAAGTAATAAATAAAGGATGTTTTAGTAGGCAATACAATATATATTTTTTTAAAAAAATCTTAAGCATAAAGTGTGAAATGTTGAGGAGTACTGTGCTATTAACACAGTTATATTTAATTGCCAAACGAATTATTGTATTTATTGAGAAAGGTACATTTTGATATCCTACTATCCAAAAAGGGTAATTTTTAAAGTAGCCCTCGTATATTTTGATATTTTTACATAACCCCCAATTTTGGAAAACATTATAGCTCTCTCACATTTTATTTTTATTTTAATTTAATGTAAGAGTGACCAAAGGTGTTAAAATTTAACTAATTTACCCTTATGTAATAAAATGCATCATAATTTTTATTTTAAAAATAAAAAGTCCATTCTAAAAGATGTCTTTGATAATGTCGTCCGATTATAAATTTTTTGTAATAAAATAATTTAAAATATTATATGTCGAAAGATAATAAGTTAAGAATGTCATTTGACAAAAAAAAAAATGTAGGTTGATTAATAAAGTTGGTTGAATTGAGCAAAAAATAAAATACGAAAGAGCTCCAATAAAATAACGTTAAAATAAATAGGCTAAGTCTGAAATCTATCCTATCCTATCCAAAATAAAATGAACAGTAATAACAACAATAAAAAAGAAATTGAAAAATATTGGAAGAAGGTGATTCACATGCAGCGTGTTGTACACGTGCAAAAAGAGACGCGTCGTGATCAAAGTTTTTCAAAACGTATCTTCCAAAGTGCAAGAGGTTCGGCCAACATGATAAATGAGCAACCAAAAGCCAGAGAGAACAGAGCAGAGCCAGAGAGAGAGAGAGAGTTTGAAGGGTCTCTGAAGTTTTGAGCTTTTGAGGGTCAGTTTGAGGAGGTAAAAACTTTGTCATAAAAAGAAACCCAAATAAAATCTCATTCAGAGAGTGAGAGAGAGAGAGCGCAAAGAAGTCTCTGTAAAAAGAAGCTTCAAGAAAGCCATTGAAACAACACAGAGAAAGCCAGAGGGAGGCCGAGAAGAGATTGAGCGGAGAGAGAAAAGAGATTAGGAAATGTTTGCTGCAGAAAATGGACTCAGAGGTGACCCAAGGCTTCAAGCCATATCTGAAGCCATTAGGGTCGTCCCTCACTTTCCTAAACAAGGTTCCATTTCTCATTTCTGTTTTCTTCTTTGGGTACTCCCCTGTTTGAAGCTTCTCATTTTTATTTTTTTTGGTAGTGGATCTTAGATTCCTTGTGAACTTTCATCGAACATGTGTATTGTTGTTGTTTTTTTTTTTTTTTTTTTGCAGGAATAATGTTTCAAGATATAACAACGTTGTTGTTGAATCACAAGGCGTTCAAGGATACAGTGGATATTTTTGTTGATCGCTATAGAGATATGGGCATCTCTGTTGTTGCTGGTACCACCTCTCTGTTAGTTTCTGTTAAATGAGAAAAATGTTGCAAATTGAAATGTGAGCCTGTGTGCTATAGCTTTATGCTGTAATTTGGTTTTCTGTACGAACAATTTTTTATTTTTACTTCTTTCCCTTGGTGTTGAAAATTGTGTCTTTTTATTATTATTTTCTTGTATCTGAAGATGATAATTCGTGGTGCTCTTTGTTTTCTTGTTTAAATTTCTATTTCCGTTTATTTTTTCTTTGAATTGCTTGGAATGTAATTTCGATGTTTCGAGCTATGCAAATATCTGCTAATTTCAATTTTATTGTTGTTCTAAATGTTTCGAGCTGTGCCAATATCTGATAATTTTAATTTTATTTTATTTTTCCTATACTTCGATGGTATCTTAAAATGCTATGCATTTCTTGACCCGAAGACAAAAAAAAAAAACAAAAAATACTATGTTAAAAGTTTTTTTTTTGGCCCTGTTATTATAATGATCCTACTTTGTGATAGTTCTTTTCTTAATTAGTTTAAAATAATTTTAGAAAATTTAGTTCAAAATATGTTTTTTCCCCTCAAAAATTACATCGAGAGAAGATTTTTTTTGTTTTGTTTTATCATTATTTCTTGCTGCCACACACTTCAAGCAGGTCAAATCTAATATTACCATTACATTACAAAATTTTCCAACATTTTCCGAAACTAGTCTATACAAATTAGTAAATCACCAGGCATTTAAATCTTGAGCCTGACCAATTGCGCAAAGTTCATTAAGTCC
This sequence comes from Rhamnella rubrinervis, assembly GCA_007844105.2. Taxonomy (NCBI): domain Eukaryota; kingdom Viridiplantae; phylum Streptophyta; class Magnoliopsida; order Rosales; family Rhamnaceae; genus Rhamnella; species Rhamnella rubrinervis. Next base: position 17,498,513 of record CM017581.2, read on the forward strand.
AAGTGCAGCTGCTATAGGCAAAGTTGAACAAAGCGGCTGCCTAATTTGATGCCGTGCTAAATTAGCAGTAATGATGAAAACTTCCAAACTTTGTTCCTTAAATCATAAGGACTAGTTCTAGTAAATCATTGTTGGCTATCTTTTATTACATAATTGCTTATTGCCATGAATATTAAATGCAAGGAAAGTTTTGGACTTGTATTGATATTTAACTCAGATTGTCAGTCTTGAATATGCTATCAACAGCTTGAATGATCAAGCACGTTGGTATCATTGTAAGAGAAGATGCTTCAAGTGCAGCCATGTTGTGGCTGTCTCATTTGTGGGCCTTAAATTCAATAATTTCTGTAGTTGATTCTTGTAATGGGGTTTGATATTACCGAAATTTATTATTAGCGTAATAGTGAGCAGCATTGGAAATTCATGATATTGATTGGTTTTGGTTTTCTGCATACTTCTTATGCTAGTGGATGATATGTAGGGGTTGAAGCTAGAGGATTCATGTTTGGTCCTTCAATTGCCTTAGCTATTGGTGCAAAGTTTGTTCCTCTACGGAAACCTAGGAAGTTGCCAGGTATGCCTTGTTATATATTGAACTTAATTGGATTAATGATTTTAAACTGTAGTTTTGATTAATCAATGTATGAAAAGGTGATTCTAATCATTTTGTTGAACATTATTGCTTTGGTGTTGTGTCACTTAGATTCAGTCAGTTGAACTGAATCAACTGATACTTACATTGACACATGACAAATAGAAAACAAAAAGAAACTCTAAACATTTTTTTTCAAAAAAACTACGCCATGCATGGATCTGCATTTTGTGGATTTTTTGTTTTACATCTATTCATACAACCACACTGCAAAAGAGTAGACCAAGAAAAACTTCCAGGCACATATTTTGTTGTGTAGTCAAAATCATTTGACATACCAAACTTTATTCCAACAGATAATGTGTGCACACTTGTATTCCTATAGTTATCTTCCCAACCCACACATCCCTTCTGCCAGCTCAAACACACTAACTCACGGATGGCTATAGATTTGTAATCCTTCAATTCTTGGTTCATGAATTTGGTTATTTGAAAGTTAACGGCCTCTGGTTGCAGTTTTATCTGGCTTCTACTTTGTGCTAGTTCATTTTAATGAGGTTTCACCTGTGGCCTTTTTGTGTTTGTGCTTTCTTGTTCTGCATATGTAGGCAAAGTTATTTCAGAAGCATATGAGCTGGAGTATGGAGCTGATTGTCTGGAGATGCATGTAGGTGCTGTTCAGCCTGGCGAACGTGCTTTGGTAATTGATGATTTGGTAGCGACTGGTGGGACTCTCTCAGCAGCAATAAGGCTTCTAGGTGAGTGGCTTTTCGTGCGCCTTTTCTTTTCTCTGCTCTCTGTGCAAATGGTTCTTTGGAAACCTTGAAGTTAATGTATGAATAAATTTTTTCCCCCAGAACGCGTGGGGGCTGAAGTGGTTGAATGTGCATGTGTTATTGGGTTGCCTGAGGTTAAGGTAATGCTCAAACCGTTGTAGATCTGTTTGATGTCATCTTACATGTTAGTCTTACAACATCCTTCACTGCAGCTTATCATCTTTCAAACACAATTAAGTTCTTCACACGGAGTATCTCTTACATGCTGTATAGGATCCCTATATCAGTATTTAGTATACTATTGTGACTTGTACAATTTAACAACACGTGAGGTTTTAGTATTAAAGATGATAAATTGGAGGGACAGTCGCTAATTAGTTTTTATGTCGGCCCTCTTTTGATTGTTGGGTTAGTATTTCAATTTTAGATATTATTTTCTGCTAAAATACTTGCTAAAGATCAACCTGAGGTCCTAGTGCAAAAAATAAAAAAGTAGACTATTGTGAATTAACAACTTCATGGAGCCGCCTGAGTAGATCAAGAGCCTATATATATCAGGAAAATTCTAGTCTAGTATCATCATTGATCAAATAAAACTTATCGTTCACTGACTAGGCTCAATAGTATGTCAAATAAAGGCAAGTTGTAAATGCTGCATTAGCCTCTCATTGGGAAAGCATCATAATTTGAAAACTTGTAACTCTCTCATATATTACACACACCAAAAAGACCTGTGTGTTTTTTGTGTGTGGCAGAAGGAGAGGAACTTAAAGATGAAGGTTTTCCTCGGAGAAAGTGTGGTGTAATGTGCAAGGATCATCTTTTTTGCATGTTAAAAGCCATGCGTATTTTATTTATGAGATTACACCATTAGGCATTAGCACTCCTAGTATCTGTCTTGTGCACACAGCGCAGTTGAGCTGGTCCTTGACAATTGCTTACCTTTCAGGGACAGCACAAGCTTAATGGAAAGCCACTTTATGTCCTTGTTGAGCCACGCGAAATAGATGATTGTTATTAAGGTAGACGTCCATTGTCTCTCTCTCTCTCTCTCTCTCTCTCTCTCTCTCTCTCTCTCTCTATATATATATATATATATATATATGTATTTTGGAGAGCATTGTTTAGAAAGTGCCATTGGATGCATGCAGGAAGATCTTTGGTTTTAATTTTTTGTTTGCCAATACCAAATTATAGATGGCTTATTTATTTATTTATGCCTGCAGATACGTTGATGTGCTTGGGCTGACTTGCAGAAGAAATGAAGCTTGAGCAACAGGCCAATGATGTACTTTAGAGATACCGATTACTGAACTCTGGCTTCTTGAGGCTTATTCATGTAGGTTAATTCTGTGTAATCTTTTCTTTCTATTGGGATCTGTGTCATTTGTAGACAAGGTTATGTACCATTGGCAGTTCGGAACAAAGAATGAAGCACCGTTAATTTCTAAAGATTTTTCAATTGGTTAAACAAAGTATCTGTATTTATTTTTCATTTTTTATTTCAAATATAAAAAATTCCCTTTAACTCATGTTCATAGACAAATACTGCTCCAAAAACTTGAGAAACAAGTTCATTTACTCCTCTGTGTTGTTATCAAAGCCATATTGTCTGTTAAAGCACTGATTTAATAAGCACCTGCTTAGGCAATGACATTGTGAGCCATGAGATGACCGCCATTTACAATGATGGATACAAAGACTAGCAAGCCAGGCATTAAATTTTATTAATCTCTTAACCCATTATTCACGTTAATGAAAAGGAATAATACAACATGGTTGTTAAAGGGGCAAATTTTCTGAAGACTTGGTGTATGCGTGTATCAATCACAGTTGATTTTTTGTGTTTAGTGAGATCTACAATATGAAACAGAAGATGATCATGACCAGTAGGTTCCAATCGTGTACTTTGAAAACTAAGTTCATCCCTGTTTCATCTTTCTAAGGACTACAATTTTTTTCTCAGACTGCTGCATCTTCTTTATGTGGCAAGTTGATTTTAAGAGCACGACGAATAACAGAGTTCACCTGTTTTCTTAAACTAGCATTGTCAGCTATAATTTCTGCCAGCGTCTTTCTCAACTCGTCGTCTGTTGTGGTTGTATCATCACCCATGTCATGGCTTTCGTCAATGTCAGAAGCTGCTGCTCCATTCTCTTTAGCTAAGAGCTCTGCCTGGTTAATGTTTGGAAAAGAAATTATGTCATGGAAAAGAAAAGGACAACAAACAAACAAGCATACAGCGGCAAAGTAACAGAAACTGATAACTGAGAAAAACTTGCTGTGTCAATCACATATCCAGATATTGAAATGATGGCAAACCCCTTGATACACTGGTGAGAAAGGAGCTAGCAAGATCTAATATTCTGCAGTAGAAACATGGGCATAAAAATTTATAATATATTGCCTCTTCTTTTTGTTTTATCTTTTGGTATCTATGCAGATTGGATACAATTTTCCTTCTTTTTTTATAATCATAAGTTCTTACTACACATGAAGATCCATCCAGGTGAAATTATTCTTTCTCAAAAAGATGGCATCACTCTTTTCAGTTGCTCAAGTTTAGGCTACTAATCAACGCTGGAAACAAGTTCTGAATAACGAGAAACACCAAAATAGGTGATTAATGGAAAGGATGGTAAAAGGGTACCTCTGCAATTAGGAGGCTAATTTGTTCGTCAGATGTTGTCAACAAATTTAAAGCATCTGCTAGTGAGGAAGAATTGAAAATAGATTCTTCTTCATCTTCAGTAGGAAAACTATGATTGCACTCTTGAAGCCGAATGTGAAGAATCTTGCATTCATGCAACAGCTTTTCCCTAGCTGTTTCTGCCTGCCTGCTCTTTTGCCTCTCCTGTTGGACAAGTTTCTGAAACAAAACATTCAAATTTAAGCTTCAAAGGTTTATTCCATTTTATATCCACACCTTGGTGCATCTGCATATCACATCTGCAAGTGTGTGTTTGTGTTAACTTGATATACAGAATGAGGCCCATCTTAACAGTTTAAGCTTTTGAGTTGGATGATAACTTGTACAATATATATTGAGTGTGTATGTTTTGTTACATGCAGAATGGTAATTTGTTTCCCTTTCTTACTTTTGAATCCACAATAGTCAACAAAGAGAAGATTTAGTGTTTACAGGGCATGCGGAACAAAAGAACTATAAAACAGAAAAAAAAAAAAAAAAAAGAAGACTAATTGTTAAATGGTTATGGACACTACCTGGCATCCTAAACTTTTGGGATTGATAGTAACTTAACATGTATAGAACCTAATTATTTACCTGCTCGTGTGTTTTGAATTTGCTAACCTCATTTATATAATTTAGTGTTATTTATGTAAAAACTAATTCATGTTGTCATTGGATAGACCAACATGCGAGGTTACTTGTATATTAACTAAAATATCTCCTAACGTTTTTTTTTTTTGTGGACATTAGTACCTAACAATTTGAACTTTTTCCATGTAGCAACTTTTTAATATTGCTTATTAACGAGAGAGAGAGAGAAAAAAAGAAGAAGAAAAAACTGTTACACTATTGTTAACAAACACGTACAATAAAGCACAAATACTTTAAACATATGTGACTTGTATAGAAAAAGCACTACTTGATGTAAAGAGTAACCTAAGACAGAATATACGCTAGTTGAATATAAAAATACCTCAGCTTCATACTTTTCCTTCAATAATTTACTGAGCTCATTCTCCAATTTTGTTTGGGAACTTCGGAGAGATTTAACTTCTTTAACAAGGACTTTACGATCTGCTTTTGACTTCGCTTCTAGCTCTTCGTATTGTTTCAACAAATTCTCAAGCTGATCTTTAGAAGAATCCAACTGCTGCATCAATATGTCTTTCTCCTTAACTGTTGAATCTGTTGTTGATTCTGAGCATGACTTCTCATCCTGGTTCAGGTACGGTTATTAAAATCATTTATCATTTTCAAGAGATAATTCAAGACATAGAGCACAATCGTTATGAACCTGCTCAGACTTCAACTTCAATTTCAATTCCAATTCCAAAGATTTCCGTCGAAGTTCTTCCATATCCCACTGCATTTGGGTAAACCTTTCCCTCTCACTCAATATAGCTTGCTGGAGATTTTCTTTACTTTTTTGTCGAACAGTTTCAAGTTCCACTTCCAAATCCGTGACCTAAACAGATCTGTCAGTTATGGTTATGGAATCATAATATTCATTTGCAGTATCTAACATTTGCACCTATTTGTGAGACAGAAAGCATAACTTCAGTCAACATGTGGAACATTGTAACTTGCCAGTTATCATCTATTTGTACAAATGAAACCCATAGGAGTTGAAATGCACAGTTATGCATCTACGCATTGTGTAGACAAATTATTACTGTGGTATCTTGTACTAGCTTAGCATAGAATAAGGTTCATATTAAAAGATGGGAGATAAATACAACTTATGCTTGCTACAATAAATTTTAGTTGAAAAAGAAAACAATAAACAAAAAAAAGTGTTTTGTATATCAAGCATCAGAAATGCAAGTGCAGTTGAACAAATGCAATTGAGAATACAAATTTTTCATCTGTCATAAAGAGATGAAAAATCAATGACATGGCATAAATTGTCCTATTAGATCTAAAAGTTTCATTTAATTGAAGCCTGGTGGATAATATTGGATTACATTTATAATCAGAGTTCATACTGCTCTCTGTGCAACCCATTCAAGCATTTTCCTTAGAGGTTGTACCACCCCAACCAAGACAAATCAATGAAGCCTATCCTGTTTCAATTTCATGACACATGTTCCAATTAAGGCAGTCCACTAAAATAACCATGAACTTTTTGTCATTCTGGAAACTTCACACCTAAAATATCACATGGGGAAACTTTTCCACGAAAGCCATTAAGGTCCTCAATTCCTCCAACAGCCTCAGGCATGTGGATGCTTTTGTAGTCCACTTCCAAACACAATCCTCCTGGTGACCAGATTTCTTCCCATTCACACTCATAATAGACCTTGGCTCTATATGAAAAATATTCTGAAGGAAAAGGATTTCCTATAATCCTAAAAATAACTCTATCACAACTCAACATTCTCCATCTTCTCCATTTAAAAGAAGCCTGTTTATTTACTTGAGTTATTTTTCCTGGTTACTCCCCTAAAAGAAGGGGTTTCTCCATGATGAAGACAATGTTGTAAAGAAGAACCAAAATACAAGGGCTCATGGATTCAAAAGAAATTAACCAGACACTCTACCAATTAAACATACTGATATGGAAGAAAATGTCTAACATCCCCAACACAGGTTTCCAATCCCATATTCTTGATTATTTCTCCTTTAGATGGAATGTTTCATATGAATTATGCCAATCTGCCCACCCCCACCCCCTGGCTCTCCAAAAACAAAAGAGTCTTGAACTTCCTCCTTGGGATAAATAGTCAAACAATGAATTATGCCCCTTTCTACACCACTTTCTAAGAAACAGCCTACGAAAGGTTTTAAGGAAAAGATAATCTCTTCAAAGGTGGTAAGAAATGAGAATACATGTAGCTAGTCATGATATAAATTAGAGAACATCAGTAGTAAACACAACCAACATGATCCTACTAAATCCTGAATTACACTCATTTTCTACACAATGTATATTAAGAGGATAGAAGGTAGTGTCATTTTGTTCAGAACGAGAAACCTAAAATTAAAATACATTGCAAATTTACAACTAGCTAATGAGAAATTTGTGAAGATTCCTTAAAAACTTAGTGCCTATCATTTAGAAGTAAAATAATGCAAATGCAATAACTGCCCAACAACCAAGGTGCGGTAGTTAACATCAGAAATTTGAAATACCTTTGTTGCAAGATAATCTTTCACAGCGATTTCTTGATTCAATCTTGCTATAAGATCCTCCATATCAGTTTTTGCAGTTCCTAGTCTTCGCTGCATAGTCAGGAGAACCCTATTCATTTTAGGGCGCTGATCCAATGGAAGGACTACCTGAGCACCACCTGAAGTATTCAACAATGAATTACCAAGACTTTCCGTGCTGCTTGAAACCTCAGGAACTCCAAGAAGGTCAAATGATCCATCACCGGATGAATTAGGAATGCCACAGTTGGACATCTCACTACCTCTTAGAGAACTTACATCACTTCCTACACTCTCATTTGAAAGCTTGCGAGCATGACCAGTTAATTTATCATGCTCTGGTTCAGAGAGAAGTTCCGTTGCATTACCAGTTAAAAATGAAGTTTTAGAAGCATTTCCATTATATGGATTCTTCCCCATAGCATTGTTGACATGCCTGGTATGCACTTTATTCTTAGGAAGGCCTTCCAACTGCTCTAAAATAGTCTGTCCCATAAACAGTCCCTCATCAATGTTGGACATACCGTACTTCACAAGCTTTTCTATTCGACCAGTGAAATCCTCATCCAATGTAAGACCCTCCATTCCAATTTCAGAATTGTCATCCCTTCCTAGCCTTGGAGTCCCCATCTCAGATGTCTCATAAGCAGTATCACTTCCATAATCCAAAGAGATTGATGAACTGCCGACGACAGTAGGTAAGCTTGAATGATTAGGCGATTGAAGTGAATCTGCTTCTGAAGTGTGCTGATTTTCGTCTTGGAAAGCTAGAAAAGTACAATAATTGGGGAACTAATATCAAAACATTTATAAATGCCAAACAAGTAGCAAGATTCAACTAGATATCCCCTTTTTTAATGTAAAAGAGTTTCAGAGTGCATTTGATGCAGTAAAAAGTTACATACAAGACCTAGCAGCAGCTTCAAGTTCAAGAAAAGATGCCACTGCAACACTTCTTGATATATCAATATCAGACAGCAACTTTGTCATCCACTCCTCCAAAGAATATCTTCTCTGCAACAACACCAAACCTTTCAAAATATTAGCCCAAATGTTCATTCATGATTTGTGCTCTTATGCGTGTGATGCCTGCAACCTCTCCCTTTTCATTTTTATTTTTTTTCACTTGAGTTGTATGGAAAAAAAAACGCTTTAGCATGCAAATATGCATCACACACTCATGAAAGCAAGGTTGTTAGATTGTGAATTGTATCATAAGTATTCATTGGATGACAAATAATTTTTACAATAAATAGATATGTAAAAAATATAGACTTCAAAACTTAAGAGAATGATAGTGTCATATTCATATCTCACACTGGTCAACACAAAGTTTTCAAATGCATGTCTTTGAGGGTAAAATACACAACTTCCCTGTAGTGTTTTATTTATTTATTATTATTATTATGGTTATTTTTTTCACATACAACATCATGTTTTATTTCATCAATAGAACTTTCTGTATTGTTTGAATCAACACTAGCTTATATCAGTGATGCATACAACAAAACATAAAGATTATGTAAATTCTGATTTAATTAAACTATATGAATCATTTTCCTTTTGACATGATACTAATTGAACGAATCATATCATACAACATCAATCTTCTTTTGTAATATTGAATGAAAGTAACATATCAATACTCCACATTAGTAACTTACCATCTTCTACTATCATGGTAATTTAATGGATGTACTAAATAATGCAGGAATACTATCAATTATTACTAAAACTTTAATGTGAACTTTGAAAGACTAGTTACAGCTAATGTGAATATATAAAGTCACAAATAGATTACCTACCTCTTCCAAGAGAGCCCGAGTTTTCATTCTCAAGAGTCCCTTGGGTGGAGTTGACGGGAGGTTTTTCTTCGGAAATGCCTTTTTAAGCTGCAAAATAAATCCAATAACACGTAAGAATGCCCTTACACAGCTGGAAGTTAAAACTTTAAGGAAAACAAGAAATACTTTCCTTGTAGAATGCTCAAAGTACAATTAAGTTCTCACAAGCTGGTAAAAATTTACACCCATATGAATCAAATATATGACTAATCAAATTGCACAGGAAAAGGGTAAGACATACATCAGTGAACAACTTCAAAAAATCATTGAATCTTCTTAATACTCCACGTGTTGCTGTAATTCCTTCTGGCGATTGTACACCAACCTGAACCCTGTAGAACTGTTCCTTAAGAATGTTAAAAAATAATACACAAAGAGGTGGCATGGTGCTATTTACAATATGATAGTATGAACAATTGACAAATCAGAGCTTAAATTTTGTCAAATGCAATTCTTTAGTCATAAAAAGTCACTACATTTTGTTAATAGAAAGGGCAAAAGAAACAAAGTAGGTATCATCATAATTGAATGCACCAATGTTATCACAGAATCAGCTTTAAAACAATTCTTTGTCAAACCAACTCCATCTTTTCCAAGCACACAAATAAGACAATAAAAGTTAATTAACAACTTATAACCAAAGACAAAGATTGGCAGTCATCGATTATATGAAAAGATTATATCATTCCATCTCCAAAATATGAAATGGATTCCTACTTATAGGTGAATTATTACCAGTGGTATGGAAAAGTAAAATTGATTTTTATGCCAAAATAGAATCTAAATAACAGCCCAGACTGAATTTACTATATTATTAAATCAAATCCCAAAAGATGATATAAACAACATCTAACCCTGTGCATAGATAAACACTGGAGAGTCATTCAATTTGAATACCACTACGGGATCTGAATCTCTTGATTTTGGAAGGACAACCCATGAAGGTATAGCGGCACAGTAACTCCATCCTGAGCGAGGATCATGTGGCCAAACAGTATCCCGCCCATTCTGCACAAATATTACAGATTTTTGGGATAAGAAGACAATCTAAGTCAAACATGAAATTGCAAAGAGAACAAAAACTTGGGAAATTATAAAATTACAATTAAATAAGCAATGACACTGACTGAGATAGACCAAACTGAAGACTTGGACACTCGGTTGTCTAGAAAATGCAAAATTTACCCCTTTGAATGGATAAATCTCTTACTGCAAAAGAATGGCACCATGCCAAATATTGGAAATATTATTCTTTTGTTATTTTAAGTTTGGAAAATGCAGCCTTCAAGCCATAAATCTATCGCAATTTCATTTATGCAACATGGTGATTATATTTCCTCCCTAAAGAATAAGTTTGTCCAGTAGACAAAAAAATATCATCTGTGGTGAAAACTGAAAATGCTCCTCCGATCAAACTATAAGAACCTTTCCTGAAACAAAACCATATTATTAAAGACATAAAAGCTTTAATTACAAAGTGGCCTCAATAATAATGCAATTCTAGTTGAAATAAGCTTATATAAAGAATATACAACATCTTCAGCATTGCTTCAATGGCATTAGATGAGTCCATACAATTGGCTAAAAATGGGAGGTGAAACTACCTTGACCTTATACGATATCTTTACTCCACTATATAAAAATTACATTCAACACATTTATAATTCTCATCGGTAAAGATCTTCAAATTTTCTGCAGAATTTTATCATCTTCAACTACTATTCCATTGTGCTTTCAAAACTGTTCAATATCTCACACAGCATTTTCTGCCTTCTTTTACTCATTTGATCACATCCTTCCAAAATATCCATAGAATCTAGACCATTGAAATTATGAGTGCCAACAGAGAAATTGGAACAAAAGCTACCACGGTAACTTCAGCAGCAATTCTTCTTCGTGGTACTGGAAACTAGTACAGGCCCTAATGTTTTATTGGACATAAAAAGAAAATTAATATAAGTCACAAATAGCATAATGTGGGTGCCTAGTAGTAAGCGCCACCGTGGAAAGATTTTTACCGAGTCAGAAAGACAATCAAAAACTGAGGATGAGAACCTCAACTTAGTGTCAAAATAAACTAATTAACCCTTTCTAACAAATCGATGCATAAATATGCTACTAAATTATCAAACGCGAACAACAACAACAACAATATTAAAAATAGTGACTGGAAAGTGACACCAACTACAAGAACAACTAATTAGCATTAGCGACCAAGAACAGCAAAGACATTACTGATTATGTCAGACAGATATCTACTAAAAAGAAAACCCAGAAAGTGATGAATTCGGCAAAAGAGACAATCAAGGTATGACATGGAAAATGCATAGGGAATTTGGAAAGAAGAAGGAATCTTTACCCATTTCTTGGGGGGAGGACTCCAATCCATCCCAAGGGGCAGCGGCGAAGTCCCATCGTGTCTGTGCTTGGGAGGACTCCGTCTCTGCATCCTCTATGACCTCTCTCTCTCTACAATTCACTCTCTCTCTCTCTCTCTCTCTCTCTCTAATGATCGGAAATGATCATCTGCTCGCGAGCTGGAATTGGATAACGAATAATTCCCTCTCTCTCTCTCTCTCTCTGTGTTTCTCTGAAGATCAGGATGAATTTGGAGTGCTAGGGTTTTGGTCATCGAATCGGAAAAGCCAAAGAAGAAAAACCAGAAATAGACATGTTAGCTTCGTGGAAGGCAAAACGACGACGTACGATATGTAAGTCAGAGAGAAATGAATTTTTGGAGTAGTAACGTGGCTAAGCGGAGCCGAGAAAGCTTCGTTTGCGTGTCACGTCTTTCCTGCTTCGATTCGATTTCGGTCTCGGTCGCTTTTCGCTGGGTCTTCTCTCTCTCTCTCTCTCTGTGCCTGAATTCAGAAACACAGTGTGGCGTTGAGTTCAATTAAACCACTAAGGACAAGAAGGGACACAAAGCCACAGTGGATGGCACTCTTCGTAATTTTACAGAATTCTATAGGCCAAATTTATAATTTCGACAGAATAAACAATTTCACCGAACTGTCTTATTATTTGCAGGTGCATCGAGCTTCACGGCACGGACGGAGAAACACAGAAGCCTAATTCGGCACCTTTCTGGCCCAAAAACACGGCCTTCTCAATGTTAACCTACCCGTGGACTTCTCATTTTGGGCCTTTAAAACATCCTAAACCCAAATTATTTGGGCTTTTGTTTTTATAAAAAAAGTTCTAATCACGGGCCACAATCTATACAAAGCATCTACGCAATGAGGTGGTTGTTTACGCACCTCAAAACATTTTTTATACACTCGGAGTGGTGTGTATACAATTGGAATAGTCAATATAAATACAAAAACAAACAATGGGCCGTACTCTATCTCTCCCGTTTGTTTCTCAATCCACCAGAGTTATGGGCCTTCATATACTTTTTTTTTGATAAAGATGGGCCTTCATATACTTGTAGATGCATCTTCAACGTAAAACCCTCTCCTATTTATAACCATTATTACGTTTTCCGTTATGCCTCAAAAGTAGCCGTTATACATATAGCGCATTAGAAACCGGTTATAATAGCCATGCATTTATGTACTTTTACGTCACTCAATAGTCTTTTCACACTCTCTCAACAAAATTAATATGACTTACCAAAAAAAAATTCATATGCCATTTTTTTTTCTTTTAATTACCACATAAATTCTAATAAGCAGTATCTTGATCACATGATCTGTGTCATTAATTTTATTACAATTAACTACTTTACTGTTTAATGAATAAATTCCACAATTCACATTTTCATAATCTCACTGTCTTGGGGCGTAAGTGTAAGCTTGTCGAAATTAAATCTTTTGTAGAGTTGAATTTTAAATATTTTTTATAAATAAAATATATTTGAACTTATTAAAATAATATAAAATTAATAAATAAAAATATTCAAATAAATTTACAATACAAAGTAGATTTTTACGTAACAAATAATGATCCAAAGTCTAAAACAAATCAAATAAGAACAATTCCTCTAAATTTTCTTTGATTTGATTGCGTTATTATCATCATCTGATTACACCTTGATTGGGGATTAAACTTTAATTAATTAAACTATATAATGTCTTTATTTCTTTGTTTTAATTTCCCATTAAATGTATAAAAATAAAAAAATAAACCTAAAAAATATTCTCAGTACCCTCAACCCTATTAGATGCAAAACCAAGCGACAAGGCATATATAGATTCCAGAGGTGTAATATCTCTGAGAGATTAGCTCTTTAAAACACTATAGATAAAAAAAACAAAAGGCCCACACACAGTTACTTATTCATCTAAAAGAAAAGCAAAATGCATCAAACACAAAAAAAAAAAAAAAAAAATCCAATGAATTTTGAGAATCAATTTTCTTGTCGAAATTACAGCTTTTTGAGAGACATGTCTCTGAGCATCAAAGAGGTAGACCACAGTTTGGTGAGAACAGACTAACAAAATTTCCAAACAGTTCAGAGCCTCCCAGCTATTTTCCACAGATTTCTTGAACTGTTACGTGTCTAGCTAGTACTGCATGAGAATCACCTTCTGCGAGACAGAAGAAATTTAAAAAATTAAGCCTTGTACGCGCACAACACAGTTCAAGAAAGCTGTGGAAGATCACAAAGAGGACCATTTGAGTATATATATATATATATATATATATATATATATATATATATATGAATTCTACTTCTTTGAGAGAGAGAGAGAGAGTGACAGAGAACTGCAGGTGAATTGAGAAAGCAATTAGAGAGGGTTTATATGTATATATAGCAAAAGGCAGAGCAGTGTATGTGTGAGATGAGCAACTACGTTTACGAATATCAGAACCAAAACAGTTTGGACCCACCACTTGGCGCTACTTATTTACCCATTACTCAAAAGACTCAAAACTTTTTGATTCCGTGATTTTTTATCTATTTTTTTAATTAATGCAAATATTGGAATTTTCTAACCCATATATATATATGTAAGTTAGAAAAAAATAATAATCTAGAGGACCTAGCCTAGTGAAATCTTAAAGATGTATATGACTTTGTCTTTGATCGATCGTTAAGATGGATATAGATCTGCTAATTAATTAATTAAACTTAATTAGTGAGCTCTAAGAATCTCCCTTTATATACATGCTCCCCAATTATAACAAAATCCATGCCTTAATCATGTTAATATAGATTCGTCATGTGTATTTTGAATTTGTATCATCCTTAAGATAGATTTGTTTCTATTATTATTCTTATGGTAGAAACGTTTCGACTTAAGTTGACTCGTTAACGTATTTTGTCTGGATAAAAACGAGATACATCTATGCAGATGGCATGCATGCAGTAAGTAGTCACGTCATAAATCACAATATATAATTATATTAATCTATAATAAAAAATAATAATAATAATAAGTAATAATTGAGAGCAAATATTTTATACTTGCAATTATTTTCTCAAGATATCTATTATTATTTGGGTCAAAATCAATTGTGTTATTTCCGTTCAACTACATATCTGATTGAGTTTGGATTTGCTTTCTTCTTCTTTTTTCTTCATTTTTTTTAAGTAATTAGGATTCATGTAATGATATAAACATATCTAAATTAAACAGCTGATGAAGAACAGAGTTGACCATAAAAAGAAACTTAGAGTTATAAATCATTATAAAAACAAAGATTACAATTATAAAAACAAAGATTACATAAAAATCCATTAAGGCAAAGAAGAATTTGCCTATTTATCTGAACAAATTAAGCATAATTACCCTAACCTACATAGTCCCACCACTTTTCCAACAATTGAAGAAATTAAAAAGCACAAGCATTAAAACACAAATTAAGCCCACAGAAATGAAACAAAACCAATTACCAAACAAGATCCCACTACATCTGTGAAACTAATAACAAAGTCTTTAATTTCATTTACAAACAAAGCCAGGAGGGACTGACTTCTGGCAAGCACTAATAAGCAAGCTAAGTGCAACAGGCACAGTCAAGTTGATTCCGAGCACATTAGCTTTGATGGCAGTGCAAAGACAAAGTGCAGCTTCCAAATCAGCCAAGCCTCCAAGCAAAGCACAGCACTTGCTTGATGGAGCAGCTCCGACATTAAGGTTAACCAAACCAAGAAGATCCACACAAACCCCAAGCTTCAATGTGTCTTTTGGGCAATGTGCTGGTGCTGGGCTAGGGTTTGGCTTTGGATTGCATGTGTGACAAGCACTTGAAAATGTCGCAGACAAGAGGATAAAGAAGATCAGAACGGTTGCACAGAGCTTGTTGTTGGAAGCCATGGCTAAAAAAGGAAGGGAAAAGGGAAGGCTGGCTGGTTTTTTCTAAGGTCTTTTTGGGGGTGCTTTATTGGAGTGCCTTATTGGGAGGAGGGTGGTCCTTATAAAGGGAAATTGTGAGGTTGATGTTGGAAGTTTGATTGAGTGGAAGAGAGTGAAAAAACGAAAAGAAGAAGATGATAATGCAGCAATGGAAATTTTTTTGTATGTTTGTGGGAAAAGAAATCCAATGTGATTTTGTTCTGTGGTATATTTTGTAACGTCTCTATTTAAATTAAATGTGCCATTGCTAGAGGACAGATTAAAGATGATCAATCTGGATTTTTTTGGGTCAGATTCTATAAACTTGTGGTTTCTTTCAGTGAAAACAAAAGTATACAGAGGCCAATATTGTTTATGAGACTGAAGTATAACCTACCTAGCAAATTGCTCCAAGAATTGGAGGTGGGTATTAACTCCAATAACAAAATTATGTGTGTATGTGTGTGTGATATATAAGGGGAAGGTGAGTTAATTATTTTGTGCCCACAAACAAATAAATAATCTTTTTAGCCATTGGAAATACACTTTTTTTGGGATATATATAAACATGAAAGCAAACTTACAAGAGAGAGCAAGAGGGACAGTACATCAGAGTAATGGGTTACAGCTTGAAGGTTGTGACAATATGAGCCACTTTTTGGTCTTGTATTTTGTTGAGCATTGGGATATTCTTTCAATTATTGGAAGCCAATTATGCAGGTTTGGTAGGCCTTCAAGGTCTATATGTCTAATATATTTTATTACATCTTACCATTCTCATAAACAAAGTTGTTTGTTTCCCCAGGAAATTATTGCAATTGGTCTACTTCATGTTAATCTTCATCTACAAGAAGATACGGAGATTATGTTTACATTCTTATCCCAAAGACTGATTATAATTAGTAATCATACTTTAACCTTAAGGTAACTAATTTTTAACAAGATGAGTGAGAGGGAAGAGAGAGAGAGAGAGAGTGGAAGGACTGAATGAGGGGAAGAAAAGAGGGGCATTTGTGACATTTATGAAAAGATTAGATAAAATTTGAATCACACCAAATGACGCGTGGGCCTGGATGTTTAGACAAACAAAAAATTTGAATGACACCAAAACACGTATGGGCCTGGAATTTAAACAAACAAAGCCCGTTTGCTTGTTAGTTTCGATAGACTGCTCTTGAGTTTGGGCTTACAGTTTCACAAACTTGAAACCCAGTTCTCAAATGGGCTACAATATTAAGCTCAAATTGCTTGAATTAGCAGACCCAAAAAAGAGAAAAGCGAAACCCATTTCCATGCTCCATAATGCCACTTGAATATTTGTTATAATTAATCAATGGGGTCCCATAAATGAAAAGTAGACTCATAATTTTAAACTGTCCCAGTTTCAGAAAAAGGGAATTAATATTATTTTATTAATAATAATAAAAAATAACCTACCAGATGTAAAGAAATTTAATATTTTTTGGCGCACTTAGAGCAAGGAATAAATAAATTCGAAAATGGACATGTTCCATATGGAAGCTTTAAATAATTTAATCCGTTTCAAATTTTATAGCTGTGCCTTTCTTCGCTACAAAGGCTCTATTACAGAAGGTATCTGGGGATGTAGTAGTCTAGTAAAAAGAAAATCAACGTTTTATTATATTCGTTTATAAAAATTACGATTCGAATCTTAATAAACTTCGTTATTATTTTAAATGTACTCAATATTATTTAAAATACTAAATAAAGGAGAATCTGTTAGAGGACTGAGTCAGTTGTTCTAAATTTTTACAGAATTATAAAACTGAAATAATAAAAAATGTCTGTTCATTAATAAAATTCTAAACTGATGAGATATACGTTAAAATCCTATTCCTTTAAAAAAAAATTCTATTGCGTCTTCTTTTTTTTTAATTCCATATGCAATTTTTGTTTCAAAATAAAAAAAGTTAAAGTTATCTTGGTTTTTAAAATTAGATGACGTATGTGTTTAAATATTTATTATGGACAAAAAACCAAAATATGATATTTTATACTTATCGTTTCTCATTATTAAATACAGTTGACGACGAATAAAGCGATGATGTGTCAGAGATTGAATAGAATATTTATTAAGCCAAAAAAAATAATTTGAAAACAATATATATATATATATATATATATATATTTTTCAGAAATAGAATAGTAATGGTACTGAAAATAAATTATTTATTTATTTATTTTCCCAAAAAAGCCCCAATTTAATAAATTCCAATTTTTCCATTATCCGCCGAATAAAATTGCCTGCGTGTGGCAATTTAATAGCGCCAAATCCGTAGAGAACTGAGCTTTCAATTCTCAATTCTTGCTTAAATTAAATTAATAAATAAATTAATTAAAATTAGAGTTTTTGGAAAGAGGAAGGAACAAGGAAAGTGCTAATTCTAGAAAGCGAGAGAGAGACACGGTGTCCGGAGTTGATCACGAACAAGCTAGAGAGAGGGAGAGTGGTGGTTTGGTGGTGCAGTGGCTATGGCGATACTGTACGCGCTGGTAGCGAGGGGATCGGTGGTGCTGGCTGAGTTCACGGCGACGTCGACCAACGCCGGCGCTATCGCCCGGCAAATCCTCGAGAAGATTCCGGGAAACGATGACTCCCATGTCTCTTACTCTCAGGATCGCTATATCTTTCACGTCAAGCGCACCGATGGACTCACTGTCCTCTGTATGGCCGACGAAACCGCCGGCAGTACGTTCTTCTCTCACTCTCACTGCCAAAATTCAATTTTATAGTCACTTCTTTTACGCTTTCTTTTTCCATTGCTTAGATCTTTAGCTCTGTTGTGCTGTTTCTCTCTCTCTCATGCTTTTTTTTTTTTTTTCTTTTGTATTTATTTTAAGTTTTGGAGCCGATTGTTTGTATATGCTGAGATTTTGTACCGCACGACTTAAAATTGATGCTGAAAAGTATTGGAGTTCTTGTGAAACTGAGCCTTAAAACGTTATTTTCGTTTTAAGCATTTCAATACACTGCCAAACTTTCAAATTTTCCGGGAAATGAAATGTGATTCTGGATATGTGATCGGTGGTTTCAGGGTGTGTTTGATAGAAATTAAATCACTTTGTAAATACACATATAGTGCTGTTGCTTAAAATCTCTTTTTTCCCCCCTCAAAATCTCATCTTTATGAATATTCCCAGTCTCAAGGAATTTGTCATTGAATTATAATATGTGGACAATAGGTTTTTCATTTTATGACACCCACAGACTGAACTAGCTAAGCAGCAAATTCTAAATCATTAGGAATTGATTCTGAGCAAGGATGTGTCTAATAATTGTGAATGCATTATTTTTAAACTAAAATTTCCATAACTTACTGCAAATTTATACAGCACTGTATATTTGACTTATGGCCTGAAGGACACATGGAATTGGACTTTTACAGCAAGCACAATTTGCTGAAGGTAGGGAGAAGTTTCTTTTTTATAAGACGACATGCTAATGCCATCTCTTCCCTCATAACTTTTAATTAGTATGCCCTTATTGATTGCTTCCAGATCATTGTCTATCATGGTTGGTCTATTTTGACTTGACAAGATTTCCTTGTTGATTTACTTATTGTGTAATGTTTTGTACAGCATATCAGCTAGTCAAATCAAATATCCCCTCCCCACTAAAAAGAAAGAAAGAAATAACTAAAAGGGAAGGAAAAAAATAGAAAGAAGGAAAAAGAGGATTTGATTTTTATCTTTTTACCTTTTGCAGGAAGAATACCCTTTGCATTTCTTGAAGATATTCATCAAAGATTTGTGAGGAATTATGGCCGTGCAGTCCATTCTGCCCAAGCATATGCCATGAATGACGAATTTTCAAGGGTTTTGAGTCAGCAAATGGAATATTATTCAAATGACCCTAATGCTGATAGAATAAATCGCTTAAAAGGTGAAATGACTCAGGTAAGAAATGAATGATTTTTATATAATTATGGATTTCACATTTCGTGTCTATATGTTTCCTGTATATGTGTGGTATCTAAGAGAAATTGTTGTTACCTTTGGTTTTCTTTCCTTTTGTATATAATGAATTTGGTTTATTGTTTTTAAATAACAAATGTTGTTAACTTGGCCATGCCCCATTTATGTAAAGCATATATTCTTCATTTCGTTGTAACATTTAATGAATCAAGTTAAATTCTTTTATAAAATTGTAGCCTTCCACTAAAACGTGATGTTTGATTTTTGTTAAATAAGGTGCGAAATGTCATGATAGAAAATATTGACAAAGTTTTAGAGAGAGGTGATCGCCTAGAATTGCTGGTTGATAAAACTACTAACATGCAAGGAAATACCTTTCGCTTCAGAAAGCAAGCTCGTCGTTTTAGAAGCACAGTGTGGTGGAGAAACGTGAAGCTTACGTATGTTTTCTAAACTAAAACCTCCTTGTATTACATCTTCTGCATTTGATATGGAAGAAACATCACTACTTCAACATTAAGTGTTAGTTTGAAATATGGTCTAGATTCTAGAGTGTATGTAATTTAAATAGGTTAATGATTGAAGGTTTTGTCAAGTAATTGGTTAGTTGGCTTCATCATCTCAACTTCATCTGGCATGGATGATTTAAGAATATATCTCATCAATAAAAATTTAAAATCACAGCACATGCTTACATTATTAATAGGTATAAATCTTTGTTCAACTAATCCTTCCAACATATTCTTATTAAAATCAACCAAATCAAGAGTAGTTTCAGAATGTTGTTTGTTTGAACTATTTATAGGTTTCATATTACCTAGTCTTTGTACCTTGACCACGTGTTTTTGTAACATTCATGTTTCTGTAAAAATCAGTATAATTTTCATGTTATGATGGTTAGCTCTGATGCCAGTATCAAAATGCTCTTGATCTTGCAGGGTTGCATTGATATTCCTCTTGCTAGTGATTATTTATGTTGTACTTGCTTTCGTCTGCCATGGACTTACACTGCCTACCTGTTTGAAGTGAAAGTGAGTGTCAGGTTAGACTGGAATGTTCTCGTTTCCTTTTACCATCCCTGGTTTTTTTTTTTTTTTGGTTGGGTTTTTTTCCTTTGGGATTTTTCTATACATCTTCCACTTGTGTTGTGGCAGATGCTCATTTATGCGAGTTGGAAAAGGGCTTTTGGTATGTATGTTTGTGTATTTGCTTGTGAGAGGTCTAAACTGGTTCAGGTTGTATCTTTTTTGAAACCATAGCTTGATGAGGTGATATTTATTGGGATCTTTAAGTAAGTTCTGTTGTTTTCATTCGTGTATTCAATTTAATCAAGTAAAGGGCTCAACGCTTTTGATTTCTGTATTCTACTTCCTTGCCCCTTAATTCTGTTGTTGTTGTTGTTTGTTGCTTTTGAAGTTCGTTCATGATATGTTGTTTCAAACGAAATACTTGTTCATGTACAAGGATACGGATTGTAGGCGAACTTCACAGCCTGACTTCATATTCTAATGAAGCATTGACCTTATTTTATGCAAAACAAAGAGTACTTGGTGTTTGAGTCGGACACTACGAATTAATAGAACCTTCTGCCCTTTGACAAACAGTTTGTCTATTAGGATTCTATGATTTTCGATGGTCAAGAAGAGTTTGAGAGAGTGGTCCAAATATTTGAAGTTTGAACCGCTTTGATTATGTTTGGCAGTTGTGTTTCTTATTAGTAAAGGCTATCTGTTACGGTTAGGAAGTCAATTCCGTCGATTAACTTAAAATTCAGAGCCTCATGCAAGCTTATTGAAAATGCAAGTCTCCCATAGGCTTTGGAAAAACCTCTAGTGCTATACTTGTAATCTGCATTCTAAAACGAGTTTAAATGTACTCTCCATAGAGATGAAAACAATGATTTTGGAATTAATTAGACCCAAACAATCTTCAACTTGAATTAATCACGTGAATCCATCATAAAATACCAAGAAGGCAGCTAAAAGCTGTGACCCTTAAAGCATCATCACATTTTATTAGATACATTTTATTTACCTCACAGAAGTTAATTAGATGCGTTAACAATGCACCCAAACGGCCTTCCCAAATTGCCAAAATAACTCTACACCTGCCTTTGCAGCAAGCCTATGTGAGAATTCGACACATAATTATTAATTATAGTTGTTAGGAAATGGGTTCGATGCGATTTCGGTGACAGAAAGTTCGACAACCACCACTACATTGTCAAATTCCCATAGACAAATGAATGCTAATCTCACTGCTGAGTCATTGGTAAGCTGTAACAATGAGGATCCTAACTAGTAGTCTGTAGTTACCAGATAGAGCATATATACATAAAAAATAAGCAATTGCTTGCAGGAAGAGTATATATTTCTTGCTAGTTGATACGTATATAAAACTGTTCTATGTTACACTAGGTTATCCTCTACAAGTTTAAACTTGTTTAACAATTCCTCTAATTCTTGCAATGCAGTCCTATAACGTTCTTGAGATTGCGACCCTTCTTCCACAACCGGAAGAGCTCGCTTATTTAGATGATTAAGCCGGTGCACTGGGTTAAACATGTCAATGTTACCGGAGCTGTGATCTATAAGGTACCTGCGTTTGAAATCTCTACTCCACCGTGGAAGAATGTAGCGACATGGGATTTCTTCCACCCCATTATAATTAAGAACATTTAATGCGTGCCTGCATAAATAACCTTTGTAATTGAACAAACTGCAAATGCATCTTATATCCACCTGTGTTGTCTCATACAAGACCTCGTAGGATCTGACTTCCTTCTCGTTTCCTCCAACTTCAACTCTTTCTTTGACTATGTACGTAATTATAGCCCCATTAACGTTGACCTGCCTTGTGTTGAAGCAGGAATACATCCCCTCAACCTCTGATTGGAACCTCTTGAAAACTTCTTTCGTGTATACTTTAGCGAGCTGCAGTTCAAAATTACATCTTGTTTTCAATTCATAGCTTGAATTTGATGACTCCACGTCTGCTGTTACTTCTTTCATGTGCTTCCTATGTAGAGCTAGGTCGTACTTATCGACAAATTCCTTAAAAGATGTATGTTTATGTACAAAACCATCGAAAAATGCAGGCACACCCTCATTTTCTTGGATAGGGACCAATCCAGCAAAAAATGTATCTTTCAAGTAAACTGGAACCCACAATTTCCGTTCTTCATATAATGTCTGAAGCCACTTGTTATCTCCTAGTCCATGCCACTTCATCATCTCAGTCCAAGAAATTTCAAACTCAGCAATCTTCAAGGAATTGTAAACTGCTTTGTTCAATTGTCTTTTGATTGCTTCATATCCTTTCAAACCACCCAACTTCTCGGGAACTCTCTGCATGATATACCACAAACAATAACAATGACGAGCATTTGGGATAACCTCAGAGATGGCAGTTTGTAAGGGCTTACACTGGTCAGTAATGATAACTTGTGGAGGCCACCCTAACATGCATTTCAGCCATGCCCTGAGTATCCAAATAAAATAGTCCACTGACTCATTACCAAGAAAGCCACAGCCCAACAATACGGATTGTCCATGGTGGTTTACACCAACAAATGAGATCAGGGGGATCTCATATTTGTTTGCCAAGCATGTTGTGTCTATTGCAACTGTGTCACAAAAATAACCATATGCAGCCCTAGACCTGGCATCAGCCCAAAAGACATTCCTTAGGCGCCCATCATCGTCAAGATCCATCAAATAAAAGAAGTTAGGATTTGTCAATTTCATGCGACAAAAGTAGTTGTAGACTGCATGAGCATCTCCTTCTTTGAGTTCCAAATGTTTAGAGTGATCAACAGAATTCATGCCCTCTCTTTCACTGCAATCGGAGTATCCATTACACCCAGAATCCATAACAGCTGTTCGATACAGCTTAATGGTATGTACTTCTGTAACAGGCTCTGGAGGCGGTTGTGCCTTTTGGGCAGCAATAATCATTTTTTTATGGGACTTGTAAAACCTCTTAATTTGTGGACTCACTTGATGGTTGTGCTCAAGTTCTACTTCAACTATTCTCCACCTTTTAGAATCCACGAGCCTGATGACAACCATTGCAGGACAACCAGTTCTCGTTTCAGGTCTTGGATTATTGGCTTCACTCTTTTTCTTGAAACCTGCACTGCTGCAACTTAGTTTTGCTCTATACCGTTCTTTTCTTTTTGACCTGAACCAGGAATTGCTCACCCTAATACCAAAACCCTGTTGTTTAGCATAAACATTGTAAAAATCATAAGCCTCATCAAAAGAATCAAACTCTAAACCCACAGTTGGGAGTGGGGGTTCCTTCTTTGTCTGTGTTTCCCCAGCTTCATCATCATGTTCAACCACACTGCAGTCTCCCTCAAGATCATACTCATCACCTTCATCAAACACTGGTTCACTATTGAGACAAACTTCTTCCATCTGAAACACAAATTGATATAGAAAAATCAAATTGGAGCAACAACAAATCATTGACAATGTCAACTAGATGAACCAGCAACCATTTCCAACATTCAGTAAATTTTCAACACTCTATGGAACAAAAACGGAGAGACCCAGAACAGAGACAGAGTCCTAGATGGTTCCGAAATGACGTCAGATAGATCGCCAGCAAAGTGACAAAAGGGTCAAATAAATGCTTTAAAATCATTCTTATCAAAGATGATCACCACAGTGACGATCTTACAGCTACTCCATTTGGCACTTAGCTTCTTCTAGGAGTTTACTTCCGACCCTTCTCTTGAACAGTACGTATCATACATGAAAAAACTGAGCTCCAATAAAGTTGGAGTAAACAAGGAAGTTCTCTAGGAGGGCACACCATTTTTGTATTATGCAAAGCATTCAGCTATACAACTCATAATTCTATTTGAATTGTTAGAATTTTTTTCTCTCTTTTATATGGAATTTTTTAATTGATTTGGTAAAAGAATAACAGTCTTCTAATAACTTATGAATCCAAATAACAAGCTCGAATACAATTAAAATCCAAATTTCTTTTCAATTTAAAATATAAGTTTAAATAGTTCAATTGTACCACATCGTCTCCCACCAACCCCAATTCAAAAACATTAACTTGGTAACCACCTCGTTCACGCTATCTACCACTTTTTTCCCGAGAAAACAAACAGCCTGAAAATGAGTCGGTTTTGGAACCTTAAGCTTTCTGATTATTTTGGTTTATTTATTTCTGAGGAAATAGAAATGGAAAAGCTCACCTTTGAAATAAAGCCCAAGTGGATTTGATTGAATAGAAACACAGATAACCAACGGGCTTCAATTTTCTTGGATCCCAAACAAGAATGATCACCGATCGGCCACGGTGAAGAGATCGGTGTTTTTGGACATTCGGGGGTCGCCGAATAGATCAGTGTCTCTGTGAGTTCGGGCAGTTCTCCTTCTTCGTCCACACGTCGCGATTGTCGTTTCAGAAGAACGGTACCGTTTAAACGACGTAGTGTTCCCCAGTAACGGAGTCAATTTACCGTTTAATATTGAAAGAGTAACGGTGACGTTTTACAGTTTAAACCACATTACAATTGGTGTTGGCAAGTAACGGATTCAATACATCGTTTGATATAAATTCAATAAGCCCAAAGAAAATAATTATATATAATTATATATATATATATATGCGAGAGGATTAGAGTGTTATTTTTACTCTATTTATTATACATTTTTTTCTTGTATTTATTATAATTTTTTTGGCCAGCACTCAAATAGATATATACATAATTTATAGCATAACATTTTTTCAAAATAAAATTGATAAAAACAAAAAATTAAATGGAACAATATTGCACCTTCTCTTCGTTAGCATTTCATTTTCTTTAATATGCTGGACCTTCAATTATAAATCGTTAAAATCTCATGTAAATGCACTTTTGTGGGAAATACAAAGTATTTTATCATTTTATTTGTCTATTATACTTAATAGGATAGGTGTGTTAATGCATAAAAAATAAAAACTAGTTTGCAAAAAATAAAATAAAAAGAATAAAAAATAAAAACTATGAGTACACCTATTGCTGTTTTAGCTTTAATTTTATATCATTTGTGGATTATAATTTTATTAAATATAAGAGGGAAAAAAAACAGACTGTGGATTTTGGTAGCTTATATTTAAAAAAAAATTGTAGTAAATTATAATAGAGTTTTTTTTTTTTTTTTCTAGGACTTGGTTCTTGAACACACTCAGGAATGCTTCGTATTTGAGAGAGTAGAAGCAATTCTTTACATAAACAAATATACTATATTACATATTTCTCTGTTTAATATATTATATTACGTTTTTCTTTGTTTTACATATATACAAATATACACAAAATAAAACAATATTAATCTCATAATCTGAATCTCAGAGTGCAAAATTATGTGATAAGAAAGTAAAAAGATAGTAATTTTAATAGCATCGGTGTCAATATTTTAACAAATTCACCACTATGGTGATGTAATACACTTAAAGTGCATAGAAGAATATGCAATTAGCTTCAAAAAAAATAAAACTTTCTATTTTCATTCACAGTAAATAAAATTAACAATTTAGCGAGAGAGTAGTGATAAGCTACCAAATAATTTCACCAAATAAAATAAAAAAAATTATAAACAAGGGTTAATAATGTATTACCACATCATTTGGCAAACTATTTGATGGGTATAATATTATTATTTAGGAAGGTATATCGGAATTTTGCTTTGTTATTACTATTTTTATATTAGTATAGTTGTATTTTTATTTTTCTTTAACAAAATTACTTTCATTTCGTATAATTATAAATCCAATTTATTACTAAAATGAAAAAAGACAAAAAAAAAAAGAAGACACCCAGGTAGCAATTCAGACAAATTTCAACCGTTGGATGTCTAATTGTAGGGTGGATGAGCTTTCACTTGGTTCTACAAAAAATGCGTTGCCCCATAACGGCAAAAATAAAATCCATGTGACCGTTGATATTTTTTGTGTAAAAAATTTTACGAGTGGCTGACGTGGTCCGGACGAGGAATAAAATTAATAGAAAATAAAGAGCCACGGTAGGATCTTATTTTCCAGAACGTACAGTCATAAAACGTAACTGGGTCCCAGCTCTTGTAGGCCCCGTCGACGCACGTGGAAACAATCTACGTACGACAATCTTACGTCACACCAAGTATGAAGTTCTTACTGGATCATCATGGTACAAGGAGTGTACAGGATCGACGGTGATGATTCACCGAATTTCGCGCAACATAAATCTTGATGGATGCACATTAGCAGCGCCCACAAAACCTGAAAAACACAAATAAGGGGAAAATAGAAAAAATAAAAATAAAAATAAAAAGACAAAAAAAAAAACGGAGGCGTAGGTTAACTATCATGCGCCTTC
Source organism: Rhamnella rubrinervis (assembly GCA_007844105.2). NCBI lineage: Eukaryota > Viridiplantae > Streptophyta > Magnoliopsida > Rosales > Rhamnaceae > Rhamnella > Rhamnella rubrinervis. The sequence continues at coordinate 17,525,153 of CM017581.2, forward strand.
ACATTGTTCCTCTTCTTACCCTCTTACACCACACACACCACCTTCTTCTCCCTCAATCTCTCTCTAAAAAATTGATCAAAGAAGAAGGGAAATAGTGGAGCTAGAGAGAGAAACAAAAGAAACGTAGAGCCAAACGAACAATGAAGCAGAGTTCATCGTCTGAGGCGGTCTCATCGTCATCGTCATCTTCATCTGCGCCCGTTTTGTCCGAACAATCACAGCCCGCCACCTCATCGTCGACGGCGGAGAAAACTCCGTCAATATCCGCGGCAGCGGCGGAGGACCTCGCTGTTGGGTCCAGAGATGGCGGCGGCGCCCAGGAGACGGTGACCGTTGATCGGCGCGGGGATTACTCTGCCGTTTGCCGATGGACGGTCCACAATTTCCCGAGAATCAAGGCTAGGGCACTGTGGAGCAAGTACTTCGAGGTTGGAGGGTACGATTGTCGCCTCCTTGTATACCCAAAGGGGGACTCACAGGCTTTGCCAGGCTACATCTCCATCTACCTTCAAATCATGGACCCTCGGGGCACATCTTCCTCCAAATGGGACTGCTTTGCTAGTTACCGTTTGTCCATCGTCAACGTACAGGATGATTCGAAGACCATTCATCGGGATTCATGGCACCGTTTCTCCAGTAAGAAGAAATCTCACGGTTGGTGCGATTTCACGCCCTCGTCCACAGTGTTCGATTCCAAACTGGGTTATTTGTTCAATAACGATTCCATTTTGATAACCGCTGATATATTAATCTTAAACGAAACGGTCAATTTCACACGCGACAACAACGAACTGCAATCATCGGCCTCGTCAATGATGATGATGTCGTCGTCGGTTGTCGCGGGCCCTGTGTCCGACGTATTGAGCGGTAAGTTCACTTGGAAAGTGCATAATTTTAGTTTGTTTAAGGAAATGATAAAAACCCAGAAGATAATGAGCTCGGTGTTTCCTGCTGGTGAGTGTAATTTAAGGATTAGTGTATATCAGAGCTCGGTTAATGGGGTCGACTATTTGTCTATGTGTTTGGAGAGTAAGGACACAGAGAAGACAGTCCTGTTGTCTGATAGGAGCTGCTGGTGTTTGTTCCGAATGTCAGTGCTGAATCAGAAGCCTGGGTCCAATCACATGCACAGGGACTCGTATGGCCGCTTTGCGGCCGATAATAAGAGTGGGGATAATACGAGTTTGGGGTGGAATGATTATATGAAGATGTCGGACTTTGTTGGGCCAGAGTCGGGGTTTTTGGTGGATGATACTGCAGTATTTAGTACGTCATTTCATGTCATTAAGGAGTTCAGTAGCTTCTCCAAGAATGGAGGGCTGGTTGGAGGAAGGAGTGGAAGTGGGGCTAGGAAATCAGATGGGCATATGGGGAAATTCACTTGGCGAATTGAAAATTTCACTAGGTTGAAGGATCTTTTGAAGAAGAGAAAGATAACAGGTCTTTGCATCAAGAGCAGGAGGTTTCAGATTGGAAATAGGGACTGCCGCCTCATTGTTTATCCTCGAGGTATGCTTGGTTATTGCGATCGAATCTTAATTCAGTTATCTCAAAAGTTGCTACTAATCATTGGTACCTATTATTATGGAGTTATTAGTGCCACTTTAACTTAACTAAGCTAAATTTTAGTAACTTGACATCATGGTATGCCAAAAGAATTATATATGATTCTTGATATGATGTATCAGAAGCTACAATGCATTGTGATATATCAATGTTAATACTGTAATCCTTGTGCTTTGATTAGATCCTGGAAATTTTGTGCATAAGATAGTGTATTTGATGAAAGTTCTTTTGTGTGCTTCAAGGTAAAGCTTCTTCATATCGTAGCTAGATTTTCAGTTGCATAGAATTGCTTAGGTTAGTGACTTGATGTAAGTTTCTCATGTGTTTGGTGGTATCAGGGCAGTCTCAACCACCATGCCACCTTTCAGTTTTTCTGGAAGTTACAGATTCACGAAATACTTCCAGTGATTGGAGTTGTTTTGTGAGTCACCGTTTGTCAGTTGTAAACCAGAGAATGGAAGAAAAGTCTGTCACAAAGGAATCTCAGAATCGCTACTCCAAAGCTGCAAAGGACTGGGGCTGGCGTGAGTTTGTGACACTTACTAGTCTCTTCGATCAAGATTCAGGATTTCTTGTTCAGGACACTGTTGTATTCTCTGCAGAGGTCCTTATATTGAAAGAAACCTCAGTAATGCAGGATTTTACAGATCAAGACACTGACTCAATCAATTCTAGTTCCCAGATGGATAGGGTTGGGAAAAGAAGCTCGTTTACGTGGAAGGTGGAAAACTTCCTGGCTTTTAAGGAAATAATGGAGACCCGGAAAATCTTTAGCAAATTCTTTCAAGCTGGTGGATGTGAGCTTCGAATTGGTAGGTGGTTGTCATCTCCTTGAATAGGTAGGCGCGGTCATTTACATTCACCATCTAATTTATTTGTTTGTTTTGCAGGTGTATATGAGTCCTTTGACACCATATGTATTTATTTGGAAAGTGATCAGTCGGTTGGTAGTGATCCAGATAAAAACTTTTGGGTTAGATACAGAATGGCAGTGGTGAATCAGAAGAACCCAGCTAAAACTGTGTGGAAAGAGTCATCTATTTGTACAAAGACATGGAATAATTCTGTTTTGCAATTCATGAAGGTTTCAGATATGTTGGAAGCAGATGCAGGGTTTCTTGTTCGTGATACTGTTGTTTTTGTTTGTGAAATATTGGATTGCTGCCCTTGGTTTGAGTTTTCGGACCTAGAGGTTAGTTTTTATGGACTGTTTTCATCTATATTTTACCTTTTATTTTATTGTATTTTATTGTTGTTGTTTTTTAATGGAGACAAGTCTTCTTCGTAATCACTGTGTGGTAATGGGGAGTTTCTTGTTTCTCATTTCTTGATGCTGCATTGCTTCAGTCTCGAGATACAGATTTATTTATTTTTCAATTTTGTGCATAACTTGAGACACCTGGGCAAACTTATGCATTGTCGCTTCAGACATATGAGAAAGGAACTAAAGAATTCCATTGATTTGGTTTTTACTGCATTTATTGCAGGCAGTAGTTCTTCCCTTTTTGCTTTTCGTTGTAGGTTCTACATCGAACTAAATTATGCTCCTTTATGGAATGAATAATATGTAAAATACATGTAATTCTTTGTGAGCATATGCACGTGAACATGTGCTTTTGCATGTGTGGATGTGTTCTAAAGGCTGGAAAGTCAAGTTTTGAAGATGAATGAGAAGGGATGATTGAGTATTTTGGTAATTGGAGAGTTTCTAAGCTGCAGAACAATGAGTTCTATTATTGAGCCTCATATTTGATAGATTGAGTTTTGAGAATGTTATGATTTTCTGTAATATATATATAGAAGAGGTAACCTCATATGGAAAAATATTTGATTTTACAGCCATACAAGTTATTTGTTTACTTATTCCTGGAACTAGGGATAGAATTTACTGCTTGGAAATAAATATACTGAATTGACTGGATTTATAAGAACATGACTGAGTTAACAAGTTAATGAATTAAGTTTTACAGCTAAGTTACTCAAAGTATTGTTCATGGATTGATTACATGGGTGTCTAGCCATGGGTTTAAAATTAAACTGAGCCCCTACTTTGGATCTTGCTGAGTCCTTGTCTTCCTTACTCTTTAATTGGCTATTGTCTTGAACAAAGGTATGTAGAAGTAAGTTTTTTTGAAGGGGAAGTATGTATTCGTGTTGTTGTGTTCTTATTGTTATATTGAAAAATGTGCATGAGAGAACCCTAAGCTTTGGAAGGAACATGCACATTTGGATGTAAGTAATACAAACTTCCTAGTTGTAGAAACTGGAGCCCTTTTATGGTGGTGGTCACGTATGGTCCTTGTTCATGTGTAGTGTTTTTCTTGTCAGGTTTTGGCTTCAGAAGATGATCAGGATGCTTTGACAAGTGATCCTAATGAACTCATTGATTCTGAAGACAGTGAAGGAATAAGTGGTGATGAAGAGGATATCTTTAGAAACCTGCTTTCTAGAGCTGGTTTCCACCTCACATATGGAGACAATCCTTCCCAGCCACAGGTCACTTTACGAGAAAAGCTTCTAATGGATGCTGGTGCAATTGCTGGTTTTCTGACTGGACTTCGTGTTTATCTTGATGATCCTGTTAAAGTAAAACGCTTGCTTCTTCCAACCAAGCTCTCTGGCAGTAATGATGGGAAAAAGGTAGCAAAGGCTGATGAATCTTCCCCTAGTTTGATGAACTTGCTGATGGGAGTAAAAGTTTTGCAGCAGGCAATTATAGATTTACTTTTAGATATAATGGTCGAGTGTTGCCAACCTACAGAAGGAGGTTCTATTAGTGATTCTTCTGAGGCAAACTCAAAATCTTCTCCAGATGGAAGTGGTGCTACTAGTCCACTGCAATCTGACAGGGAAAATGGAGTACCTGAATTGGTCCAATTTCCTATTTTTGAGAGATTGGATTCTGGTGACAATGAAAGTACCAGTGGATCTGCTGTACAAAGTTCTGACATCAACGGCAATGGTATCCGTATACTTGGGAAAGCTCTTCCTGGACAGGCTATGTCTCCTCCGGAAACATCTGCTGCTGGCTCAGAAACTGTTCCCCTCCGCTCAAGGGTACGTGATTTTGTTGCATATGTAATGAATCACTTTACTTAATAATATCTATTGATGCTTGAACAAAATATGTACAGACCAAGTGGCCTGAGCAATCCGAGGAACTCTTAGGGTTGATTGTAAACTCATTGAGAGCACTAGATGGAGCAGTCCCACAAGGTTGTCCTGAACCACGTCGAAGGCCTCAGTCTGCTCGAAAGATTACTCTTGTGCTGGATAAAGCTCCTAAGCATTTGCAGCCAGACTTAGTTGCTTTGGTACCGAAGTTGGTTGAACATTCGGAACATCCATTGGCTGCTTTTGCACTCCTTGAGCGACTTCAAAAGCCAGATGCAGAGCCTGCCTTACGGATACCTGTAAGATCTTCAGAAAGGCATTTATTTATTTGGTTGTTTATTTTACTGTTAATTTTCCTCTTTTGGATGTGCATGTGGAATTTTAATTAGGATAAAACATATATCTTCTATCAAATCTAATTTACTCTGGGTTGCAAATGTATGTGTGTTGTATGTATCTTCTAATTTTGCAAGTACTGCATGAATTTTTCCCGAGTATTGCAGAATATTGTTACATTGTTTCTTGTCTAAGCGATATTAAATTTGTATTCCAGGTTTTTGGCGCTCTTAGTCAACTGGAGTGTGGCAGTGAAGTCTGGGAACGAGTTCTGTTCCAATCTTTCGAGCTTTTGACAGATTCAAATGATGAACCTCTTGTTGCCACCATTGATTTCCTTTTCAAAGCTGCATCACAGTGTCAACATCTCCCTGAAGCAGTACGCTTAACATATCCTTAAATCTTATTGCATTAATTTATCATGTTATTGTGTTCTCTTCATTAGCTGCTTTCTTTCAGTATGTTTGACATTTTTTGTTCTGAATTGCAGGTCAGATCTGTTCGTGTTAGGCTAAAAAGTTTGGGTGTAGATGTTTCTCTGTGTGTTCTTGAGTTTTTGAGTAAAACTGTAAATAGTTGGGGAGATGTTGCTGAAACCATATTACGAGACATTGATTGTGATGATGATTTTAGTGATAGTTGCTCAACAATGCATTCTGGGCTTTTCTTATTTGGTGATCATGGGACTACTTCTGAAAGGTTACATTTGGTGGATGAGCAGGCTTTTCCTGCTAGTTGTTTTTTTTCTGATATTTATATCCTTATTGAGATGTTATCCATACCTTGTCTAGCTGTTGAAGCTTCTCAAACGTTTGAGAGAGCTGTAGCTCGAGGTGCCATTGGAGCTCATTCTGTGGCCATTGTTCTGGAAAGGCGACTCACACAAAGAATGAATCTTAATGCTAGATTTGTTGCTGAAAGTTTTCATCATTCGGAGGCTGCTGTAGAGGAAGAAGCCAATGAGCAACTAAGAGTCCAACAGGACGATTTTACTTCTGTTCTTGGTCTTGCTGAGACTTTAGCCCTCTCTAGAGACCCTTGTGTGAAGGAGTTTGTGAAGATGCTATATACAATGTTGTTCAAATGGTATGCCGATGAGTCTTATCGAGGGAGAATGCTAAAGAGACTTGTTGACCGTGCCACCAGTACTGGTACTACAGATAGTAGCCGTGAAGTAGATCTAGATTTGGATATCATGGTAACTTTGGCTTGTGAGGAGCAAGAAATTATCAGACCAGCTTTAAGCATGATGCGGGAGGTAGCTGAACTTGCAAATGTTGATCGTGCAGCTCTTTGGCATCAGTTATGTGCCAGTGAAGACGAAATTATTCGAATGCGTGAAGAAAGGAAGGCGGAAGTTGCCAATATGGTTAGGGAGAAAGCTATAATATCTCAAAAGCTGAGTGAATCTGAGGCCACTAACATTCGTCTTAAGGTACTTTATGTTTTAACTGGTGATTTGGGTAGGACTATCACATATTGTTAATTCCTTTTGGGGAACATTATAATTGATGCCTGTCGTGATATGGCAGTCTGAATTGAAGGCTGAGATGGATCGCTTTGCCCGGGAAAAGAAGGAGCTTTCTGAACAAATACAAGAAGTTGAGAGCCAGCTTGAGTGGCTTCGTTCAGAGCGAGATGATGAAATTACAAAACTTTCTGCTGAGAAAAAAGTACTTCAGGACCGTCTTCATGATGCAGAATCTCAAATTTCCCAATTGAAGTCTCGAAAACGTGATGAATTAAAGGTATCGTATTTCCTTTGATACACGTCTCTTTCCAAAAATAATTTCTTTTTCGGCCATAGAAATAGATCTTTGTTATTATTTGTATTAGAAAATTTCTTATGGTATGCCCATTACGTATCAGCATAAATTATAGTATTCTTTGTTCTACATCTTAATTAATAGCTAACTTTATAATGTGAATCTTGAAATGAATTGAGGATTGGTTGCATTTGGCATCCTCAAACTGGGTTTGCTTTTGGAGACTGCAGGATGGTACAAGGCACACATGAAAGGAGTTTAGAATACAGAAGCTCTTTTAATCATTCTTGTGGCATTTGACTATTTGATCATTTTAAATAGTATTTATTAAAATAATTTTCTTTTCCTGGCTCCAAGTTTGCTGCTAGAAGGTTTGGTAATCTTGTTTCTATGGCCTTTCTTATCAACTCCTGCATCCTGAATTTTGCTTTGATCCCTCAAAAGAGGTCCTTCAACATTGATGTCAGTCTATATACTGACACCAGAATGGAAATTTTTTATTTTATTTTCTGACCTGTATTTTAAAATTGAGTGTTGTAATTGTAAACCTATTATTATCTATAAAAAAATCTCAATAAGTCATAGAGAACTCTTTGAATTGGATGTTTAATTACTTTATAGTCCATCTATTCTTTAATGACAGACATACAGAGTACAAAATCCATTCTAAGACACTGGGAGTGGGATTAATTTCTGGTGTCTGTGGAGATGGATGATTGCAAAGGATGACGGGAAAGATAAGATGTGAAATGACTTTCTTGCAGTTTGCAGAAAGAAACACTTTTTTTGATCATTTTTGAGAAATAGAAAGACCTTTTTTGAGATTAATAATAATAGGAAAAAGACCTCCCTTGTAGTTAGTTTGAAAACTGAACATGAACTGATGTTATAGGGACTATAAACATAGTGCATTTTGGAGTTTTCGTCCTTTTGGGTATTCTTCAGTGGGCCAGTCCCTGAGACTTCCCAATCGAATAAACATAGGTAAGGCTAAATCAAGGACAGGGCTGAAAGTGGTGAAGGATATAGAATGTTTGTTTAAAAGGGAATTGGTTTTCACATTCTCTATGCCATAACTTTCATCTTGTTTAGGTGATGAAAAGAAAATAACCAATTTCCAGTACTTGAGAGATCTTTTAAGAAAATATTTGCTGTCTGTACTTAGACTTTCCAGTATGTTTTTATGCAATTTTAGAGACAATAGATAAAATCACCTTATTGGCTTTTTCTGATATTTTTATTAAAACTTACAAGCTTAGGTCTTTACTAGGTAGGTAACAATAACATATTGGCTGCTGGCTGTTGGGGCTTTCTTGTGGAAAGTGACTCTCAGTAGTTTTGATATAAAAGTAAGGTTTTGAATTTCAGCAAGTTTTTGCCTTGTGTGTTTGTATGCATGCATGTGCAAAAACTTTAGGCCTAGCAGTTAGTTGATCATTAATATACCTTTTGGTTCAGGGTTGTGGGCATACTTGAACCCTCTACCGAGGACATTCAACCCACCTAACCACTTGAGCATTAATATACGTTTAATTCTTTGCTATTCATGTTGTTTTAGGTGGTAGCCGTACCTTGTTTTTTTAATTATGTTTTCATTCTTCTTACTACGATATCTGAATATGACAGAAATTGGTGAAGGAGAAAAATGCTCTTGCTGAAAGATTGAAGGGTGCTGATGCTGCTCGTAAAAGATTTGATGAAGAACTGAAACGGTATGCCACAGAGAATGTTACCCGAGAGGAAATCCGGCAATCTCTTGAGGATGAAGTTCGACGATTGACAAAAACGGTTGGACAGACTGAAGGAGAAAAGCGGGAGAAGGAAGAGCAGGTTGCTCGATGTGAAGCATATATTGATGGGATGGAATCAAAATTGCAAACATGCCAGGTTTTTTCCCCTCAATTTATCTTTTCCTTTTCACTTCCCCATTTGTTTATGATCTTGTGTAGTTGGTCTAAGTAATTTGTTTGTGATCTGTTAGTGTAGTTATGATATCTTGAAGTTAAACTTATTGGGACTTTTTGTTTTTGCTTAACAATTGAAATAGTTTTAGATGGTAAGCATATCTAGAACTCTGTCATCCAATCTCTCTCTCTCTCTCAGATAAATTTATGTATGCAATTTCACAAACAGGCACTTGTGGTTTTAATAATGCCCTTTTTCTTTTTCCTTGCAGCAATATATTCATACACTGGAGGCTTCTCTTCAAGAAGAAATGTCTCGACATGCTCCACTCTACGGTGCTGGTTTAGAAGCTCTATCAATGAAGGAATTGGAGACGCTGTCACGTATTCATGAAGATGGGCTGAGGCAGATCCATGCTCTTCAACAGCGTAAAGGCAGTCCGGCCGGCAGTCCTCTTGTGAGCCCTCATACGCTTGCACACAATCATGGGATGTACCCTGCTGCACCACCGCATATGGCTGTTGGATTGCCGCCATCCCTCATCCCAAATGGAGTCGGGATCCACAGCAATGGACACGTTAACGGTGCAGTTGGACCCTGGTTCAACCATACTTGAATTCTGTGGCCACAGCCTGCTATATATGCTGATATAGGCATTCGTTCACCCAATATTTTTAATTTTTATTATTTTTTTCTGTTGTTTCTTGGCATTTTGACTGGTACAACTGTTGGCACACGGGGTAAAAGAAGGAAAACATAGATGGAAGATGGATGGGGAAGGGAAGTGAAGGGAAGGGTAGGTTTTCAGTAAATTAAATATGAGGAAATGAAAGAGTTCCAATAGAACTAGCAGTTGCAAATGCCATACTCATTTGCATCTTAATTTTTTTCTCCTCTTTCCTAAAAGAATTAATGATGAGTCCTTTTGAAAAGTTTCGTTCAATATTCTGTTTCCTTGTTTCATTTTTGGATTCTTCAGTATTTTAAGAATGAAGAAATTTTGTGGCTGGTAGCTGAGATAGTGCATGAAGTTTGTGGACGCGTACAAATAGAATTCCCGGAAGTATTTGTATGAATGGGCTTTAGACCCCGTCTGATCTCAAGGAAAACTGAAGGGATAAATGTGCGTGGTTCTACATCCACCGTACAGTGAAAATGGAGTCAACAATGAGTCCCTCCCTTCTTGTAGAAGTAATTTACGGCTAAGGTTATGACTTGGTTGGATAAGGTCAGATAAAAGATTAACCATCCGATCATAAGCTCGCGTACCGTGAAAGGATGAAAAAACGTTTTTTTATTTGCTAGCACGTTATAGTTTCTACACTCGATCTTTTCTTCCTTTGTAAAAGAATTGGTCAAATATTATCTCTAGTGTAATTTTTGGTTATCTAAAGCGACAAAATTTAATCACTCAATTGGTCATCTATATGATTAAATTTTCTCAAAAAGATAAAAAAAGTGAAACATGGTAATAATTGTTTACCCTTTGATATGCATTAGATGTATGCATGTATAATTGTATATGCATGCATGGTCCTCTCTCATAGGCCACAAAATCATGCACTTGATGTGATGGTTAACAGACATCTATGAAGCTAGCTAATACTCTTCAAACGTTTGTACTATAATAGAACTCAAACCAAGTTTTATTAGTAATTCGGTGTGTTTGGATTCAAGTGTTTGTAGAGCTCTTGTACAAGTTTTGGTTGTCCAGATAGAGGGATTAGTTTTTATATAACAGTTTGAGTTATGTTTGGCATGCGTAGGGGTGATTAAACTTCACAAAATGGGTAAAAAATACCAAATTAGTAGGTAAGTGTTTAATCAGATAGAAGTTAGAGATCAGATTAAATATTTATGGATTTAGATTTGCCAATATCATGGGGAGGACTAGCAGGATTAGGGGCTAAATGATAGTCTATGCTTAAAGATTTGGTGTCAACGATACAAATGGAAAATTTCACCAGGTGGGTCCCATCATCAGATACGTGCATTGGTGACAAACATTTCTTAGAACCTTCTTTTGACACGAAGCAGTACGTAGTGATCAGTTTGGGTCTGATCAAGGAGAGAACTCTATTATTTTATATATACACGTACACACGCATATATAATTTGCTGAAGTGTTCATATGATACATATATATATATATAGAGAGAGAGAGAGAGAGAGTTATGACTTATTTCAAGAGGGTTTCCATGCAATAAGGAGGCCATAAACGTAGGAAACTATGTGGGTGCAAGACAAAGACTTTGAGAAGGAAGAAAAGATCAGTGTAGACGTGGCATGCATGTTATATATATCTCATTTTGACTTCTTTACGTGTCTTTCTCACTACTCTTAACACCCTCTGGTCTGATTTTTCTTCAAATCAATCTCTTCCACAGAAAAACACCTATTAAAGCTACGTACTCTGATTTTTCATTGATAAATTAGAAACCCAAAATAGATTTACAAACTTCTTTCTCTCTCTGTTTCTTTCTCTCTCTGTTTCTTTCTCTGTGGGTCTCATATGTTATATATAGAGAGAGAAGTATAATTTGTTGCTGATAAACCTTTATTTCTTCATCTAAGAGAGAGAATTGAGAAATTTCATTTCTTCTCTCTCTCTCTCTCTCTCTCTCTCTAGGCAAGTTTTGGGCATTGCTGGGTTGGTTATTAGCTGTGCTTGTTCCACTACTTCTACATTAATATCTATGTAAGTTATATACGTACCCGCTTTGAGGTCACTCACTTACGCCTATATTCTTCATCCTCTTCTCCTTCTCCAAACGCATATTATATTCCACTCAAAATTATGTATAACATTGATATTTATATGTTTATCTCATATATATTCCACTTTTCATGAGCTTAACTCTCTTCTAAAAATTTGTTTTTGAATCTTATTATATTACATATATTTATATATATTTGAAGAGATATATGATGATTCCCATGATTTTGTTCTCTTCTTGATTATTGGAAGAATTTCCTAGAAGGTTTTGGAAATTAAGGTTGTGTCTTTGGATTAGACCTTCCAAATATAGAATGCCTGGGACGTACGGATTTCATTGGCTTGCATTGCAAGGCATTAGATATCTTAAGTTTTAAGCTTGATTTTTCTTTGGACAAAATTGAATATTAATTCTTGTTTTTTTAGCCTCAAATGTATTTCAAGAGCTTTTTGACGTAATTTTATTATTTTAATTTTTTTTCCTCGGAACTCTCTATTTCTCTAGTTTGCAGATAGCATGAAGAAAGTTTGTTGGCCTTACTTCGATCCCGAATTTGATAATCTACCAGAGAGGATATATGGTCCCACGTAGGTCCTTTTTCCCTTAGAACTTGGAATTCCAATTTGTGAAGTACATAGATATTATATACTGTATATAGATACATTTTTCATGCCCTACATACGTCTGATTCTTTGCAGCTGTAGAGTTTGCATTGACAACGAAAGCCTCGAAGATTGCACGGTAGTCAAGGTAATTTATTTACGTAAAATATTATCGCAAATCCATCAATCCATATATATATATATATATATATATATATATATATATCTATGTTAAATATTAATTATAAGAAACGAAGCTAGTAATTAGGTTAAATGTTAATTAGTGTGTGACATGCACGTACATGCAGGTTGACAGCGTGAACAAGCAGGGACTTCTCTTGGAAGTTGTGCAAATTTTGACAGACATGAACCTCACCATCTGCAAAAGCTACATTTCTTCTGATGCTGGATGGTTCATGGATGGTATACTCACATTCATATATACACCTACATTAATTAGTCTGCTTCTAATTAATTCCTCGAGGTTCATGCATATCAAAGTTTTGGGTTGAATACATACTAATTGGATTTAAAACTTATATCAATCTACTTGTTATATATATATATATATGTATAGATCTTACAATCCATAAATTTTATGTTTATTCTGACAGCATTTCATTTACGAAAACTTCACAATTAATTCTTAAAATTTACAGTTCTTTTTTAGTAAAAATATTTAATTTAATTAACTATTTATTTCTGTGTTCCTTTATTCAGTATTTCATGTTAAAGATGAGCGTGGCAACAAACTCAAAGACCAGAACGTCATTGACTATATCCAGCAGGTAACAGACACATGCATATACACATCCTATATATATATATATATATATATATATGCATGCATGCATGTATAGATACAAGTACACGGTTAATATTGAGAATGGAAATTAAAGGAAAAACAGTAGTGCAGGCCATAGGGACAACTAGGGGTCCACTCAACTCCGCAAAAGCGAAGGCCTACGCCAGTAAAGTTTTCGAATACGAAAACCCAAGCGATCACACAGCCATCGAAATGATCGGAACAGACAGGCCCGGTCTTTTCTCAGAGATTTCAGCTGCCCTCGCCGACCTCCATTGCAACATCGTCGAAGCTCATGCATGGAGTCACAACACTCGTCTCGCTTGCGTCGCTTACATTTCCGACCAATCCACTCACACCCCAATTGAAGACCCTCACCGCTTAGCCTCCATTGAAGACCACCTCACCACCGTCCTCCGAGCCACCACCAACACCAGCAGCCTCAGTTCAAGCAGCAGGTCCAATAACAAGGCCAACCAGGGCAACAAAGAAGTCCAGACCAAAGGTTTTCTGGGAGGCATAGACCAAGGCACCATGACCAACGTCGAACGAAGGTTGCACCAGCTCATGCTTTCTGGCAGGGACTTTGACGGACCATCGTCGTCAGCATGTAGGAATTCACCGAGGACACTATTGGGATCGGAAATCGAAGAGGACGGAAGGAAGACAACGACAGTGTGGATTGAGAGCTGTGAGGAAAAGGGTTATTCCATGGTAAGCATTGAGTGTAAGGATCGGCGAAGGCTCATGTTCGATGCTGTTTGTACACTCACTGACATGCAGTACGTCATCTTCCATGCTTCCATAACTTCCCATGAAGGTTATGCTTATCAGGTATATATATGAGTCTGTCACTTTTTATGACTGTATGTATATAATTGATCTTGAAGAGGACTGTAATAGTGGTACTGTTGTGAAATGCAGGAGTACTTTATACGACACGTAGATGGACATGCCTTGAACACACACAGCGAGAAAGAACGAGTTATAAAGTGCTTAGAAGCTGCAATAGAGCGACGAGTCTGCGAGGTGAGTGTTAAAAAATCCTAGAAGCAAACCCACTAATTATAGATATATACATATAGAATGAGTGTGGGTCATGTAGTCTGTACTATGTAACATTTTTTTTATTGGTTAGGATTAGAATAATTTTTATACTAAAAGGGAGAGAGGCGTAAAGGTATGATGTGAGGGATATACTACTAGGCTAACTTCACTTGTTATGTAGTCATGTAGTATTTAGTCTTGAGAGTCCATGTTCATGAAATTAAGGGCTCTAATTGAGAGCTAAGTTTAAAAGTCCTTGGTCATCATTGAGCTGTCTTAAGACTATATATATATATATATATATATATATATATATATATATATATGTTATGAATTGGTTTATGTATGCATATGTGCATGCGTTTTCGTTTTACAGGGGATTCGAGTAGAATTCAGTGCAGAAAATAGGGTAGGTTTGCTGTCAGACATAACTAGGGTTCTACGAGAGAATGGACTAGCCGTGGTTCGAGCAGACATAGCTACGCAGGGAGAGAAGGCAGTGAACGCATTCTATGTGAAGGACATCTCAGGGAACCAAGTGGACATGGGAATCGTTGAGTCGTCGATGAAGAAAGAGATGGGTTCCATTGTCCTTCATGTCAAGAATGAGAGTCAGCTAATCAGATCAAGTACTTCTCCTGAGAGGTCTCGTTTTTCTCTTGGTGACATGTTGAAATCTCAGATTGAGCGGATCTCTCACAACTTTGTTACAATCAAGTAAATGTGAACTAATGTGTGCGTATATGTGTATATACACATATATATATACGTGCATACTTTAGGCAACACCTATTTTCCATGGAATGGGAGTGATCTTAATAGGAAATTATCAAAAAATAAGGACATGGTCGTGCAGGTTTTATTTTCTATAGGGTTGTAAATAATAAACTATTAGGTAGAGTACGTATAAGATCAGCAATTTCAGGAATTAGATGGATGATATTGTACAAAATAGCTAGGTCTTTGTAAATAGAGGCAAAAAAGTGATCATGTCATTGCACAATTTCATATAGTTCCACGCTTTTGATACAGTACCTACTTTTTCATTACCTTGAACTTACTTTAAATTTGAAGGTGTTGATAATATTCTATCTCTCTACTTTCTTCTAAAGAATGATATACATATCAAATTCACCTCTTAATAGCTTAAATTTTTGGGATCAGTAGTAATTTAATATGATATCAGAGCTTCAAATTCTAGAGACATAGGTTCAAGTCTCATTACCATCACATTACCATCCATTAAAATGAATTAACACTTGCAAGGATAAAAAATAATCTACATGTGCGGGAGAATATTGATAATATTCTATCTCTCCTATCTTTTTTGAAATCAATAATAATTTAATAGAAGGGTGGATATAAAAGTATAGTTTATTAATATATTACACATAATTTAAAAACTACCACATATTCCAAATTTCCAAAATATACATAAAACTAGAAGATCAAAGATGCTAACGTAGGGTAAATTGGATTGCGTATATATGGTGATTACGGTATTCGAGAAAAAGAGGCTCTCAGTGCACAAACCTGTGGATCTCAAAGGCTTAAAGAAAAAGAACTAAAAAAAGAAAAGAAAAAAGAGAAGAAATCTAAGAAAGTCTGACATTAATTCTCCTCAGCCATATAGAATGCAATATCATATGAAACACATCAAATCTCTGAGCCGGCTTGTTCAGCATAAAATGCTTCCTCACAACCCTTAACCCTTGCTTCAATGTCCTGTACTTCTCCTCTGAAACAGCCTTCAACACCTCCTTCAATCTTGGAATCTCCGAAACCTCGACCTGTATCGAAAACGCCTCCCACCTCAACACATCACTAAATGGAAGCACATAATGCTCAGACAGAATCACCGGCACACATTCGGCGTAAATAGCCTCCACGATTCTTGGACTGGCCACTTCATGTCCACTTGGACATAGACAAAACTTGGACTGAAGCATCAAGGAATAGTAGTCAAGGTGTTCAGGGAGGTATTCATATACTTGAAGATCGTTGTCACGGTTCTTCCAGTGGTGAAGGAGGCTTGGCCGGATAGGGCCATGAGTTCCGCCGGCAAAGAATGCGAGGTGAGGACGTGATGCATTGGCCGGCGGTGGTGAGAGGAGTTTTGGGGATAGTTTGCCAGCGTAAAGGTTGATTTCGGGGAGGCTGACGTCTTTTTGAGGGTTGAAACCTTCGGATGTGTTGGCATTGCAGAGGACTCGGATGGATGTATTGTACAGGAAGGAGTTTCCCCGTGATGCATGGGGACCCTGTTTTGCAAAAGTGAAAAAATGAGGTTGTCATCCAAAAATTAGAGGAACAAAAGCTGCAAAAAGACTACATTTCTGGCTTGCGAAGTAGAAATACTTATTCTTGTCTTCTCATTCTTTTAGCAATATAGATTATGGTCTGTCTTTTATGTTCAAGTAGTGTTATTAAAGGCACTAAATTTGTTTCTTAACTAATGGAATGCTAATTAATACATAAGATTAAAGTAATTTATCTTTGTTGTCATAAAATTTATAGGATTCACATACAAATATATATGAGACCAAAATACAAATAGATGAAATAGTTAGACATGACTTTATACCAAAATATATAGTTATTATATATATATTTCTATCCTAATAATATTGTAAATTACCATACTAAACAATTAAAATCAGCAGCCTGTAGATAGCGCCATAAGTTGTTCATGTGATACACGCATATCAAGGTGTCCATCAGTTTGATTACATACAACTAATGCTAAACTTAACGATGCCAATTTCATTTTTCATTATCAAGCTTCGTTTATTTCATATACTAATATGGTACATAAATAGTAAACCTAACAATATATGAATGAGAAATGATAATATCCCAGACAAGCCTTAGCTTTATGCCTTTTAATGGAAAAACTTAAAAAATAAAAAAGAAAGAAACAAAAGTCGATGATGTGTCAAAATAGTAATACCTAGCTAGCATGCTGAAAAAGTAATAATGCACACAGAAGGAAATAAAAAATTGAGAGCAAAAGAGAAAGACAGAAAGAGACTCACCCAATCATGACAAGTAAGCATGAAGTGGTCAGCTCCATGAGTTCTATTCCAGAATGGGTATTTCATAGAAACAACTCTCACATAATCAGAAACAAAGTGCCTTAGAGGAGTGAGGTTGTAAGACAAAGGCTTGTATAAGTACTTGACCATCATGGTAACGCTAAAGGGCATGAAGTAAACGTGAGCTCGTTGGGCATCCCTCGTCCTGAACCTCCCTACGCCGTGTTCTATCTCGTGTATGAACCTCCCTTCGATGGAGTATATGTCCTTGCATGGCCCATGATGAGTCATAGGTGGGTCTCCTTCTGAGTACACATACACTTTGAATCTTCTCTCCATTTCCATATAGCTACTGCATATATAAATATATATTATATACCAAATCCAAAGGGAAGGATAAAAATCATTAATTAATTACTAATATATTAACATCAATACGCTAATTAAAGCAGATCAACACTGGAAAGTCATCATAAGTAGTCTCTTACGTTTCAATTTTATATATATATATATATATATATATATATATATATATATATTTATATCAACTATCTAGCTCCTTGAAACATGCATGTTCTCTTTTGTTTCAAAGAGAGGTTAGTAATAAGCATTGGAACCTAACTAGGGAGAGGGACACGATTGCCTATATATATGTCATCATCTGTAGATTAGTAATAAATCATATCAGACCCATAATAGTTATGGGTTTTGGCATGATCTCATTCAAGAAGAGGTTTGAATGACTGCTTTTAGTAATAATCATCATTAACAACTTAATATCATATTGCAAAATTTTACGCCTAAAAATAAAGCTTTAATTTTATGGTTTGGTTATTGGGCACATGAGGTAAATGTCCCTCCTCCTCTTGTATATTCTGAAAGCTAATTATTATATATGCATTGAAGTAATAGATATGTCTCCTAATCATTGTCAAAGATTATCATATATAGAGCACCCAAAAAAACTTGTTCAAGCAGCAACCACCAAAGAAAAAAAAAATTGATTGGTGGGACCACCTGTCATTGTGACCTCGAAATCAACTAATTTTTAGTCTAAGGTTTTTCCAGTGTCTCAGTGATCGAAAGGTCCAAAAACAGAAAGAAATTATGAGAAAAAAAGACGAAGGAAAAGGAAAAGAAGCGGCACATATGAATGCAACCGTGGAGTGGTCTCAAAGTAGGTACAGCTTGTGTAACTGTAACGCCGCTTTTTCAGCGCCCATCGAGTGTGTGAACCTCGCAGAGAATGAGTGCGCTGTGCACACTTCGCTCAGCTAGCGTTCATTTGAAGATATTCTCTCTCTCATAATTTCAAATAAAAATGCAAAATTAAAGGATAAAAAAAAAGATTGTGGAATATATGGCGGAGACTTTGAAGCAAAGCAGTCCCAAAGCTTTAACAACGCTGTACATATTAATATTTGCCACGTATTTCTCTTTTATTAATAAAAAAATTTAAACTAAAACAAAGTTCACAGTTGCTGCTTACCGATAAAATGCGCCAGGGTTGCGATACACAACTCCGTTGGGAACGTACTCGTCGTCCTCGACGATGTCGTGGACTGTCGTCGACGAACGGAAGTTTCCAATAGTACTCGAAACCGCCCTGCGAATCGAAGCTCTCGCTACGGCGAGTTCTCTCTCGACCTTTTCTTCTCCACTTAGTTTCCCAATGTTCCTCTGCAATTTGAAATAAGAAGTGAAGACTCAAAGAACACCAAAATTTAACCTGAAAACAAGTATATTCAGATTCATACGAACCTAAGAGTGATCTGAAAAATACAATGCTAATTTAGACTCAAAAACTGAAACGCATTGAAAGTGAAAGAGAGAGACATAAGGAGCTAAAACTTACTGTTAAGCTTTGGTTTCTGAATCGGTTTTCAGAAAAACTAGTGCCAGATGATCCAGGGGCGCGAACAGCTCGGACATGATCGTAGGAGCTCAAAACCTTTCTCTGCAACTGAACCAGTGGAACCGAATACTTCAATTTAGATCCAGAGAACCTCATCGAAGCACCGTAGTAGTAGTCCGAGTGCATCAAAACGGCGATCACCAACGCAATGCACAGCGCAGACAGTAGAGAAGCTGCAGAATATGATGATCTGTTGAAAGTTTTGATCATTTCGAACTGCAAGTCTTCTTTTCTCGAGGAATTTATTTGTTTGGTTGCCGAGATTTTGTTTTCGGGGGGAAAATATAGGCCGAGAAAGTGAGAGGAAAAACGGTTTGAATGGTGATCGTAATCGGAGGCGGGTATTGTCCCACTCAAATTTAAAGGCGGAAAGATAGAAGGGTGCACTGAACGAAATTACTAAATTGACCTCGTTGGTATTTGTTTAAAAATAACACGTAGTTTCGTCGAATAATGTGCGATAAGGAGAAACAAATATTCCAAGTTTGAATACACCATATACATACATACATATATATATATATATGTTAATTAAGTAACAATTAACAAAAATAAAATTGAATTAAAATGTTACAATAGAACCCAACTGTATATTAAAAAACACACTAATTATAATGTATAGTTTAACTAAAACTTAATATACATAATAATTCCATTTCCTTTCCTTTGAGTGATTAATACGAAAGCTTTAGGTTAAGCCTCCTGATCCACAACGAGTGCATTACCATATGAAACATATCAAATGGCTGAGCCGGCCTATTGACCACAAAATGGCGTTGAACTTGAACAACTCGTTTTTGCTTCTCCAAATACTCTTCCACAGAAACCTCTTCCAAAATCCTCTTCATTTCCTGTATCTTTGCTACCGGAATATGTATCGAAAACTTGCTCCAATCGAGAACATCACTAAATGGCAAGACATAGTTATCAGAAATTATCACCGGGACACACCCTTTGTATATAGCCTCCACCACTCTCGGACTAGCCACTTCGTAGCCACTGGGGCACAAGCAAAACTTGCTTCTCCCCATTAACTCCGAGTAGTTTAGGGTTTTAGGGAGGTAGTCATGCACTTGGATGTCCTTGTCTTTGTCTTTCCAATACCCAAATAGTCTCTTTCTTACATCCCCATGAACACCACCGGCGAAAAATGCTAATATGGAACGGTTATTGGGAGAGTAGTGGTCGAGGAGGGGTGGACCTAGTGAGGTGGAAGGGATTTTAATTTCCGGTAAGGAGACGTCTCGGACAGGTTGAAAACCTTCCGAGGAGTTGGCGTTGCAGAGTACTCTGATGAAGTTCTTGAAAAGCTTAGGGTTTGTAGCTGAAACATCTGGTGCCTGAAAATATTCCAGTAGGGATATTTGGAGGAGATGATTCCAATAAGACAGTGAATTAAGAAAGAGAGAAAGAGAGAGGGTGTACCCAGTCATGGCAAGAAACAAGAAAATGGTCAGCACCATAAGACGTATTCCAGTAAGGATATTTGGAGGAGATGATTCCAATGTAGTCCTCGACAACGTTTTGGATGCTGAAGCGTGAATATGTGGTGCGAGGCCTGTAAAGATATGTTACTATATTGGTTATGCTAACTGGAATGAAATACGCAACGGCGCCGTTTGGATCAGCCGCTGAGAATTTGCTATTGCCACTCTCTAACTCCTCCATGAATTGCCCTTCTGTGGAGTAAATGTCTTTCAGTGGGCCCCTGTGAAACAATGGTGGCTCTCCTTCCTTGTACCACCACACTCTGAACCTCTTCTCCATTTCTATATGGCTCCTAGTTCACATTTGCATGAAAGAAAATTATTTATTGAAAGACAAATACACATATATATACATACAGTGTCAACTTAAATGCATGCCTTGAAAGGAGTGGGACCAGAATATATATATATATATATATATATGTATATGCATAGGGTCAAAATCTGTAGCTAGGGTTCATCATATATATAGAGCTGCCAACCTAAAGTTAATATTGCAGAACGAATATTATTCTAAGATGTAAATGGTTTTTGCAGATTGCTAAGAAAGGAAAATTAAGCCCTCATTTACTATGGCTATGTGCTTCCATGTCTCACTCCATTAGTACGGTAATAAATCACTACACATTCTATATATATATATATATATATATATATATATATATATATATATATTAGAACAGTACCCAAAATGTGTCACTCATTATTCATTTTTTTAGCAGCCTCGACATTTCGTCACCTATATATGATATACATAATTACTTTGCTGGTATAAAGT
Source organism: Rhamnella rubrinervis (assembly GCA_007844105.2). Taxonomy (NCBI): domain Eukaryota; kingdom Viridiplantae; phylum Streptophyta; class Magnoliopsida; order Rosales; family Rhamnaceae; genus Rhamnella; species Rhamnella rubrinervis. Next base: position 17,546,226 of record CM017581.2, read on the forward strand.
CTACTTAGCCACATAGGGATCATAATGCATGCAAATAACAATTTTAATTGATCCAATTGTACAAATACGGATTAGAGAATTTGTGAATTTGTAAATTTGTAAATAGTCTGTTGGGCTATATATATGTACGTGTTTATAATTATGTTTATTAAAATACCACTATCTTGAACATTTTAGATTTTAAAAGATTTGGGGGCTTTAAACATTACTTGTTAAACAGATTATCCCAAAATTAACGAACAGCTAATCTATTTGATTTGATTTGATTCTAAAGCAATCAACGTAATATTATAACTAATAATTTTATTCAATTATCTCCCAACAACAAAAATTTATTCAATTAAACATCAAAATATTTAAAATAAGATCACTTTTTAAAACCACCCGATTAATTAAGACCCCATAAGAAGTTTTAATGACTTGGTCTTCTTGTTTCTTTACCTTTTCATTTTATATAAAATTAAATAAAATTAATGAGCTTGTAGAAAGAGAATAATTATATCAAAAGAAGTGAAATAATAGAAGTTGGAGAATTAAAAAAAACTCAACTGGTGAAAGGCATGAGGGTTGAGATAAACATCTCCTTTGGGTACAAAAGCTTCGTGGTGTTTGTATGATTTATAACTTCTAGATCGAATGGCTTGTTTTATAGAAGCTCTAGCTCTTGCCAATCCCTCTTCCATTCTCTCAAACCCCCCAATACTACTCTTGTCTTCTTGCATCTGATCGATCATGGACAATAATAAACACAATAACACCATCACTGATGATATGTATATATAATATAATATGTACAGATCGTATAGGAACTTACAGTAGCTTTGCTGGTGGTTCCATTATCGGATAAGTGAGGGATTTGATGATGAGAAATCTGAGTGTGTTTAGCCGGGTGTGAAGAGGAAGAGTAGAAATTGAAATCTAAATAGAATTGGTTAATGAAACTGAACAGGAAGATGAGAACGATGCTAAAGCACAGTATAAGTGTGTGTTTGGAACTATCGTCCATGGCCTACTAGCTACCATTTGTAAACTGAAGCCATTAAATATTTAGTGTGTGTGTATATATATATATTGAAGCTTAATGAGAGTATATATTTCTGATTTGCTCCAGTGAAGATCTAGAAACTGGAAATTATATAAGTTGAGTGAAGTATTGAGACTCCTTTAGCAACGTACTTATCCATGTATTCTTTTTTTTTTTTGGGTTTCAATATTAGTATTTTTCTTTTTTTCTTTTTTTTGGTTGAAAAATCATTCCAATAATATGATCATGAAGATCATAAAGTGGAATTGGATATATTTTTTTAAACATTTTTTAGGAGTAAAGGGGGTGTCAGACATTCAGTTCCACCAATTTTCAACTAGAAAAATCTTCTTAGTGGAATGGTTTAAATATTTATTTATATATAATACATATTAAATTTTAAATATATTTGTTTTCACATGCCCACTGCTAAAATATTAAGAATATATATACTAAATATTTATTTGATACATGCTGATTATTTAATTTATTTTTCTATCATACATAGATAAGATAATAGATATGTGTCAAGTTGAGATAGAGAAAGAGAAGTATATGGATTCCTCAAATTCCAACTTATATGTTTCACTAAGTCTCAATGATTACAAGAGTCCTCTTGCAATCTACATGGTGATGTATTTACTTTTTAATTTATTTTTTTTCCCTTTCGCATATTTGTGTTGGATTTAATGACATCGCCTTTTTATTTTTTAGTAAATTATAATGCCAATATCACATCTTAGAGGAAAACATATTATCAGCTTGGGACATTGAATAAAAATATTAAAAACGATTTGTGTAAAAAAGTTGAATGTTCAAACCCTTTGCACATTTTGTATTTAGATAACAGAAACGTCTATAATTGATCCATCATATGTACAAAATTCATATCAATTAGTGATTCTGTACAAAGTTGAGTCCAAAATTCATATCAATAAAATTAGACATCTAAAGGAAATATTAGAAACGAATTATATACACTAAAGCAATTTAACTAATGAATTTGAACCTTGTGGTTTTGTGCTGAAATTTTGTTACACTAAACTCGACGAGTAAAACGGAAATTAAACCTTTTTTTTTCAATTTATTTATATGGCAATGGTAAGGTCTACTCATTAAGCCTCACATATGGCGTTGAAATATGGAAATTTCACACTAGTTTTCCTACTTTAGTCATCGATGTGAGACATCTTGATACAATAGAAAATCAATCACTGATTATGAGAAACATCAAGCATACTAGCGAAATATTTTGGTTTTCTTATTTGGTACAAAAATTAAGCGCGTGATATTTTGATGGTGAGTCCATCCGATGGCAACTGTTTATCCTGATGGCACTTACTCAACATGTGAACTTATCATCTGCAAATTGTATGAAGGCGAGAGTCAGAGTGAGAAAAGATGTTTACTGCCATATCAAGAAGCTATGTTGTTGATAGGGGATAAAGAAGCAACGTCAGTATCAACCCTTGATTTTCCTGAATTACAAAAAAATTGTGTTTACTTTATAGACGCTTCTTATGTAGAATTCTACTACTTAAAAGTTGGACACCTTGGTAGGTTTGATCTTGGAGATGAGATTATTAATGGGTACTCGGGCGTCTGGACGTTTCCCAAACCCTGGTAATATTATTTTGCTTCTGTACTACGTGATGAATATTTGGTGTCCATTTTATCTTATGCTACAAATTAACTTTTGTATGTTATGTGGGATTTATATAATCACTTTTTGTCGAACCTTAATCTATTTATGAACAGAAAAAAATCATAACTTGTAAATCACGTTATTCTCTGTAATACAAATGAAATATGCCATATTTCATTCTAATGTTCCATCGAAGAGCCAAATACTGAATGTAACAAGAGTCAAAAAGTGGAAGGAAGAAAATGAACTTGAGGAGCGAGGGGAACAGGAGTGACTGAGGATGTTATTCTGTACAAGATGGCCAGATAATCAATGAGATATTAAAGCTCCGATGGAGGGAAGCACGCCGCCATGCTGTGATTTCTATGCCTTGAAAATTCCTAATTTCCCCAATGATGTTCTTATGTCATTGCTTTTGCAGCCTTCAACCTGAACAACATTGGGACTGTCCAATGAAATAACATCTTCTAAAGAATAATTCCTGTTGGCATGAAGCTTACGAGCGTCACTCGCGACTCCCTTCAATATCACAGTCTTGTGAATCCCACCAATCAATCCTTCATAATCTGTGTCGCCACATTCTCCTGCAAAGACCACGACGCTTGACAATTCCATTCCCCATCGGATATACAGGTACCTGGAATGATGTATTAGTAATTTATGAATGTTCTCTGTACTATTAAAACGAGGAAAACAAAACAAAATCTGAAACGTGATGTTGCAGTTCAATGTAAATAAATAATATTAAATTCCCTCTGTTTCCTCAGCATGTATAACGAAAAAATTGTCCATTCACTATCGCTTTTGGTGAGTCTCTTCTATCATTCAGTGCCTGTTTGTATGCATCTTCATATGTTGGACAGTCGAATGGTATACTAGCACAGACTAGCTTTCCACATGCCAAGTTTTCATGAATACAGAATGTACAAAATCCATTCTTAGTATGGAAGTGTTACTATGTACTGGCAAAGAAAAAAAAAGAGTGTATTTTTACATTTTAAAACCCCAGAACAGATCGAATGAATACTTTCATCTGTTCTCCTTTTATTCCTTTAACAAAATACTCCTTAACACTCAATTCAGAACACATTCAGAATACAACAAAGTGAATTCTATTTTACAACATATCCATTCAACTATTTTGAATACAAGTTTAAGGTCAAAGATCATGATCAAGGATTCCAACCAAACTTAATACTGCTATTTCAATAGCAGAGTGTGTATAATTATTTGATTGTCCAACATAAATGAGTTTCTGGAACAGTCTCCATATCAACTACAACCACTCAGCTGATAAGATACCCCAAATAATGTTTTAACTTCCAAAATTACTAGATGCAGCGAATTCATGGATCAAAATACTAATTGAATATATTTGACATGAAGTTCTGCACAACTGAATGGTCTATAAAGTCAACGGTTTGTAATTTGCAATTAAATATGTAGCAATAGCAAAACAGCAGAAACAAACCACAGGAAAATAGGAGAACTGTAGTAAGTTCAGCATGCTTACCTGAGGGCTTGAGCTCTAGAAGCCAACACAGGAACAACATTTAGCTTTGTACCATTTTGGCAATATATAAGATGGCACCGAAGAGCCTGAATTCTCATCAGTTTCCGTAGCTCCTTAATAGGTGGGATCTGCAAAGAAAATACAACACAAAAATATTTGAAAAGTCGAAAATAAGAACTTCTGAAGCTATGATGTAAGCTAAAAAATAAAAATGCTACACTTGTCTGAATTTGACTTGACCACAGACCATTAAATGAGCCCTTAAATCAACAAATGCACGAAACACAGGGAGGGGTAGCGATATAACATTTTTTCAGTCAAATTGTCAAACAACAAAAATACAACGAATTATTACCAGTGCTGTATCTTTCACTTTAAATGCAAAGCAATGTGCAGTGGATCCTGATTCATCTTCTGAAACAATTTTTCCTTCTCCCTTTTTATCATTGACAGAAGAAGCCCAGCGATCCAAAGTCTTCCTCAAACCTTCTCCGCCCCAACGGTATTCAGTGTGTGCACGGTAGTCTAAGTCTACTACAAAGGGAAGCCCAGAAGGACTGTCCTCAGAGTTTGAAGAAGAGTAGTAGAGCTCGCCACCACTATTGCAGATAAAACCATCAAAATCAGATGGGCTAAAACCTCCTTTGGTCAGAAGAGGGTAAATTTCCGATATGCTCAAGGCTGTTGACAATATGAATCCAATGGACCCTGCATCTTTGTCCTTCCCTGCTGCCTCAATAATCTTTTCAACAATTTCAAAATAATTTGAGACTGTATCACAATCCACGGCAATTACAAATATATTCTTCCTCCTCTTGAATGATGGAAATTTATTGGTGCCAGTATTCTTATCTTCTTTCTCTGTGGATCCAGCCTTTTGAGTCCCCTCTAAAACACCCTTTGACAATGTTAAAACAGCTTTCTCTTCTCTCTTCTTTTCATCCAAAGCATTATCATCAGTATCTAAACTCCCTTCATTTTTCTCACCATCCAATGAAAGCTTCAAGTTCAATGATAAATCTTGTATATCTCTCAAGGAATCACTAGGTGAATCACGTCCTGAACTTTCAGCATCAGAATCACTTCTTTGCCATTGAGGCTGCCTCGGTTTGCAACTGGCAATTCGAGATAAGTACGTCTTACAATGCTCTGGCCATGAGAAAAGGTGAATATTTTTTAGTCCATTCTGCCTACATCTAGCCCAGAGATGCTTATCCGAAACAAGCTTTAGAAGGGCATCTGCTATTGACTGCTGATCATGGGGGTCAACTAGCAGACCGTTGTCAAGAACCTGTAATAAGTTGTCAGTATATAAGTTCACCTCACTACAGCTCCAATAAACAGGAGAATAGACTTCCAAGGAAAAGATTGCTCAGGATGGACCCACCCTATGAATATCAACAGGACCTCCATTCTTTGTGGCTACCATAGGTAAACCATAAGCTGCAGCCTGTTGCCAGAAAAGAGATTGTGTTGGAATTGTATTAATCAACAACTAAATTTTAGTCCTCTAACAAAAGATAGAGACAAGCACCTCGATTAATGTAAGCCCAAATGGCTCAATGAATGCTGGATTGATGAAAACACCCTACCAAAAACAAAGAATAAAGTGTTGATGAAATGAGAAGCCAAACAACACATGTATTAAAAAGATGTGGAGCCAAACAATTCATCTCTGCATGGGATGAATACTTCATGAAGGTGGATTAATTCCTATGAGATGGAAACAGCCTAAAAAATGACTTCATGCACATTATTTGAGTAACATAGACAATTAACCCTAAATAAAACTGATAATCACGAAGGTACAGACAATTTCAACCCTCTTATCATATTAGGGCAAGGCTTTGACCTGCCACGTCAAATAACATTTTGACAAATATAATAAAAGCTTAACATCCGACACTAGTACTAAAGTTAGGACTCGAACATAAGGGCAGACACCAACTAGCCCTCTCATAATTTCCAAGTTGATGGAAGCCACCTTTTCCTGTCAATTGGAAAACAAACACCTCAACCTGCAAAAGAGCAAGGTTTGAATATGCAAACTAGTTGTCCTTCTCTTACTTAAGATGGGGGTGAGCCTATTTGTATGCCAGAAGCTAACAATCTTAAACATGCCTAGCCAAGCTGGCAACCTGAGTTCAGCATAATTAAGAATCATACTACACCTAAAGTAATTCAAGAGAGCTGAGTAGACAATGGCTATCTTCACATAACAATTCTAGTCAAATTATTAGTTAATATTATTCTTGAGATAATCATAATGAATCTGGAAAGTACCTTTGTTTTTGCCGCTAGACGATAGATTTCAGGGACATCAGACTGTTTGTGGTGTTTAGGATATGCCACTTGACCATAGAGATCATATTTATCAATCAGCTTAAGAATTGAAAGAAGCATGGAGGCATTTGTCCCAGACATTTCATCAATATTATCACGGTTTCCCATTATTAGAGTCTGGATAAAAAGGGGAGAAAATATAGGATAAAAACTTACTTTATAACTCAAAAAATGAACAGGAAAGCATATTTAATTGGTGGCCAAAATTTGAAAATTACACCACCATACAGGTGGAACTTAAAACATACAAGGTTGGCGAGCTCTCTTAATGGGCGGCACTCTCCAAATGCTTTGACTAATGTCGTAATATTTTTTTTAGGATCTGGCCTCGCAAGTGCAAGTATCATAGGCTTTCGTGGATTAGAAAAGAATCGCATAATCTGCCAATTCAGTTTCATTGGTATTAATATGATAATGATATATTTACTACCATGGAAAAGGCATGAATCTCACAAGAATATTCGTCAGAGGGCAGTCATGGAAGGAGAGAGAAGATTCATAAACTTATCAGGCTATAGCAAATCATAGAATGGAAAAGGAAAAAAAAAAAAGGATAATTATCACCTCAGACCAAATTGGGGGATCAGGAGAAGCAGGACCATCTTCACTTCTTTCCATTTCACCATCCATATCACCATCGTGAGGAACAATATGGTGGAATTCCATTCCAGGAGGAATTACCTAAACATCTTAATGACAATTAGAAAAACAAAGAGAAAACACACATACCATCATGCAAGAAACCTTGCAATCACCCAATGAAACATGATTTAAATGTATAAAGAAGCATCACAAGTTTAATAAAGAAAGTGTAAATAATGGGTATCTTAATACTTACAACCATGCGGGGCATAAATCTGCCATGACAGCTAACACCTCTTCTGATTCTTGCCCTCAATTTGCGTTCTAGTATAGGATCAAAGCCATCATACAAACGCCACTGCTCTTCTATCTCCTGTCTAGTGCTGGTTATGACAATTTCAGACACATCAAGAGTAAGCTCCTCAGCTTCAATCCGCCGCATTATTTTATACGTCACATTTATTTCTTCTCTTGATTGACGACCTTGTTTTAAAATCTGTTCAAGCTTATCTCGTCCAAGAGAGTGTCCGGTAAAAAGCATTGGCACATTTAAAGCTCCAGACAGGAGCGCAGCAGAGTCACCTGCATCTGCGTAATGTCCATGAATTGCTACAGGCCAGACTGGTTGCCCTCCACCAATTTGCTCACCCAAAACTTTGGACATTTGTGCAATGTGGTTAAGTGCACCATCAACAAATTCAGGAATATGAGGCCAAAGAAGTTCTTTTTGGATATATTTATCTTTTGGTCCAAATGGTATACGAACTATATAAGACCCACTACTCTCCCCAAGCTCTGAATTCTCGGAGCTTCTTGGATTCAGCATTTCTGTTGGTTCTCCATAAGTCCAATCCACATCCGGAGCTGACACTTGCCTTGTCAGTAAATCAACCCTATAAACTCCTGGCATTGTACCTAAGGCCCTGGCAAGTTCAACTACGTACTTAACCTGATAACAACAAAAATTTCAAACTCCATAATAAGAAATAGGCACTTTATGATCCTGACTAATAAACATCCGGAATAACCACTGACTAAATGCAGAACCACATAAAAATATATAGAAAGGAAACATTTTAGTGCCAAAACTCGCCTGGCCACCTGTGTCAGAATCACGACCAAGCTCCATATTTTCACCACGAATCAAGCCATGAAGGCTGCACAAAAAGTGCTTGTTAGAAAGAAAAACTAAATCCCACCACACAGGTCAGACATATCAAGACTTGTGAACATTATACTAAAAAATCATAACTAATAAAAACTATGGCAGCCAAAAATGTTTTAGTTCATGCCTTATTAACACAATGTAGAGTTTCTTTTCCCTGTGCTGATTAGCCCAATTCTCCATCACATCAACAGAACTGATTCTAGGCATTCTTGCTTTAGGGGTTTCACCATGAGCTGAAATATCACTAACTCCATCTCCCTTCTCTCCTTCTGATAAGTCTTCGGACATATCAGCAGTTGCTTCTCGTCGGCCTCTTTCACGTTCAACCCGACGTTTCGCCATGCGGTGAGCTTCCTCACCTTCAAGCTGATCAAGAAAAAAGGTGAACATCAATAAATTTTTAAAGCTAAAAGAACTAATTACAAAACATCCACTTCCAATTACAAGTATTTTTGAAAAAAAAAAATAACAATAATAAAAATGTGATCTTGTTTGCAAGTATCATATCCAAAAATAACCAATTTCCAAAATTTTCTTCATGTTTCTCCTCTAATCGAGTAACATGAACATTCAGTATGATCCCTATCGATCAACTCCTATAATCAATCAGAATTCACCATTCTGGCTGTACCTAACGGTAAACTCTCGGAAATTAAACAAAAAAAATGGTAAAATCATAAAAAATAAGAAGAGAGAACCTGCTTCTTCTTGCGAGCCAAATTCCAAATCCTCCAGCACATATTCTCCAACCTGGTGTTCCTCTCCTGCGGACTCCTAGTCGCCGAAGCCTTGGAAAAAAAAAATAAACGCAGCCAAACAAATCATCAAAAAAAAAAACAAAAGCAACGAGTGAAGGAAATCAATGGTGATTGAAAGTGGAAAAATGGATCGTACTCGAACCCAGGAGCGGTGGAGATCGGTCTCATCGTAGCCGGTGATGACCTCCTCGACGAAGTAGCGAGTGGGACTGAAACGACCTCGTTCTCTGAGAAGAAGAGAGGATTTGGCGTCGTCTAGGCCTGGTCCGACGTCGAGGATCGCTTCCAAGTAGCTATTCACCCAGTCATTTCCCGCCATTGCCTAATCGCGAGGTTTTTTCTTTTTCTTTTAAGAAAGCAAATCAAATAGAGACCGAGTGGTGATATATATAACTGTTTGTATTTATAAATATAAACGGTTTCTTCTCTCACTCCTGTAGCTCCACATACATGGACACGTTTCCGGAGAATTTTTCCTCCACTTTGCGATTTCTCTGCAAATTTTTTTTTTTTTTGTATTTAAAACCTCGCTCACCTTTTATTTATTTATTTTCATAAAATTAATTTTACACGATAATTGATTATAAAAAAAGAAAAAGAGAATTAATAGGAAGATTGTAGATGAAGTTTATCAACCATGGCCATGCATGTGCATGTGATGTGGATGTGGGTCATTTGCAACCTACAATATTGATTCACAGCAGTCTAACACAAATGGGAAACTTCCCCAGGTTTAAATAAATTGATTTCAAATTAATTGCACACCATCATCTCGTAATTGAATTTATTATCTTTATTATTATCCAAATTTGTAATCTCCATTGCTTATCATACACTCAAAGTGATTTTCCTAATTTTTTTTTATTTTAAAAAAAAAAGAACTCTTTTAAAATTAGTCAATTTTACTTTGGCATAATTCGAGCAATTACTTTAATTGTAGGAGAATTTGATATTAAATAATTAGTGAATATTTTTATAAATTCCATTTCATTAAATAGAATGATCTAAAGCGGTGTAATTAATTTCTACAGCTCCATTCTCAACCTCAAGTGGGCTGGAATATTAGTACACCAGCAAGAATCATCTGTCGTTTCCCCATTTGTTTTTTTTAAATAATTATTTAAATGCAGGTTAATCAGCAGTATTTAGTGAATTGGGAAGGCAGATATACAATTAATTTTAACCAAAAGAAATACTAAAAAATTACATATTAATAAAACTTAGAAGTCCATGTGCTTGCAGTTTTTGTTTTTTTCTTAAAATTAAATTAAAATGAATTATTCTTTTTTAGCAGAAAATCAAAATTAATTATGCACTAAACATAGCCTAAAGTTTCAGATTCTTCTATCGATTTGACATCTCATTCTTCATACATTTTTTTTTTATATAATTATTTTGGCTCGCTTATTAATCTGACTTGATTTTAAGTAATGATTTTTTTTTTCTCTGTTTTAGTGGTGGATTCTATTCAATCACTATCTCTTGTGCTCTGTATTGGTGTGAAAGGTAGGAGGAATATTAGTTACGTACACTATGCTCTTTGAATTATGTGACGATTACAATCATAAAGAATCAACAACGTGCTTTGATATTTATCAAAAAAAAAACAAGGTGCTTGATTAGGACAAATTTTTTAACCCATCTAATTAGAAGATGAAATAGAATTGTATAGAACATCTCAAAAGAAAAGCGGAATAATACTTTGACAGAAGCCAAACCACACATTATATATATATATATATACACACAACAATTCTATAACATGCAGACCCAAAAAAAAGAAAGACTTTCTTTAAAAAAAATTTATAAAAATTAATAAAATTCTATTAATTCTACATAAATTATTTAATTTTATAAAAACAATACTAATTAATAAAATATTCGAAAATAATAAATTATAAGATTTTGTGTCGTGTATATATATATATATATATATATATATAATCTAATAAATATAAAACCAGTCTAACTCATTGCAATTTTGTAATGTCAACTTGCTAATAAATTTAATTTTGTTTTTGGATGAACAGCAATATTAATAAAAACTTCCACAACCTTGTTATGAATTCAACGCTCCTAAAGTTTGTCAAATTTTAAACTTAATTTTATTTATAATTTTTCTTTAATTTTCTTGTTTGGAAGAAAAATTTTTTTTTAAAAAAAAGAAATAAGAAAACTTAAAAAAGGAATAAGAAAACAAGACAAAAATGGCATTTCCGGTGAAAAGGAAAATCAGACGCTGACACGTCAACGTCGATACACGTTGCATGCTCATGCCGACAGGTAAAACGGTTGGGTCCCGCCAGATTTTTTATAGTTGCGACAGGCAACTCCAGAATTCTATTACCCTAGACAGTGCATTTTTTAGGCATTATTTTTTAATTAATTAATTAATAAAATTTTCTCAATTTTCTAACATTGTGATCTTTTTTTGTATTATGCAAACCAACTCGTGCAATGACTTTTCACCTCTTTTTTTTTTTTTTCCTTATATTTAAAGTCCCAAGGCCCTTTTTTCTTGAAGTTCATATCTGTACGTTTTGATTTCTAATATTCTTTTTTAATACTTTTTTTTGTAAAATATTTATAGAAAGAAAGAAACAATCGGTTTACTTAAATATTCTATTTTCTCACTTTTTCCTCTAACTTATATATTTAATTACTCTCATAGAATAGACAGTACTAATTTTTTTCTTTATCAAAATTATAAAATTTAAATTTAAAGGGGAGTGATTGTGATTCTTAAATTAGAATAGACAATACTATTTTTTTTATTTTCAAAATTATAAATTTTTAATTTAAAGGTGAGAGGCTGTGACTCGCGTACTAATTCTTTTTATTCTATTAAATTGACTATTTCAATCGATAAACATCATATTCAATATATATTTTTTAAATTTCTTAAAAAAAATATTATGATTACGATTTAAAATAAAAAAGAAAGAAAATGAAAAAAACACAGAAGGCCTTGGAAATAATTGGATTAGGATGCATAGAGAGAGAGAGAGAGAGAGAGAGAGAGAGAGAGAGAGAGAGAGGGAGAGGGAGACATAAGTGTAAAACGAAAGCAAAGAAGAATTAGAAATAAAGGGAAAAAGCTATAAAAGAAAAGAACATATTACTTTCTTTGTTATGAGGTCAAACAGCTTAACTTAATTGCAACCCACATCAACCAAAATTATAATTAAACAAAATAAATAATTACACCCTCAAAAATAAAATAAAATAAAAACCATTTTAATTACTTTCTCACACCCGTCCGTACATTTTCCCACCATAACACCCAACGACACGCAACAAACTCTCTCCCGGAAACGACCTCTGAATCCTCAGAAAACCCATCAATATCAAATACATAAAAAAAATAAACAACTTCTGGGTTCGTCTTCATATATAGATATATATATATATATGTATTCAACTGGGGACTTCTCTGTATTTGCAATTGATACGCACAATTAAACCATGTCATTTCTCTCCGGTATCATCATTGGCATCGCCGTCGGCGTCGGCTTGATCATCGCCTACGCTCGCGCCTGTAGTATGCGATCCACTCGTCGTACCGATTTGGTACATCCTATATAGTTTCTGATTGTTCCCTTAGAATATTCCTTTAATCTCATTCACCTGTGTACGTATTGTATATGTAATGTTCTTTTTTTGTTTTTTTCGTGATTTTGGTGAATGGTTTTTCAGGCAATGACGGTGGCTGCATTTGCTAGAATGACAGTGCAGGATTCAAGAAAGCTCCTTTCTAAAGAGTTTTATCCATCTTGGGTCGTCTTCACACGGCGCCAAAAGTTGAGTTTAGTTTATTAAATACTCCTCCACTCTCTCTCTGTAATTCAAATAACATGTATGTTCATATGCATGTTTCATAACCATATGTTTTATTCGTATGCTTAGATCTAATATCATCGTGTTTATTGATTATTGCAGTTAGCTTGGCTGAATTCCCACCTTGACAAGATTTGGCCATACGTTGATGAGGTAATTATTATTATTGTTATTATTTTTTCTCTCACATTTTTAAGTTTACCCACAATCGTTGACTTGAGATATGTTATATATTTATTTAAGTGTACATATTATACTGGCTCAGGCAGCATCTGAGCTGATAAGAAACAATGTGGAGCCGATTCTTGAACAATATAGACCAGTTGTCTTATCTTCCCTTAAGTTCTCCAAGTTAACACTTGGTACTGTGGCTCCGCAATTTACAGGTTAGTCGATTAAATCATTGATTTATTTATACCAATTTTGGGTTCTTGGAGCCAGTGCCATAAATATGAGAGAGAATTTCACATGAATTGAGTAGTAACTTGTAGTGGCATTTGATGGTTTATTTGCTAATTTCCTTTCAAAGAGAAGTAATTTGATACCTATATGTACATAACATGACAATTCTGTTGCCAACATAGTGATTTAGTAAAATAAATTTTGGAAAACTGCTTTAGTTCAAATTTTATCACATAGTCAATTGTGGAAAAAACAGAGTTAGTTGAGTTCTACTATTGTATTAGTAGAAACACTAATAAATATTTAATATTCTCTAGGAGTTTCTATTGTTGATGAAGAAAGCAATAGTGGAGCAGTCACTATGGAGTTGGAGATGCAATGGGATGGTAACCCAAATATTGTACTTGACGTTAAAACCAGAGTAGGTGTTGGACTACCCATACAGGTAACTAGCAGAAGCTTGGCTTATCATTGGTAATAGTTTCATTGAAAATTCCTCTTTAACTATTGGCTTCCTGAACATTAATCTAAACTATCAACACTTTTTAGTTGAGGAACATATGCAGTTTAGAGAAGTGCGTATAAATGAAAGCTCATGCTCAGTCGTTTAGTTACAAAAGTAAAACTATTCACTGACTCATGATGGATAGATGGATGTTGTTATACAATGCGCACCGTCTTTCACCTAAGCGCTATACATATTTTAACTAATTCCTTGCACCAATTTTCATTTTGAGATTGATGTGCCAAAATGCAATCCTTTATGGCGGATGCCATTTGTCAGAACGATACTTAGGGGAAATGGATCTAGGTGTGCATGCTAAAGTAGAATTTTTTTTCCCTCTTTTTATTATACTTATGATGTATTGTTTGAATAATATTGTTTTTCCATAACATTTGCTTAAGCCTTCTTTGCAGTAGTCTAGGAGGAGTTTACTCTCCATTTCTTTTTATATCTTTTTTATTTTTATTTTTTCCTTTTTCTGGGTTTCAATTTGTTTATCTAGGTGAAAAACATTGGATTCACTGGGGTTTTCAGGTTAATCTTCAAGCCACTTGTTGATGAGTTTCCTTGTTTTGGAGCAGTTTCTTATTCCTTGCGAGAAAAGGTGATATTATTATCTATCTTAAAAACGCTACTTTTTTATAATTTTGAAAGAAAACAAAATTTTGTTTTTGATAGTATTGTACAATTGTTCCTTTCATGTACATATGTTGCTGCATGATTATGAAAAATATTAAACTGTTGCCATATAATTGCATATCAAAAATAAAAGTCATTGTAGTTATGTTTACAAATACCTATGCAAGTAATGCACTTGAAATCAAATCTCTTATATGTTTCTTTCTGCAGAAAAAGCTGGATTTTAAACTTAAAATTATCGGCGGTGACATATCATCAATCCCAGCAATTTCTGATGCTATTGAGGTTAGAGTAAATTTTGACTGTTATTGCTTCTGTGTTATATTTACTTGCACATAAATGATTAAGGTATACTGTGCAACAACAGGATTTTGGTCTATAGTAAGTTGTTCCTGGCATATAATTTTCTATAAGGTACTTATTGGTAAAAGAAAATAGCCAACTAAGGTTTCATGATGTTGAGGAGTTTCCAATTTTCTATGCTTGTGATCAGCTTCTCCCCCTCGCAACACAAAGGAGATCTCCTTGATGAAATTATCTTCATTGCATGCATATAAAATTTAACCAATAACCTTATGAATTGATCAGCTTATCTAAATAAAAGTCCAATAAATTGTTAGTTTTCCAGATAGCCCAGTCATCAATTGAAAAATGGGTATAAGAATGAATGCTCAAGATATAAATTTATGGAGTACTGGATTATTAAGTATTTGAAATGATTTTTCTTATGAGTAACTTCTTGAGGCTTGCAGAATGTTCCATTTATTTGCCTCCTATGGAAAAGTAAGGAGTTACTCCCAATTGATCATTGTAGATCAGCTGATTCTGAAAGTTGTACCCATATATTTGTTTCTGATTAACAAAGTCAATATATTATTCCTTTTTCATTACTCTAACAGTTGGTGTACATAGTGGAAGATTGACACATTAGCAACCTTTATTCGATTATCATTGAAAGTTGACACATTAGCAAGATGGAACTTAATGTTTCATGTAAAAGAGTTATTATGTGCGACATTACTGTTATTTGAATCAGTAGTCCTGCACTGCATTTTTTTTCACTTGTTTTTTCCTCATGTTTTAATGGTGCATGAGATATGGCTTTAGTTGATACTGTCATGCTATTTTGTTTAGGAAACAATACGAGATGCTCTTGAAGATTCCATAACATGGCCAGTGCGTAAAATTGTACCCATTTTACCTGGAGATTATAGGTATGCTAATTCATCCAAGTTTAACTTTTGCCTTTCTATCATGAATCATACAGAGCCCTGAGGTTCAAGAATCTACATATCCTACCATAGGGAATGGTTGAATCCATGCTTATATTTTTAGTGTAGAACACATTTTCTTGGTGTAATATATAAACACTCTGTGCCACTAATTAACTATACTAACTTTTGCCGAAGAGTGTTCACAGTTCAAATGACAGTATTTTCAGCTACATTTTTTATTTTTTCTGTCTTAGTGATCTGGAGTTGAAACCTGTTGGAACACTAGAAGTGAAGCTTGTACAAGCGAAAAACCTGACGAACAAAGACTTAGTTGGGAAATCAGATCCTTATGCTGTGCTATATATACGCCCATTGCGTGACAGAATGAAAACCAGTAAAACAATTGTAAGCAATTGAATTCTTCCTATTTCTTGTTTTTCTTTTTACTCAATCTAATTCTGCATTACTTCGTCAGAGTAACCAATTGAATCCAATCTGGAATGAGCACTTTGAGTTTATAGTTGAAGATGTGTCTACGCAACACTTGACAGTGAGAATATTTGATGACGAAGGGGTTCAGGCTTCTGAACTCATTGGCTGTGCTCATGTGGCTCTGAAGGACCTCGTTCCCGGTAAAGTGAAGGATGTATGGTTAAAGCTAGTCAAGGATTTGGAGGTTCAGAGAGATACTAAAGATAGGGGTCAGGTGAGAATGTGCTTGAAGGTTCCTCAATTTCGTTTTCTTTCAAATTTGTTTATTTATCTTCAAAAAAGTGATCAGAAATCAAAGCTAATCAGTTCTTTAGGAAACACAAATGACATCAGAGCTTGATGAGGTTGACTTGAGGAATCAAAATGAATGAACTAATAAACCATCGCATACATCCTTCTAGTTGAATTGGTTCATGCCACGTCACTGAATGACAAATTGTCATCCATACTATCAATGTGTTAGGTGCATTTGGAACTATTGTACTGTCCCTTCGGCGCGGAGAACACTTTCACAAACCCTTTCAACCCTGACTTCTCATTGACAACTTTGGAGAAGGCCCTTAAGAGTGGAGTTGATGGAACAGACGTTTCTGCTCATGGGAAAACTGTTCCTCAGAAGAAGAAGGATGTCATTGTGAGAGGCGTACTATCTGTTACTGTCATATCTGCTGAAGACTTGCCAGCAGTTGATTTATTGGGAAAATCTGACCCCTATGTTGTGCTTATAATGAAGAAATCTGAAACAAAAGTCAAGACTAGGGTGAGATTTGTATCAATGTTTAATTACTTCATCTAGTTTTCTTTTAACGAGGAATTTATAACTTCTTTACAATTTCGTCACCGAGTCTCCTAGACTAGTACATAATATAATGCACAATACTAAATCACATTTCTGTCATTATTATTTTTTTTTCAGGTTCTAAATGAGACACTGAACCCAGTTTGGAACCAAACATTTGACTTTGTTGTGGAGGATGCATTACATGATATGTTAATCTTGCAAGTCTTTGACCATGACACTTTTGGAAAGGTAGTTTCTTATATATATTTATCTTCCTTATGGAGCAGGTTCGAAAAGTAATGAAGTTTCAGTAGTAGTATTATGTAGATCATGGATTCCAACTCATACAGCAAGTTTAAATCATCTTTTTCAGTTTGACATAGTCCTTATCAAAGATCATGAAATTTCAAATTATAATGAGATATTAGAATAAATTTATTTGGGCCTTCAAAAAACAAAATGAGAAAATGAATGACTAGAAAATAGAGAGCCTCATTGCTTTTTTGCTCGGAGTTTCTGATCAAATTAAGTAGTTTAAAATCAGTTTTCTGTCATCGATTTATCTACATTTCTTGGAAGATATTAATTTTGTGTTGTATTTCATGAATCTTTCAGGATAAATTAGGGAGGGTCATTTTGACACTTACTAGGTGCATATTGGAAGGAGAATTTCAAGACAGTTTCCCCCTAGAAGATGCAAAATCAGGAAGGCTTAATTTGCATCTAAAGTGGACTCCTCAGCCAATATACCGCGAAACCTAGCGTCAAGAAAGCCAGTGCGCATGATTTTAAATTTGGGAGGGTTGAAAGTTTCACATTTCTATGTATGCATTTTGTATCCGTTTCCAAGATTGCATTGCAACCACCAACGAGTATGATTTCATGCTGTGGAGATTTTTCATTTAAAGCCACAATGGTCAGGATTAGGTGGTTTCAAGTGATTTTAGGAGGATGCTTGGGACCAAAACATGATTTCTGCATCTTGTATGATATTAACTTAGTTAAGGAATCCATTGTTTCTAAGATCAAGGAAATCGGACTAGATTCAGGTATAGACCAATGGGTTACAACATGAACAAAGTTGAACATCTATGGACAAAATGTGCAATGTATGTATATCCTAGTTCTGAAAGATAAAATGATTTATGACCTCTATCTTAACCCACACGACATATTGTAAATTTAATGGTGAGCATGGAATGAAAATGCAAGCTCTCAATCTAAATCAATCTAATAGTCTAAGCTTCACTAGAGAGTTCTTGTCTGCAGTTTGTCACCATACAGAAGTAATGCAATGTGGTTTTTTTTTTATCCAATCAGCAATTGATTTGATCCCCTCCAGAATTAGAGTGACTCTTCTCGAGTCTCCTCCTAAGAAGATTCCTTGCCCTGCATGAGTCCAAAATTTTGATACTTCATAATCGCAAACAAATAAAAGTTAATAAAATACTCTTGCAAAAGAAAAAGAAAAGAAAAAGAAAGCATCTAGTAGACTAAAGAAATACCATTCATTTTGGCACGGTGACGGCAAAAACAATCAACTAAATCATTACACTTTAATAAGGTATGCTAAACTTAGCTGGATTGTACAGAGAAACCTAACGTGTGCTTGTGTGTATCCAGTGGAAATTGCTTATTA
This sequence comes from Rhamnella rubrinervis, assembly GCA_007844105.2. Classification (NCBI taxonomy): domain Eukaryota; kingdom Viridiplantae; phylum Streptophyta; class Magnoliopsida; order Rosales; family Rhamnaceae; genus Rhamnella; species Rhamnella rubrinervis. The sequence continues at coordinate 17,564,768 of CM017581.2, forward strand.
TTAGAATAAATGTCAATTATCGTTTTAGAAATCAGCCTTGAGCTCTCTTCAAGCTGATGAACATAGATAGGAGAATACTTCAAGCTCAAGTACGTGCAATCATAATTCTTATCAGTTTAATTTATTAACAGGTATCTCTCTCTGCCCTCTAGCATCATAGGCTGTCCACTTTCCACTTCTCTCTATTTCCCTTGGGGACTTTGTGATGGACAATAGTTGTTTCTTAATTAATAATATAAGTCTCACTTGGTGCAACTTGAATAAGTCGATCCCAGTGACAAACAAATACATAATAAAATGTTGGTTCTTACCTGCCAGCAGTTTTTCATTGTCATCCAAATTCCACTTATGAATTATGCATCAGATAAAAGCTTGATTTTTCTAACTCAAAGTAAATATCAGGCATGTGATGGTAAAATTTCATATTGGTATTTTGAAGTGCAAATGAAACAGATTAAACATAGATCATATTTACCAGTACTGATTGTGAAATATTACAGAATCTGTTGGTACTTTTTTCCCATCATCATTCCGGTTCCAGTGGTACAATGCATGGGTTCTGTTCCTGATCTCCAATGTAGAATGACCATAACTGGCTTCACGAAATGCAGAATACTCAGGTTGTGGATCCCAAAATCTACAATGAATAAAAAAGAAACAGGATAAATAAGATGCGTTGACAATGTAATTGCCTTTGCACCAAAGAAGTAGAATAAGAGATCAATGCCTTCAACAACTTTTCCTCCTCATAACAGACTAAAGCCAAATGAATAAACTTCAACAAGTAGGATTTCTTACCTTCCTGCTAGACCTTCCTGATTTCCACCATCCCCAACAGTCATATAAACTGGAGCTGAATTATCAGGTACAGGATAACAGTCACCACTTGATACATTATAATAAATATTTGAGATGCGATACTGCAAATTGTCAACATTACACTTGATCAGATAGAAATATACTTGGCAAGAGGACCTTTACGTGCAAAAAGAACTTATAATGAGTGGATCACATATATATACTTTTAGGGCCTCTGGACACACAATTGAAAGTAACATTGATCAAAACAGTATCAAGGCATAGGAGTAAAGTGATTGTAGAATGAAAAGAAAATTGAAAAGTTGTCAGTCAATGTAATAAAGGATATGCAGCATTGCAGCTACGTGGATTGACTTCATCCTCTGCCCAAGACATGTTCTTTGGGAAGCATCTAATAGTCATTTGAATTAATTTTGGGAGTTGAGAGTTGTGACATAACCATCACGATTATATGCAATTTGTCAGGAATATCAGAGAAATACAAAGGACGTGGCTAAGCATTATGAAAGAGGCAACCCTTATGTAATGATAAATACACTTACACACCTTCCATTTGTAATGCAGTAATGCTAGGGCCACCACCTTAGTCCACCACCTTGTTTACCAACATGATGTGGTGGTGTATGATTAGCTTACATTTAGGGTTCACTTATCCCTATTAGGTTTTATTACTTTGTCAACCAATAACTTGTTGCCACATAATTAGGTGGTAAACAAAGGTGTTGCCCTATCAGTACCCTTTGTAAAGTTACTATTTTTAACCATAAAAAAGGAAATGAGAATTAAAGAATGTCCATACTGATCTTTCATAGGCATGCACATGGCCAGCAAATACAAAATCGACTTTATAATGGACAAACCAGTCTTCATAGACAGCTCTCATGCTTTCACCTTCCATATAATGGACCAGGTTACTACTATAGAGGGGCACATGCATGAGAACAATAAGCCAAGGTGTCTTCTTTCTATCCACCCTTCTTAATTCTTCTTGCAGCCATCTCCATTGAGGTGTGTATTTCACTGTGAAATTATTTTTTGCAGAAACTTAAGATTAAAAACATATAAATATAAAAATTGCTTCATATAGTTGAAAGAGAAACAAATGTAAAAAGTATTAAATATACATGCCAACAATTCAACTCCATTAGTTAGGAGCAGAAAAATGCAAGTATACACAGAAGATTGAGATTATTATAAGCATGTAAAATCTTGAACATCGAAGTGTTTGATCACCTTTTTCAAATAACCAAATAGAAATCAAAACTAAAAATATGTGCTTGAATCATATATTTATGTAACCAAAATGAAAAAAACAGACTATATATTTGTAAGGAATGAAAATTACCAAATGGAGAATAGCTGGATAGAACAATGATATGAGCTGAAGCCCGTCGCACAGCATACCAAAGAGGACTACTGCTATTGGATGCCACATAAGGTGTAGCAAATCTATGAAGATATGATTTAAATGGAAAAACTTCCCCCTGTGATAGAAGTACTAGCAATTCAAAATCATAAAACTCAATTCATAATGCTAAGAAAGCTCTTAACTTCAATAGCACAGTTGTCGAAATTAAAAGAAATTTTCCATTTATGGATAAATTATCAAATAGATATTGTATAAACAGATAAACTACTGGACAAAACTTTTTTTACAGAAATAGTAATCAGCTTACTAAGATCAAACACATTGGTCTGTTATCAAGATATTTTCATATCAATAATCTTAATGCTGTCACTGGTCCAAGCAGAAGCAGTAAAGTAAAATGAATCTCTCTTCTAACTCCCTGTAAGAACATTATATTTCCAACCTAAAATCCAATATACAACTAAGAATCAAAATAAAAGAAATAAAATGTTCCCATAAGGTAATGGAAAAATGAGTGACTTGGAAGAAAGGAAATGGAAAGGGAAAAACACTCAAAACAAGTTGTGATATTTGGACATTACATAAAAAGCAAAAATGAAACTTGTTCCACACATAAGAAGACCAGAATCTAGTTAGAACTCTTTTTAGTGACAAGATCCCTAAACTTTCAAACTACAGTTTCCTTGACACAGATTGAACCTAATGATGGGTCATCCTCCCAAATAATAAGCCGGAACACCAATGATGTGTATCAGCCAACACCAAAAACATTTAAAAGTGATCTTTTCAAACAAATTCATATTACTTCACAACAATCAAGGTCATACATGTATAAGAACAAGTTTGAACTGAAATCTCTAAATGATGTGAAAAAACAAGTAAGCTATAAGGTCTGAATGATGGAAAATGATGAGGAATGACAAGTTTTCAGAAGCTATAAAATTTACCAGGTTTGGCATATACTCTATTTCATGATTCCCAGCTGACCAGATCCATGGTTGATATGCAGCACTTTGCTCAATAAAGCGGCCCCATGAATCCCATCTAATGCCAACATCATTGTATTCATATCTATCAGCATATGAGAGATCTCCAACAAACAAAACAGTCTGTCCCCCACTATGCATGTAATGCTCGAGAGTGGAAAAGGAATTATACGTTTGACCCAAATCACCTAAAATGTAGAAGAAAATTTACAATTTTCGAAATTAGCCTCTTAATACAATATCAGTTTATTACTTTAAACTTACAAATAATTTAATATGGAACAAATATAACAGAGATTTCTAACATCCCTCCTTTCAACAAAATTATTTATGCAACACCATGCAAGCAGCTTATTAATCCCTATAGATAATTTAAATAGAATAAGTACTGTCATTTTTCTTCTAAGAGACTAATTAAAGCTCTTACCTATAATTCCAAAAGTATAAGGAGCATCTGGATCAATCTTTGGAGGTGTTTCAAACCAAAATTCACGAGCAGAGTCATCCGTACCAATCTTGTAATAGTACTTGGTGTCATACTAAAAGAACATGAAAATTAAAAATTCATTGACGTATCCAATATCATCAAGTAGACAGCCACACACAAAGATTACATAAAAATTACATCAACAATTTCCACAATATGTTCGCACCTCAAGTCCATCTAAAAGACAGTGATGGATGAAGCCTGAAGTGTAGTTGTAGAAGGTATAGTTAGTCACCCTTCCCACAGCATTAAAAACATAGTTCTTTTTCGATGTGCCATACGTCACCTCACTTGGTCCTATTTCCTCAGTGGTGACCCATGAGATTAACACAGCCTTTCCATCATAATCACCTTGTGTGATATGCACCTACATATTTCCAACGAAGGGTATGTCACCGCACCAGCAGCCATTTCAAAGTCAGATATAAAATTGGGACATTACGAGCAAGCGAAGATCAGTGAAGCAAACAAACATACTTGTTGCGGGGCACTGCGACCTTTGGGGACTTCAAAAACTTGATTGTCGAGAGGGATATCTACAGAGGGCCATTGAGAACGAACAAAGCTACTGGTTTTCCCTGAGCTCCCAGTTGTCCCACAGCTTAAAAAAACAATACCCAATACAACAATAACCATTTCACACCACAATTCCGCCATTGTCAAGCTCCTGTTCTCCTCCTCAACCCACCATTTGGTCTCTGCCCCTCGAAATCAACCACACCCACTTGTAGATTGTCATATTTATTGACCATTTTGTCTAAATGACAGTTGGAACTCGTCAAATATAAGAAGAGACAGTTTACCAAAAGTGACGGGGGCAGTCCACTTGGTAAAGGAAGTCGTGTGAAAAAAAAAAAAAAAGTAAAAAGGGAAAATGAACGAACTTAAAAATAATTTATGAGAAATCATAATAAAGAAAATTAAAAAATTAATCCCTATAATATTTCTAAATTAAATGATCTCTAAAAGGGATTTAGACAAGCATTAAAATAATCCAAAAATATATACATTTCTTTGTTGGAAATGTAAAAAAAGAAGGTAATTTGCAAAGTTTTACATTTTTTTCACATACATCCCCTTCTGTGAGAGTTATATTTGCAACGGTATTAAATTTTAATACCTTTTTATTATCAAATAATCTTTTTTGGCTCAAAAAACTAATAAGAAAAAAAATATTAGCTAGAAAAGTCCAAATAAATAAATAAGGGAGAACCTTGATCACTTTGCTGAACAAATAATGGCTTTGGTTTTAGTGTATCTTATATAGGACCTTGGTGACGTTTATGGTAAATACCCTAATTTATTATATAAGAGATTAATGGAATCTTACCAATAATTCCAAATCAGCCCTTAATATGTCTAGCCCAGCTGATGGGTATGTGTTGTAATTTGTTTTACCAAAAAAAAAAACGATATTTAAGTGTTTGAAGTTAATATGAGGACTTATATAACTAAAAATAAAATTATGGAGATATTATGAGTACAAATATAATTATAATATATAATGTATATATATTAGAGGCGAGAGTATTTAACAGTACAAAATTATATATATATTTTTCTAATTAAAAAGAAGGTTTAAGATCTTATATATTCTCATATTAAAAAGAAAAAATGAAATATATATATATATATAAGAAAATAAAAGTGAGAAATAGAAATGTTAAGAAATAATAATACGTTCATTTATTTTTTATGTTCGAGTAATTGTTATGAATTGTAAATGATAAGGGGCTGTCACATCATGTTTACAGTTATCCACGTAAACATGCAGCTGTCACATGTCGATTTCGAAACAACATCTCATGCATCCGATTTCTTCTTCACGGAAAGATTTGCTTTGCCTAACACCTCATTTACGATTTGTAACGAAAAGTCTAATTATTATTAATATTTTTTTCATTTGAGGTTCGGACAGGTGTTTTGAACGATTGGTGAATTTCCTCCCGCCTCTCTTACTGGTAGGTAGGTGTCTCTCTGACTGTCCCTGTCTTTGTCTCAGACTACACGCCACAAATTCACACAGCTTCGCGAAACAACAACAATGGCCTCCACTGCAAAGACACACAATGTCATATCTTTCCTACAAGCCTTGAAGAAAGCTTCTAAAGATCTGCAAAACAACCCCATTTCCATCCGATCCCGAAAAGATCCAAAAGTCGCCATTGAAGCTCTCCTCGAGCTGGCAACCAATGCAGACACCATTCTTTCGTCTAACCCAAATCTCTCTGACATCACCCAGTCACTCACAAACCTCAAGGAATTACTTGAAGACCTCGAAAGAATTCAAGGCTACGGCCTTCATTCCCTCGTCTCCTATGTAATTACCAAGAAGAAGATTTCCAAAACTGGCTATGAAATGGAGGCTAAACTTCAATCGCATATAGATCGCGAAAGCGCTGTTGATCTCGTGCAGATTTTGACAAAATCCAAGGACGAGAATGAGAAGGTGGAGGCCTTGGCCAGGTTTGATAACCGGTTGGCGCAAGGTTTTGATTGGGATTACCAGGAGTTGATTCTGAGGGGGAAGATATTCACCATTATTGAATCTATACTCTGCGGCTCGACCTGTTCCGATAGGCTGAATGACCAAGCAGCTCGTGCTGTTATTTCTTTGGTGAAATTCAATAGAGTTGTTTTCTTGGGAATGGTGCTAATGGGTTCGATAATTCAATCACTGATTTCAACCGCTTCGTCCATTAACGTTCGAGTTCTGTATTCCTTAATTAGATGTGCCAAAACCCATCTGATCGAGGAACTCCAATACAACCGAGAAATCTCGAGGATCATCAACCTGTTGAACTCGGAAGATCCCTCAGTTGCAGAGGCCGCATTGCTTTGCCTTTTCGAAATTGCTTTCTACGGATCAAAGGAAGTAATAGAAGCAATGGTTGGAGAAGAGTTGGTCCAGAAGCTCATGGAGTTGCAGAGACGGAAACAACGAACAGGGTTTTGCAAGTCGAGAGTTGAAAACCAAGAGGAGGTGATGACGGAGGAATTTGCATTCGAGGACTGTGTGTGGAGGTTTGCTGTGCAAATACAAGTTGGTGAAGGGCTTCAAAAGAAAGAAAAGCACGCTTTCAAATTGACTATACTGGAGATTGTGAGAAGAGCCTCTGTTTTTGAAGATTGTCAAATTGACATACTATGGGGTTCTTCCCCTTAGAATTTTATTTATTTATTTATTTATTTTTCAAAAAAAATATATTTTTTTAAAGAATTTTAAGTTTTAAAATTCTGTTTTTAGAAAGATGTTATTTCATTGGAGATTGTTAATGCTGTTCAAGTTGAAGGTTGCAAAAGCAATGACATAAGAACATCGATCATTGGGGAGGTTGGGAATTTTTAAGGCATAGAAATCACAGTATGGCCGCTTGCAAGAGATGGCCAGATAATCAATATCTCATTGCTTATGTGGCCATCTTTTGACTCTTGTTAGATTCAGTATTAAGTTCTTCCATGGAACATTAGAATGAAATAACGTGCTTTACAAGTTTCAAGTTCTCATAACCACTAATTGGTCTTGTATCATATCAAGATGTCCCACATCAATGACCAGTGTGGGAAAACCAGTGTGAAATTCCCATATTTCTACTGTTAATGCGTACACATATTATATCTAAGTAGACCGGATCTTCTGGGATGTGTTATCTCCATGCAAGTTTTCTTACATCGCCGTACGTCACTGCAGCTGAGAAATTCTTGTGCAGAGAGGACGAGTTTTTTAATACGATCACTTTGGAATCTACTCAAAGTGGTGTCCGTCAGTGAAAGAAGAGATTAACAAAGTTGTTGACTCATTGTTTCGTCCAAAATGGCCGACCATCCGTATGCCGGTCCAATTGGAATCATGCTTTACATGGGATATCCTTCCATTACATTACGTAAACCGCGTTGTTCTTTGTAGTACTGATGAAACGCAGGTGTTGATGAAGCACCAGCCATAGAATTTGTGGGAGCCGACTGTAAGATGGAGATGATATATATGATTCGGCTGCTGATTCCAAACACCTTTGAAACGAATAATGTCTTCAATTCTCAGTCTTTTCAGGATCAACTCCAATAGTTGGCTGTGGAGCTCAGCCCAGTTTGGGGTCATCGTTGCCATATGTAATCACGAAAGCAAGCTGAAAACAATGTAGTTCGTAATTACAAGAATCCTAGGACAAGTATTTCGAAAAAACCTTGACCACCGAAATCATTAAAAAATAAAAAATAAAGAAATGGCGTTGTACATTTTTAGGACGGTTCTAATGTCCCATTAAAGAGACGAGTATGGTCCAAACCCTAAATGGAGTCTCTAAATATTAATGTTGATATAAATGAATAAAGTCAAATTTTAATCAAGAAATTAACACTTAAAAGGACTAATAAAATAAAATAATATTAATGATAACAGAGCGGCGGGTGAACTGTACAAATCCTGGATACGTGTCAAAAATACCAAATTCAAATCTAAATAATAGGAATTAATGGAAAAGAAATTAAAAATTAAACATGGCTATTTATTCCAATATTCGAACACATCACAATTTCATCTAAATGCTCAATTCCTCTAAATCTTCATTGATAGATTACACATGTTTCAATCTTGAATTTTACATATTTTTTTCAATTATTTTTTGTGTTTTACACTTGTATTTAATCTTGACTTTTAAAATAGTTTTAAATAATTTTGATAGGCGAGTGATTTTGTTGTATTGTTAGACTAATTTTTATAGACTTTTGAAAAAAATCAACAAAAGTTTTTGAATAAGGGAATGAAAAACAATAACTTTTTTGTTTAAAAATTTAACATAAAAATCTCAAAAATATGAAGTGTTTTAAAAATTATTAACATTTTAAATACTTAAATTTCACATGAATTTGTAAGATGTATTTATGGAATACTGTAATTTTTTGTTCCGAAAAGCTGTTGAAGCCGATGGTGCCGTCGATGCTTGAGCGATTTTGGAAAAAATTCTCTTCACAAGAAAAAATACCAGAGAAGTAAAAAATAAAAAGATAAAGAAAAAGTACCATGAAAACAAAAAATAAAGAAGATAGACATTATGGGAGAGCGTAAAAATGATGGAAAGATTGTGAAATTATGTAAAAATAAATGAGAGATTGTGAAATCACATAAAAAACTAAATGAAAAAAGGAATATAAGGGAATGAGAAATAATAACTTTTATTTTTAAAATTTAAAATAAAAGTCTTGAAAAAAAAAATAATATTTTAAAAGATGTTTTTACGGGATACAATAATTTTTAAAGATTTTTTTTTAATTTATAAAAATTTAATAGAATAGTTTATAATTTTTTTATTTTTTCTTTTTGTGAATATATAATAGTTTATGATTGTTCGTATACTCTTGTATCAATTTAAAATGCTGTGATTCGAGATTGAATCAAAACCGGAGCAGCGCGTTTACCGTGAAGAAAAGAAACGGTACAAAGCCTGGAAGATATTGGGAAATGGTGTCAGAATATGAAAATGTTATAAAAGCCTGCTAATTAAATCAGTTGTGTTTGTAATATAAGATTATGGTGAACAAAATACAATGGGAGGTAAAATATATATATATATATATATATATATATTGTTGTATATTAGATTTTATAATATAAAAAACTTGCTATTGTGTTTACAATCAGAGGCATGTGCAGGCGAATTATTTTTAATTGTTTTCATTAATAAAAATCGTTTCCATTTGAAGGAAACTAGTAGTTTGTTTGCTTGCTTTTAAGTCGCGATCAATTAACAAATCAAAAATATATCAATTTCTTCATTAATCAAATTTTAAGTGATATAAAGAATTTATAAAAAGAAAAGAATAAATGAGGGTCAAATACAGAGCCTATTGCACCTGGAGATGTGGCATAGCGGTAAGAAAGACCAACCCCTCATTCGTTTGTGCGATTATGTTCAGTCTTGGTAAGCTCTTGTCAAAGCTCCAGGTGTACTTGGAAGCTTGTCAAGGCCCAGGATATCACTTGTAAAATCGAATGGAGGGCATGCTCTGACTCCTACAGTGCTACAAACTAAGCAGATAAGGTCTTATATTAATAAAATACTAATTATATTAATTTTTTTACACTAATTTTTATCATTAATTTTTATAAAAAAAAGGAAAATAAAAGTTGAGGCAAATGGGGTTCTCTCAAATGCATTTAACTTTAACCCTGCTTTCATGGAAATAAATAAGAGGATTAAATTAAGTGAGAAAGAAAGAGGGTGACGGTGAAAATGAAACGGAATGAGAAGAGAGAGACATCAAAACAAACGAGAAAATAAAAAATAATGGGAAAAGAAATTGAGAAGAAAAAAAATGTAGATATAATTTGTGGAATAATTTTTGTAGCAATAAATGTGCAATGTGTAAGAGAGAGAAAAGAGGAATCCATAAACTAATTAACCACCATACCAAACTTAATTCTGACATTTCCCTCTCATTCTCTCTCTGTCTTTTCCCATTCTCTTTCTTCCCACATTTATTGGCCTTTTTTTTTGTCTGCAAGAATTTCTCGAACCAGCTTCTGTGTTTTCTTACAGCCGCCCCCATACAAGGCTACAAGTTACTTTCTCTCTCTTACGTGAATATATGCTTGCCCGGACACTGGAATACCTTCCTCCTAAGATCTCAGGTGGACATGTCGGTGAGCAGTGAAATTTGAAAGCTGGGTTGGAAGATCTGGGAGGACCACGTAGATCTCTACGAATCCCGTGAATTTCTCCATCTGGGTTTTTGTTTTGCTTCGTGATGGGCTGGAAATACAGGGCTGGGTTGTTCCTCATAGCTGCTGTTGTTGTCATTTGGGTTACCTCTGCAGAAGTCACCCAGGTTTGCTTTCCAAATTTATAACTTTATCCTTTTCAAATTGTCCATTGGCTAGAATGTTCTGGATTTAGTTTTTGGATGAAATTTCATTCATTAAAATGCATCTGTGTACATATATGTGTATTTGTTATGTCTAGCTTGATGGATTTATGAGTTATTTTTATTATGGTTTTAGATTATTATGCTTGAAAAATGTTGATTCTTTTATTATTTGAATTTACCCATTTACTGAAATTTAAATGTCTATTTGTTGTTTACGTGCTATCAAGCTTGTAGAAAAGGAAGGGGAAAGAAGTGTCACACTACGTTAGCTTGTCAACTAATGGTACATAGGATGTTAGTTTGAACTAATTGAGGGCATTGACCTGAATCCATTAAATCATAGAGTGACCCAAGCATTATAATTCATTGGGAGTCAAAATAATAGTGTACACAGAATTTATTTCATATCCTTCTGGTTCTCTTTACTACGGCGTCGGCCATTTGTGAATGGTCCTTGGCATTGATGTATCTAGGAGAAAAGCGTTGTGAGATTTCTGCACTTCATGGCGAGGTGGTTGTGTTGAAAGTGAACTGGAAATTGGTCACTTTACTGTAGAGCTACTACTGTTGGGGACTAACTGGCTTAGGGATACATGCCAAAACCTTCTCAAGTTTTAACCTTTAGTTCGTCATGGTGATCCACTTTTGATAGTTGGCTTTCTTGATTTTTGCTGAACTCGTTTCAAACATTTTGCACAGTTTTAATTGTTATTTAGGGGCTCTATAGCAAAATTATGAAAGAAAGTTCTAATTGAGCTATGGATAATCAAGATTTGTTTTTGGATATCAAATAATGACCAAATGAAATGAGGTAGCAAAAACTGTCTATTTAATCATCTTGGCTACTTATGGTTTTTCTTAATGATAAACTCTTTAAAATTTATGACCTTGTTTAGCTAGAGACCACATATAATAGCTTGCAGCAAATATTTCTGCATCTATTCTCCTAAAGTTTCATGTTAGACTCTTATTTGTAATTTTACAAACTTATAGTACTTTATTGATTATTATTTCATTTACATAATCCCGCAGTGTGGTGTTTCCAAGCTATATATTTCATCACAGTCTAACTGACTAATGTCTTTTGTACAGGATATATTTACAGACTATAAGCAACCATTTGCCGTAACATATCTTGGAGCTTCACTTATGGTAGTTTACCTTCCAATAGCATTGATTAAGGATTGGTTCTGCAATTTTCTGAAACATCGCTCCTCAAAAGGTGGTAAAAGTGCAGAAAGCAATGAATTTTCTTCTGGGTTTAGTTCTCCTATAAAATACAATGGAGGACAAAGCTTTGAAATAGAGAGTCAAGGAACTTTGACTAGAAAAGACAGTGATGCAGACCTTTCACCTCATGGAGAAGGAAGGCCATTGGTTTCTAGACACAAAGATGATTTAAATGTGCTGAAACATGATAAAGAGCTTTCAACCATGGAAATTGCTCGATATGGATTCTATATAGCCCCAATCTGGTTTGTTACAGAGGTAAGGAACTTCCAAAGGCTACTTTGTTTATTTTATTTGGCCATCTTAACCATGAAACTTCTTGGTCCAATTCTTGTTCTCATATCAATTGACATTTTTTATATAAGAGAAAAGATTCTTTATTTACATGTGTATATTTAATAGTGTACTGCTACTGAAATGGTCATTCATTCTTTTACCTCCAAGTCTCTTACATTCAATACTTTTTTGCATGTATGTAATGGTAGTTTTCTGAGTCAAAAAAAAAAAAAAAAGGAAAAGCGAAAGACCATATTTTCTTTGGTGTGATGGTGTAGAGTTGTTCCTGATTGATTCAGGGCAGCTGTTTGAGACTGTTTTCCACAACAATACTGTTTTAGTAGTTGTTGTCTTTATATATCTAATGATCTAAGCATCATTCATTGAACACCACAGATCTTGCATGAGTTTATGACCTTTTGAGGCTTAGTTTATTGTCCAACTGGTACATAAGGTGCATGTTGTAAGGGTGATTACTACAGACTGTACACTACAGTTTGACTACTGTACAAAATATCATGTTTTCTCACTCAAAAGCAGTTTGTTCCAAGCAGGTTGGAATAATTTCCTGAAGGAGATGAGCTATCCCACTAATAGTTAAATGTTTAAGAGGTTGGTGTGATAAGTACATTGAGCATTGCTTGGGTAACAACATTGTAGAGTTTGGGACTGGAGTTGAGGTATAGTTAGGTTACCAAAATGTGCCCCAGCGCCTCGGAACCAAAATAATTCACACGGATATTACCATTGCCTTTGTGCACATGATATCTTTTGTATAGATTTCATTTATCCAAGGGAAATTCATGAGAATTTTCTATTTGTGAGACTGAATTAATGGTTTTGTATGAATGACCTCAGAAGAATTCTGAATATTTGTTTTTTTCCTTTTTCAGTATTTATCAAATGCTGCACTTGCGCGTACAAGTGTTGCAAGTACAACTGTATTATCCTCTACTTCAGGGCTCTTTACTCTTTTCATTGGAGCATTTCTGGGACAGGATTCCTTAAATGTAGCCAAAATCCTTGCTGTCTTTGTTAGCATGGCGGGTGTTGTAATGACAACTCTGGGAAAAACTTGGGCTTCAGATGAGTCAGAATTAGGTGCTTCTGCGTAAGTTTTAACTCCATCTAGATCACAGCATACTTGTTGTTGACTTGCATGTAATAGGACTATCTTCATGGTAGTTAAAAAGGATTTCTTTTTATGCTATTTCACATGGTAATATTATGCAATTTTAAAGTGTTTATTGTGATGAAGAGTCCTGGTAGACATATGCTAAGGGACAATCACTGTCAATTACTTTTAGTTGATTGGATTTGTTTTTTATGAGCTTTGATATTGTTTATAGTTGCCAGCTTTGCAAGCACACCTGAGGGAAGGAGGGATGAGAGAGGTGCATTTAATGTGGATTTTATAGGATTTAAATTATAATTTTGTAAATGAGAGAGCTATAGTTTCATAAATGATATGAGTATGACCCTGTATGTGTTGGAATGGGAATCTGTTATTTTTCAAAATTAATATTTTTAATCCAGAGTGGACTTTAACTAAATTGTAGCTTTGTTTAATCCAATTTGACTGTGAGCAGACATATTGCCAAGCCTTAAGTCTTATTATCGACCCGATCTAGTCAAAACCTAATTGGATTATAGGCTGTTGCCCCTTTTACCACGAAGAGTATAATATGAGAGTCTATCTTTTCTACTTTTGAAGACTCTTTGTTAATGCTGAACAATTTGGAGCCTTATTACAGTCTGCAGAAGATGTTCTTTTTTCTATTAGTAAGAGGATTGATATGTCACCAATTTATTAAGTATATATTTGGAGACTATGAGTTCCTCCTATTTCATATTATCAATTTGCATTCTGTAATGCAATGTTTGACATTGACAGTTGATATTTCATATTTATATTTAGAAATGGCAAGCGCTCGCTTGTTGGGGATCTTTTTGGTCTTCTCTCAGCTATGTCATATGGTCTCTTTACAGGTAGGCAAGTTCTCTTTCATTTCCACATGATTTTCACGAATTATGTGGACAAATAATTATGTTATCTTACTTGTTAATGCTGCTGCAGTGCTTCTCAAAAAATTTGCTGGTGAAGAAGGTGAAAGAGTTGATGTGCAAAAATTGTTTGGATACATTGGATTGTTCACACTTGTAGCACTGTGGTGGCTTGGTAAGTGTCTTCAGATAATAATGTCTCCATTTTTCAGCCAGTGAAGTTCATGTTGATGCTCTCTACGTAGTCATTTCCATGTCCCAATTTGACTCAGTTCTTTTCTTCTACTTGACGCAGGCTTCTATAGCATCTTTGCTATGCTATTTTTAGATACTAATGCTTAAACATTTGGGACAATCATTTTATGTTACCACTAGCCTAAACAATCCATTCAAAACTCTCCCCAGTATCACTCTTTCCTGTGGCTGATCTCGTTTTTGTCTAAACGACCCAAACATGCATTCATAACTTGCAGAAATAAAAGGCCTGCCTACCCATACTATCATATCCTCTCATGACTCTTGCAGGTCACTGTATTCCACACAGTGGGCTGCTAAAGTTTCTTTAATTAGGTTTTGCATCCTGACCATTACCTTCAAAACCTCAAATGCCTTCTGAAGATGATGGCCAGAACTTAGGGGCCAGATATCAGGCAAGGCTCAATGCTGTCTTGGTGAAATATGTCTAGGCCAATAATCTTTGACCAATTGTATATCACTTTTTCTACTGATTTTTGTTTATCATTGAACTTACTAGTGTTGAAAGGTGTATTTAACATCTGTCTGACAAAAGTATCTATGAAACTTTTTTGCGGAAAGAACATTATGTGACTGCTTGCTTAGATGATTAATTTGTGCTCTCTCTCTCCCCTCCCCCCAGTTTGGCCATTGACAGCCTTGGGAATTGAACCTAAGTTTCAAATTCCTCACTCTGCTAAAGTGGATGAAGTCGTTCTTGCCAATGGCTTTGTTGGAAGTGTACTCTCTGACTACTTTTGGTATGTTTTGTCATCTCGATGTGATTCATGCACTCGCATTTTTTATTTTTTTTTTGTGTATTTATTTTAAACTTTCATTTTCTGCATCAGGGCATTGTGTGTGGTGTGGACAACCCCACTGGTGGCTACCTTGGGCATGTCACTCACTATTCCTCTGGCTATGGTGGCTGACATGATGATCCATGGCCGTCATTATTCAGCAGTTTACATTCTTGGCTCAGCTCAGGTATGATACTGTCACATTTATGCAAATTTCTCTAAAGACAAATATGACAAGTATGGCTGGTTCATGTTTGAATTCTTCATGTTTTTTCTTCTCTATGTTGCAGGTCTTTGCAGGATTTGTAATAGCTAATCTTTCAGACTGGTGCTCAAAGAAGTTGGGATTATAGCATTTGCTCAAACTCATGGATTTAGTTTGGCAATCCTAATTCTTTTTTGGGCCCATCCTCTCCAAGCCAATCTGCTTGGATGCCAAATTCTTGATTTATTGTGTTGTGGGATTTTGCTCATTGATAGCATGGAGCATTGGCATCTATTCAGATAAGGAAAAAAAAAAGATTGAATGTAATGTCACACTAAATACTAGGCTTGTGTAAATGAATTACAGGCTTTAGGCTTGTTTTTTGTCGCCATCATTGTCAGGTTTGAGTGTTGAGCCCTGAATGTAATAATTTGTTTTTTGGTAAAATGAAAAGCTTGTGTTTGTGCATTTTTGTCAATGTGTGTGCTGTAGATCTTTCCACAAACTTCTTGATATGATATATCATGCGTTATATATAAATATTAATTAAAGTTTTGTCAAAATTTAATTAAAAAATAAGTTTAAAAACCAAATTAAGAATGGTTGAAGAATTTAAAATTTTAAAAATAAACCCTTTTGACATTTTTTTTAGTACTACCATTCTATTTTTAAACAGTACACTATAGCTTACCTTTTATTTTTGTTTCAATTTAACCCCTTTTACATAACAAATTAACAATGTTATAATTTGCGTGATTTGGCCTTCTGTAACAAAAACGTATATTAACTTAAATAATAAGGGAAAAAAAAAATTCCAACCTAAACAATGTACTTGACAATATTGTTTGGTGAAAAAAAAATTCTGAAAATAAAATAAATTTTAACTTTTACATGTGAGAATTATAAGGTTAAATGTGTCATTTTATAATTAGTTCACAAATATCTGACTAATAAATGTGGTTAATTTGAAAAAAAAAAAAAACAAAAACAAAAAAAAGGAAAAACAAAATGGAATTTGACCCATTAAAGGAGGAGCCATGATTTGAACAATGTATTTGCAATCTACGGTCATGATTTGGAGACACCAAAGAATTCCACTCAAAGTGAGTAACACCAGATCATAACGCAACCTTCAAAGAAGCTGAGAAAACGAAGAACTGTCTGTCAGAGAGACTTTACGAAGCTCTCCCTGCTATGGCGTCGAGCTCGCGATCCAATCCGGTCATTCTCGTGCTTTTCATACTGTCATGCTGCGGACTAATATCTTTGTCGCTCGCAATTTCTTCCGGGTACGATTTCTCGGTCCCATGTTTAATCCGATGCTAGCCTGTTTCCTACTATTTCTTCTCAGTTTTATCGCGAGTCGTAATCAAACAGACAAGCAATATACTTCCGAGTTGTGAAATTGTTATTTTCTGTCCGATTTATTTCCTCTTGTAATTAATTAATTTTTGCAGGTCTGGTGATGGGTACACCATTAATGGTCGAGTGAAGATCCCGAGTATGTCCTTTTCCAATTCAAATTAGCCTCCTCTTCATATACTTATATTTTTCAGAAAAAATTGAAATTGGAAGACGTTAAATATTTTGTATATAGGCAAATTAAAAAGGTGGTATTTCGTTGTTATTATTTGAAGTGGAAATCAATTACTCTGGCTTTTTTTCCATGCTCGTGAATGTCTTAATTGTTTTAATGGTTGATGTGTTGATGAAGGTTAATGATATGAATTTAAGAGTAAAGTTTAGGTTACTGAAATCCTTTCATACTTTGTATTGCTTATCCGTTAATGGGTTCAACTTTCAAGACTGAATTGCAGTATGGGGCCGTTATTGAATTAGATGACCAAATAGATAATAGATATGGAACTTGTAGAGGGCTCGTCTTATGGCTGTCTGCTTCTAAAATTAGTAATTTTTTTCCTCTTTTAAGCCTATTGCAAGTTTTAGATGTAGTCCTTGGTTTGAAGTTATTTGAACTTTTAAAAAACTTATTTAGAGACGGCTGTCCTAAAATGCCTTGATGTCTTACAACATAAGTGGATTTTTTGGTTGGCGTGCTCCTCGAGAGCTATTTTGTAGTTAAACGAACTCAAATTGTTTGATGTGTAAGAGGACAATGTCTTAAATGAAGAAGAGTTTGAATGGTGTGGCTTTTCTTTTCAGATGAATGAAAAACTCCTCCTTTATTATCCCTTTCTTTATTGCAATATGGGCTATTCTTAGAATGAAGTCTGGTTGCTGGGTCTTTGCTTGGTTATTGTATACGTTTTTTTCCTCAATGTGATTGGGAGAGAGTTGTTCATTTCATGTAAAGATGGGTAGAAATGACTAAGCTGGTGGAAATTCCTATTGATAGAGAAATTTCAAAGATGTTGAAGTTTTGATTGAGATAGCATAGTGAGAATAAGTCTAATCACTGATTTGAAATCTACTCAGGAGAATATAACATTTTGCAGTTCTTATTCCCCCTCTATAAATTTCTTCTTTCTCTGTAACTTAGTTTGCCTTAGACTCTTAGCAAATGCATATTACTGATTAAACTTTATGCAGGTATTGGGGCTAAAGGATTTGGTCTCCCTGGGAAAATATCAAATGTCAAAGTTATACTCAATGGTGGCCATAAGGTTACCTTTTTGAGGCCTGATGGGTTTTTTTCATTGTATCCTACTACTCTCGTTGTGCATACTAATGTTTAAGTTTGATTATTATACTTTTGTGTACAATGTCTACAATTATGATTAAAAACTTCTATTTTCCTTGCTCCTTTTCTGGTAGAAGATTCATGTATATTGTTCAATATTTCTGTCATGCTGGTTGACCATTCAGTACTATGAACCTTAACATGTGTGCATAAAGCCATAATGTGTCGGCAGGGACTCATCTAATTGAAGTGGCTGCAATAGGCTATTTCTTTTCACCGGTGGGTTTCTTCTATCTAAATGAACTCGCTTATTAGTCTTTCAAATACATCACTGCAAATCTGATTGCCTCATTTATGCGTTATCATAATGATTTAGGTCCGGGTTGATGTTAGTGCCAGAAACCCTGGCAAGGTTCAGGCAGCACTGACGGAGAATAGGAGGGGATTGAATGAGTTTGTTTTAGAGCCATTGAGAGAGGAACAATATTATGAGGTTAGTTTAGATGAGCTTCCCCCATATTCTTTACATTGTACTATTTTTATATAATCAGTGTCTTTTAACCTTATGGTGTCTTTTTATGTAACAGATAAGGGAACCCTTCTCTATAATGTCCATTGTAAAAAGCCCAATGGGTCTGATGGTTGGTTTTATGCTGATTGTTGTGTTTCTAATGCCTAAGCTAGTGGAGAATATGGGTAAGTCCTCTATACCTGATATATTGGATACCATTATTTCATTCATGGGCTTGAGAATGCCTAATTTTTCTGGTGTTTCCTAAGGCTGTACCTTGCATAATGGCACATTACTTGCCATTTTATTCAGGCCTTTCAATCATTGGTCTAAATTTGTGGTGGTTTGGTGCAAGATACTTTAGGTGTATTCTCATATATTCAGAAGCTTGCCAGTTTTATTTTTGTTGATGATGATTATAATGAACTCCTTTTTTAAACTAGGAACTCTCCAATAATTTTGATCAGTTTCTAGATTACTTATCCTTGCTACCATGCACTACTTTTTTCACCACCATAGCCTATACTTCTTTTTCTTTTTTTTCTTTTCTCTTAATTTGATGAACATAATTTCCTTAAGTAAACAGCATCCTTTACTCTGTAACTTAACTTTTTGAATTCCGTTCACACTTGCTTCACATTTGGTGTCTTATTTGGGTTCTGAAATCCTCAATTTTGTGCGACTTTATGCCTCAATGTTTATGGTTTAATTTCCTCAGTGGAGTCTTATGTAGGATCTGCATTTTATGGTCCAATAACTTTTGTACAGTGCATTTTATAGAATGTCTATTTTACCAGTCCGTTGGTTGGGTTATTCTATTCAGCTCGTTGATATTTTATTTCGTAAAGTTCTTAAACTGATCTTATCGTCTATTTTTCCCTGACAATAGATCCTGAAGAAATGAGACGAGCGCAAGAAGAAATGAGAAACCAAGGGGTTCCATCTTTAGCAAACTTGTTGCCTGGGGCTGCGAGGAGCAATTAGGGATTCCATCTTTAGCAAACTTGTTTCCTGGGGCGCGAGGAGCAATTAGGGAGCAAAATTTGGTTGCTGCAATTAGGAGCTTGAGAAATTGTTAAACATTAAGGTCCTAGAGTTTTGTCTGTCTGGGCACAACTCTATACACAGCAAATTTACTGCAACAATACATTTTGTTTGAAGTTTTGTTACTGGTTTGAAGGCTTCTTCAATGTTAACTTTGTGGCTAGGATTGAACTTCCATTCATATTTAGTTATGTTTATGCTTTGATTGCGACAATCATCAATTTTTTTTTTTGTTTTCGTGATTATTTGTCTATTTAATGATGGGTAGGACATCAAGGTTCTAATTTGTAAGTTGACATACAATCAAGTTGGAAAGTACCACCAAACCTCTCTATAGGCAGTTTAGGTTCCACCTACATGAAGAGGATGGAGTTTGAGGGAGGGTAGCGTACATAATCTATATGGTCCTGCTTTTAATTTTATATTTCACTTTTTTTAATTATAAGGAAAAAAAAAAAAGGAAGAAGAAAATTTGAAGGATTTATTTTATTCCACGACGAAATTTTGATTGTATTGGTTTCTTATTTTCGGTTTTCAAGGGTCAGCATTATTTAAGGGTAAAAAGGTGTTAAATAGCTTGAAATTAAGATATATGTAAATAAAAAATTCATTATGTTTTAAAAAGCTGAAAGCAAAATACTATCAGAAGGGTATTACGGGAATTTGATTTTTTATATTTCATCTATTACGAAATAAATCATTTTCATGAAATCTTATATCTTAATCCATATTTGCTTTTTACCTAAACGGTTGGCAAAATGAATTTCTAGATTCTCTACCATTTTTTTTTTTTTCCTGAACTGCTTAATCCTAGAGCCTAATTATCCACTCCATGAGTTTACATCAAATTTTCATTTTTTATTTATTTATTGGATCCTAAATAAGGAAATCAGACCCAAAAAAAATAAAAATTAAAAGAGCATGTCATTTAATGGTGTATCTTGGAAATTGAATCTCTTCAAACATCATAATAAATTAAATTCATCAAAAATAAAATAAAATAAAATAATTATTGTTATTCTTTATTCTCAGAAATAATAATTTTTAAAAATCCGATCGTTATTAAAATAAATAAATTAAAAAAATAAAATAAAATAATCGATTTTACATATAAATAGACCGACCAAAGAAGAAGTAACAGCTATGCTCCAAAGTCTCTCTCCTCCTCCAAATTTCAAGGCTTTGTCTGAAAACTCGTACTGGATTCTCTTCTCTTCCTTCTTCTTATTAATTGCTTTCACTAAATTCCGTGATTATATACATTTACGTATACATTTGCTTTTTCTCTCCGTCTCTACGGTTTGAGATGGAGAGCTTGCCGACGACGACGACTAAAGTGGAGAGGCGGTGGAGATCGAAGCCTCTTCAGACCTCGAAACCGTCGCTCTTGTTGGCCTTCTTCTCCTGCCTCGCTTGGCTCTACGTTGCCGGACGGTGCGATTTTCCTGACTCATCGTTTCCCAATTTTCAATAATTGCCCGTTTGTTTACGGGTAAAATGTAGAGAATTTTGATCAATGAAGAGCACTAAGTTTAGATGGCGCTTAATTGTGGCATGTAGCTCAGTTAGTCCGGAATGGGGATTTTGGGTTTTGTTTAGTCAATCTCAAAAAATGAAAATTTCTTTTAAGCTTTTTTGGCTGGCAGATTTTTAGTTCCAATTGTGAAATTTAAATATGCATCTTCTTTTATTTGGCTATTCAGGTTGTGGCAAGATGCAGAAAACAGAACGTTACTCGCTACTCTTCTCGAGAAGAATACAAGCCAGGTTTATTTCTAGTTTATTTATTTTGAATCTGTTTGATTGATAGGGATTATGTACTGAAATGAATAAAATATAATCTTTAGCGTAAAGTTTTTCAATGCTGGATCTGAGAGGATAGTGATTCTGCTCTCTGCCTGGTCTGTTAACAGCTGTTTGAATTTGCACGCTAAAGTTCTCATTATGAAACTATTTCCGTCATTTTATTTAATTTTCTACTTTGACTTCTTAAAATCCATATTTCTATGGTAAACCAACAACTGAGATGAGGATGGTGACGATTGGTGATGCTTGTTCACTATTGACGTTTTTCGATTCAATATATTCTTTATGATGTTTTTTTGTAGAGGCCCAAGGTTCTTTCAGTTGAGGACAAGTTGACAGTACTTGGATGCAAGTGGGTGCCTATATTTTCTTTTCCTCTAATGAGTTCTTGTCGGGTTTATAATTAGTATTTTATATGCCTTTTTGTTGTTGATACTTTAGAGATTTAGAGAGGAGGATTGTGGAAGCTGAGATGGACCTGACAATGGCTAAGAGTCAAGGTTATCTGAAGAAGAACCAGTTGCAACAAAGTGGATCTTCTTCTGTCCAACTCTTAGCTGTTATTGGAGTTTATACTGGATTCGGCAGCCGATTGAAGCGAAATGTCTTCAGAGGATCTTGGATGCCCAAAGGTCAGTTGGATTTCTTATTGCAAATGCAAAGTAATCGGATTTATGGGAGATTTTTTTTTTTTTTTCAAACATGTTAATTAGAAGCTTGATTTCCAATTCACATAAAGAGCTTGTTTCAAACTGAAGTTAACTACAAATAGTGATATAAATTGACATGAATTTTAAAATATAAATGACTGATACCTATGAAACATAAAATTATAATGTTTTATGTACTGGTTAGAATTCTTGAGTTTATATGATCTAAAAATAGCAGAAGTATGAAATAGAGAAAGGATTTTTACCCTAATTAGAAATTTGATCTTTTTCTTCTCCAATGCTTCCAATTGGTTTAGTTTCTTACACTTTGAATCCCATCAATCTAGGTGGGTACACAGTTTTTCTGCATTTTTTATAGGCACATGAAGGAAAATAGTTGGTCAATATGAAGACTGGAAGACTTTCTCAAAGTTATTACTTGTTAGGTGTCATTGCTTTCTTTATATCTGATCACTGATCAGTTAACGTTTAGACCATTTAGTTCTTGTTACTTGTCAATTGAAATGACAGGTCCTGACAGATTCTTTCCTCCTGTGAATTTTAATACTACTGATGCATTGGAGTTTCTGGCTGCAGCCTTTATAATGGCCTACCTTTTTTTTAATTATTGATACACAAATGTATTTAATTTTTGTCTTCTTGCCAAGGCCTTCTTTGGGTTTTATTCTTCCCTAGTGTTGAAGCTGGGTGTTTCTGAGATTTTCTGTGTATTTTGCTGTCACTTGGTGGCTGTAAAGTAGAATTTGTGTTTTTTTTTTTTTTTTCAGTAACATCGTAACTAGAATCTTGAGTCTAGCAATTCCATAAACAAGAGTTGCCTAAGTTCATATTAAATCATTTCATGCATTCCAGTAAGCTTATGAGAGCTTTATTAGAAATGTATGAGTCTAGCATAAGTCACAAATAATTCTTAATTCATGCTCTTGTGGCTTTTTCAGGCGATGCTTTGAGAAAACTTGAAGAAAGAGGAGTAGTCATACGTTTTGTAATTGGTCGGAGGTTTTTTCTCATACTTTAATCCTTATAACAGTACATGAGTTTTCTAATCCTTTTGTTGTAACCATACAAGCTCTGTTGTTTTCCTTTCTTATGTATTTAATTAATGGTTAAGTTACGTTTATAGTATCCCAGTAAAATTGCAGTAAATTTATTATTTTGAAATTGGCAGTGCTAACCGAGGTGATAGCTTAGATCGTAATATTGATGAGGAAAATCGCTCAACAAAGGATTTCTTGATTCTTGTAAGCTGTAAAACTTCAACATGACAAAAATTCTACTGGTTCCATCCTTTATCTTAGACTGTATGAGCATTTATATATGTTTGTGCATAATAATTTTGAATCACTGCAATTTTATTGGCAATATATCCTTACAGATATTTTGAATGGTTTTGAATTAAATTCTATTTTAAAAGTTAGGTTTTGTTGATGTACACTTGACTTTCCATTTCCTCAATTCAGAATTTAGCCTTTTACTAGAAAAGCTCAAAATTAATCTACAACTAAATGTTTTAACGGAAAACTTTATTTATTTTTTAAAGGTTGATATGTTTTCTCTCAAGTTGGAGGGGGTTGTAATTTTCATTTATCTGGATTATAAACAAGCAAGGAGTTGAGCTTGAATATGTCTCATTGTAATTAGGATGGTCATGAGGAGGCTCAAGAAGAGTTGCCCAAGAAAGCAAAGTTCTTCTTCAGTACTGCAGTTCAAAACTGGGATGCAGAATTTTATGTTAAAGTCGATGATAACATTGATCTTGATCTTGGTTAAGCTTCTATTTCTATCGTCATAATTTCACAAGTTGGTAATACATATGTCAGATTTTTGTGATTCATCATTTACACTACCTTTTGACCTAACAGAGGGGTTCATTGGACTTCTTGAACATCGTCGTGGTCAAAACAGCTCTTATATTGGATGCATGAAGTCGGGAGATGTGATATCTGAGGAGTATGTATTATGTTGTAACTTTATTCTACTTTGTTGTGATTGCATATTCTTTAATCTCTAGATAAAGTATGTATTGATTAAGCTAAGGATGAGTAATACTATTGATTAACAATACAGCAACATAATGAAATTGTTTGAAATCAGATGTAAGTATTACCAGTGTATATGCTTACTAGAATAATATCTTGTGACATCATGGTTTGATTCCCTGCTGGAATCAGTAAAGATTGGGTATGCAGACTCTTGCTTCGTGTCCGATGAATGTTGCTAAATTAATGTTGCTTGTTCCAGGGGAAAGCCTTGGTACGAACCTGACTGGTGGAAATTTGGAGATGAGAAATCGTAAGTGATGTGTATATTTTTCTCTACATTTTTGTACAGTAGGATTTGAATTATTATTAGATGTTATTTAAATACATAATCTGCTTTTCTCTACTGAAATCATCACACCTCTCTTTAGCTGTTAGCATTCTTGTACCTGAATAATAAAATGCAATTATTGGAAAGGTTCTGGTACCTGTCCCTTACCTATTATATTAAGTTTGTAGAATACGTTCACATTACTTTAAAGCCTTTTTGGCCAGGATGAACAACAATCTAGTTACAAACTTATTTACAAGGATCTGGATAAATTGTGCCTCTGGCTTCATGTATGAATGGATTTTTCTTTTTCTGTGTGGATTTCTGCTTTGATGACAGTAAAGAGTTACTAAGTGGACGTCATAGTGAATGATTTGTGGATTTGATTTGATTTAATCTATCTTCCTTCAGGTACTTCCGACATGCAGCTGGTTCACTTTTGATTCTCTCCAAGAATTTGGCTCAATATATTAATATAAACAGGTTTGTTATCATCCTAAGCTTGGGAAAGCTCTAGTTTGGATATGAAATTCTTTTCGGAGCTTTGGAATTGAATATCTTTGTAGGTTTTGTTTGTTATATGCTAAATGTAAAAATTTTATCCATCTTTGGGGACCCTTCACATTTAGAAGCTTATATGTAGAGTTTAATAATCACCTTTGTTTGCCGTAACTTATGACTTTGCATAGAAATTGATGTTGATATTAATGCATGTCTTAAAATCTTGTGACTGGAATGCTTTATACGTGTTTAAGTGATAAGAAGGAAAGTTTGTTTGGAGACTGTGAGCAGTTAAGCCAAGTGCAAAATATTCATAATCTGAGACGTAAAATCATTGGTGTTAAGTTGTCTGACCAGTAATATTGCATTAGTTGATTACTTCTGCCATTAATGGAATGTTAATACTGATTGCAATTTTACATTTTCAATAATGTCCTTTTGTTAAAGACTCAAATCTCTTTATTTCCCCCATATATGCAGTGCTTCCTTGAAGACTTATGCTCATGATGATACATCAGTGGGTTCATGGATGATGGGGGTCCAAACTACATATATAGATGACAATCGCCTTTGTTGCGGTAGCATCAGACAAGGTATTCTTGCTGCTTGCACTTGTATGTTTACTTATATCTCTCATGAAGTTTTTAAATCTTCACAATGATTATTTTCTCCATTCGAATTGTTGTGGAATGAAGAGCCTAGCATTTTGAGTCGGCATGCTTTTTTTAGATTTGTAGTTCCTCAACCTTAAAATAACTTTTTTTTATGTTAGCTAAGATCTGCTGGGATAGTCCGAGTTTGACAGTTGTATCCAACTCTGTTTCCAGATAAGGTGTGTTCTTTGGCTTAATCAAAAGGAGATGGTTTTCAATCAGAAGAAAATATGTGGAGGTCCTTAATAGTTTGTTGGTCTGAGGCATTTCAGAAAGTTTTTGCTAGGGCATCAGCATTACTTTCAGATCATCTTTTACACATCTATGTGTTGTGTAGTGCTGCCCTGAAGGATTATTTTCATTTTACAGTCATTGTTAGGAAATTCTTTGTAGAGTATACACAGTATTTCAGAGTTTGTCTGAAAAATTGGAATAGTTGATAGAAATTATAATATTTTGTTTCCAATTATAATATATTGCACCGCAAGGCAATGTGTGACGTTACTGTGTATTTCTACCCTTTTCTATTCGATAATCAATGATCATTATATTTGGAGTCATTATAACACACCTCACAAGGGAAGCAAGTTAAATTTGCATCATATCTAGTCTTTCCATGAACCATCTGACACTGATGGCAATAAATGTGCAAGAACATGCATGTTTGCTTTTTGAATTTAGGCGCCATTTTGTCAAGGAGACTAATGAATTAGCTTCTCTCGGACAAGTTTTTCTCAGGCTAAAGACACTATTTTGTTTGCTAAGCCTTGAGAAGAGCTCAGGGTGGTTCCATTTTAATTGAGAGATGGAATTATGATACAAAATTACAGTGACATTTACTTTGTACAATGAGATCTTTTTGGCTGCTATCATTAGCTTCAGAACGTTCAAGATTTAGCCAATAAAAGGTCAAAAAGCATGCGAAACACAGTAAAAAAACATAATTGACGATGCAAGCAATCTACAAATTAGGGTGCTCAGGTAATAATTACTTATATCAATAGTTACAAAGTCGCAAAAACTTCGCTTCATGCTCAATGTAATTTCTTGTCGAAGGCTAAGGCTTTAGCAACATGAAACTCTCGCTTCATGGCATGAACCCATGTTGCCAAATCCCAAATAAGAATAAATAAAACAAAGTTACACCTAATCCTATCATGTATTCTAAGAAAATGCTGCTCAATATTGATCCCAAGGTGCCATTCAAGTTCTCGCAACTTGCTGCTCTTGGAGTGCAAGCGGTACAGCTGGTCTCCAAGTTGTCCCAGCTGGGCTGTCCATAAGAGCAATACCTACAGCAGCTAAATCTTTTCTGATTGCATCTGATTTCTCGTATTCTTTGTTTTTCCTGGCAAATGTCCTTTCCTCAATTTTTTGCAAGATTTGAATTTCTGTTAGCTTGGCACGCTTCAATGCCTTTTCCATTAGTTGCTGCAGAATCTGTATTGTTGAAGTAGTTTCATGGTGAGCTAAATAGACAATGAAAATTCAAGATAGATTAACAGGGCCACATCTCATGACAGTAGGATGAATTCCTGTAACTGTCATAGTGAAGGAGAGAAGTCACAAGATACTAATTTCTATACCTCGGAGTAACTAGCAGGCATCAGTCCTAAAATGCTCAATACATTCTTGATTTTCTTTTCCAAAGCTGCAAGGGATTCTATTCTTAAATCTTGTTTCTTTCCCTGCACGCAGCAACAATTGCAATGAGCACACAGATCATGAACTTCATTTATTTTTCTTTTGCAAGAAAGTAGAATTCATATTATCAGTAAGAAAATAGAAGCATAACATGTGCTCGTAGACAAGCATCAAGGTCAGCACTCAGCAACTAAACAAGACCCCTCAATTGCTCAATAAAGTAGGTTTTCAAAATCACAAACTAGTCATACAAGGAGTTTCTAATAAGTTTTATCTGCTGTGTTCAATTAATGATGACGAGGAAAATACACTTTCATGCACACAGCTAATTACCTTACGTGTATGTAGCAGATCATTAATGGTTTTTAATGGATCAGATAGTGCAGCCAAAACAACAGGAGTGTGAAGATCATCTGACATCGATGCCACAAAAACATTATAAAAATTATTGATGCCATCAACAATATCAGGTGGGATGGAATCTTTCTGAGTAGATTCATCATGTTGTCTTAGAACATCCTCACAATCATGTAACGTCTGCAACCAAATGAATCTAGTGAAACTTTAAAATAAACTCAGAAAAAATATAAAGTATATAAACAGTGTACGAGATCTTTTTGCAATAGAAAGTTAAATTTTTAGCCATAGAGCTATTTGTAAGTTGAAAGAACCAAAATGAAAACTGCAACACGTTAAGAAATGATGCTGGCATCTAAACTGATAAATTACAATTCCTAGCTACATCTTTCATCAAGAACAGGAAACAGATGAATTCATAACAAAAAAACACATCAGAAGGGACCAGCCAACAAACTAACAGATGTGATCCATGAAATTTAGGTAATTGTATCTTCCTTGTGATTTGTGCATATAAGAGACTTTTTCCAGGGAAACAGATGCTATAGTACCTGATAGATGTAGAAAATACGTTCTGAAGCACTTTCAAGCTGTACATCAGAGTAGTTGACTGCAGATCGATAGTGGGTGCTCAACAAGAAAAGTCTCAAAGCCAACGGATGATAAAGGTCTATAACCTGTAAGAGACAAATTTGTAACATTAGGGATAGCAGACTAGATGTCCCTCAAGGAGCAGTCCAGTGGAAAATGCTACTCTGTCCATTGGCCTGTCCTAGGTTGAATTCACAATAGATCATGATGGTGTTACCATGAGATCATGTCCCAGAGGCCAACATTTTTCAGGCAGAAAAAGGCAAGCACTTAAAAGGGTAGGGAATCTCTAACCTGTCGAATTGTAAAGAAGTTTCCAAGGGATTTGGACATTTTCTCTGAGTCAATAGTAACAAAGCCATTGTGTATCCAGTAGCTTATATTTGTCTGCTTGCATGCAGCACAGCTCTGCGCAATTTCATTTTCATGGTGGGGAAACACAAGGTCCATACCTCCACCATGTATGTCAAAAGTGTAACCGAGATAAGCCGCACTCATGGCACTACATTCAATATGCCAACCAGGTCTTCCAGGGCCCCAAGGACTGTCCCAGAAGGGTTCCCCCTCCTTTGCTGACTGAAAAGAGAAAAAAGAGAAAAAGCCTTCAAGCCACTTTCTTGTAAGATACGAGAATAGAAAAGTTCAACTTAATAATATACAAGAGGAATAAAGCAATATAAACAAAGAACAGTTTCCACAGAAATAGTTTCTTGAAAATTTATTATTTCACAAAGGAGAAAGAGAAGTGGCCAAAGAGGCACAGTCATGCTCATATGAGATGCATGCCTATAACTCATGGTTTCTCTCTGTGTTTCCTCTTCTTTCTTTTCCCTTTTTTTTTTTTTTTTTTAATATTAAGACTGACTTTTAAAAATTGGAACTTCCATATCTGGTAGTTGGATGTTTAAAAGCATCACACATATACATTATCATGATTTGTTGGCTAGGCATAATAGATGCTACCTTCCATAAAGCAAAATCAGCAGGATTTTGCTTCCTTGAGTCAACAGCAACTCGCTCACCAGCACGGTTATCTTCTAATTTCCGACCAGATAGACGCCCATATTCAGGAAACTTGTCCACGCTAAAGTAGACATCTCCTTCAACTACGTAGGCATACCCATTATCAATAATCTGTCAAATCACTTTGAGAAATCAAGACACAACATATAATGCATACCCGGACAAATCACAGAATTAACCTGTAGAAGTGGACATGGGCAAATAGAGTAGGTCCTAACTAAACTGTTATCATCAGAAAAATAGGCTGGCCATTCACATTACAACCCTGAAGTTTTAAATGTATTATGCTGAAGTAGAATCCAATTCCAGAACATTCCAGTTTGACAGAAAATATGAGAACATTGCATGAAGAAATCAATTGGATGTTATGCACCTTAAGATTCAAGAGAGCAAAAATCTCACTCAAAGCGCAAATGTTATGCTTCATCTCTCTCTCTCTCTCTCATACACAAGCACGCACACAGAGAGGGAGAAGGATAATAGAGAAACAAATGAAATATGCACAGACTATAAAAAAAGATAAGTTTGCGTTATGTTGTAGTACAAACAAGTCATGCTTCTACCACCCACAGACTTGATGATTCCAGTTGTATCTTGAGCATCACTTAGCAGAAAACCAAAGATACCGATTTCACCAAAGAAGCATAAAGTGAAAAAGCCAAACCACATAAAGATATAACCTTTGTAAAGTACACAAGATGTGGAGGAGGAATTTCCTAGTTGATAAAAAATATGAGTGAACAAACTACCTGCTTGATCATATCGAGTATTTGAGGCATGTGATCTGACACTCGTGGTTCCACAGAAGGAGGCAGGCATTGAAGATAGGTCATATCTTGATTGAACTCTTCACAATACCGTCTACTCAAAGTGATTGGATCCTCTCTCAATTCATTTGCTCTAGCAATTATCTACAGAATTTGAAAAGTGCATACTCAGCTATTCCTGTCATACCAATGTGGAAAGTAATTGGGATTTTGCATCCACCTTTCATAAGCATACATGGCAAGCAGTAACAATTATACTTTAGAGAGCTCACAACCAGTTTACGACATTGGCATATAGTATTTTATTCACGGCTAGTCAGAGCATAAAAGAAGCAAACAAAAAAGCTATAAACGAATAGAAAAATTAAACCTTTCCGTGATTAACAGCAATTGCATTTATTTATTCATTATATTTGAACTTACTTTGTCATCAACATCGGTGAAGTTGCGAACATAGCAAACTTGGTACCCCAAATGTGTAAGATATCTGCCTAATCTCAAACAGAAGCACCCAATTAATATCTGAAAAAAAAAATTATATATATATATATATATATAGAGAGAGAGAGAGAGAGAGAGAGATAAATTCAGAAAATTTAGCACAAATTTCCATATTAAATGCAGACGAAGGGAGAAGAGAGAGGGACCTGTAGAGAACATCAAAAGTGACGTAGACGCGAGCATGGCCGATGTGACTGAGGTCGTAGGCAGTGACTCCGCAAACATACATCCCAACCTTGCCTTCCACTTTGGGCTTGAACGCCTCCTTCTTTCTGCTCATTGTGTTGTGTAGCCAAAGCTCCGACGACGACCATGGACTCTCCGGTGGTTTTGGGGCGTCGGAATTACTGCGAATTGTCTCATTAACTAACGGCTGGGACGAGCTTGAAGACGTAAGGCAACGGATATTGGGCTTGCAGAAGGCGAAGAAACGGTGGGTTCCGAGTCGAATCGTCCGAGCCGAGTTGGGTATCGGTGAGAGTTGTACTAGGAACAAGGGTTTGTAGCACTTAAGCAGAGTACCCATCTTGATTCTGCTCTGGTGTTGCTCCACCACTCACCCTTCTCTTATGAATTTTGTCCTCACTGTAATTTTATCCAGAGAATGAACGAGTTGACCCGGTGACAGAGCTGGTGACTCAGTGCGAGTGACGAGTCTACGCTTGGGGTGGGCTTCCGTCTCCTAGCTCCAAGGGAAGCCTGGGACCGTCCGTAGGGTAATGCCCAATAGATTTTACATATTAAATATATTATTTATGGTTAAATAATGTGTTAAAAATTAACTAAGAATATTAAGTTTAAAAATTAAAATTAAGACTAGCATTTGTTTGAAATATATTTAAGTTAAACTAAAATAAATGAATTAAAGAATTTAAAGACTGAAAATTAGGTTAAGTAAGTTTTTAACAGATTTTTTATTTTAAATCTTTTCTGTTAATATAATTTTTTTTTATTATTAATATTTTTTTAATGACCTATGTGTATTATGTTTAACTATTTTATTAAATTTTAAAGTAAAATAAAAATCGATATATGTATATATATATATATATATATATATATTTTCACTGCTTAACTATTTTATATTAACGTTTTGACATCACCAATCTGACAAACAGAACAATCTTGTAGTGCAAGTTAGGTCTAAATTGCAACACCCACCATAGCAAAAAAATTTCATATTCTTTCTACAATGTAGCGGTGTAAAGGAAGGTCGAATTTGGTATACTGTGGAATTGTTTTATTGTGAGATTGCAGACGTAGTATTCGTAAAATACCAAGTTGTTGCTCTTGGTATGAAACGAAAGGACAGTGACAGTTTCGAATACACCAGATGACCTGCAGCTAAGGCCATGGCCTGTAAGGTATTCGAGCTTCTGAAGAGTTTTAATCCACAGACTAGTGGTTTATAATTTCTTTTTCTTTCTGCAAAAAAGTTTGGTGAAGCTTGGATCGTACGTAATCTTCTTCAATTCTTCAGCTAGGGTTTCAATTGTTGTTTCGATAAAATTTCAACCATTATTTCCCAATCGGCCATGACCAATGCATTCCAAAGGATTAAACATAATATTAAGAGAGCTAAGATTTAAAGTTAATGACGAGCAAAGAAGGGCAAAAATAAGAAAAGAGTCCGGATTAACATGTTATAAGCAGACAAAAGAATCCCAAATTACCGAGTACTAAAAGGGTTAAGAAAACGTTAATGAGTAAATATATAATATAATAATGCTGCTATATATTGCAACAAAACTTGCATGCAGTTCAATTCCATGGACTTATTGACAAGGGCTTAAACCTCGCGTAACCATAAATAACAGAGTCAACAGGTAAAAGCAAAAAAGCTCATCGACTTAATATTAAGTTTCTCATAAGATTACAATGACCAAACTCTCCAAGAGAAACATTATGTAGTACTAGTAGTTAATTATAAAAACTAGCTATATAATAATATATAGCTCTTATTAAATACCTATGGAATGCATGACCATGCATGCAAGCATGGTGGGGTGGGGGTCTAAATAAATTACGAAGAGCAAGAAACCAAGGAAGATATTGGTTTGAAAGTGAAGGAAGAGTCCCAAGCATAAGTGAAAGAGATTGGCTGAGATTGGAGAACTGGTTGGCCATTGATGAAAAGACACTGTGAGCCAGTCACGCTCAATATTGAAGGATC
The DNA here is from genome assembly GCA_007844105.2 of Rhamnella rubrinervis. NCBI lineage: Eukaryota > Viridiplantae > Streptophyta > Magnoliopsida > Rosales > Rhamnaceae > Rhamnella > Rhamnella rubrinervis. The sequence goes on from CM017581.2 coordinate 17,597,235, forward strand.
TACAGGTTCCATTGTCTGAAATCCGGTGCAGTCTAGTATAACCTGCGTTTGTGTACATATGCAGTTGTTTGTGACGGTCACCTTCCACTCCACAGTATTTTGCACTAAGTTTCCTGTCTTTGACTGTTTTACTTCTATATTACTCAGACCGCATGGCTGGCAATCAATACCTGTATTATTAAACTTATATATGCATAATATATAAGTTTCATATATATATATATATACATATATATGTATATAAATTTGCTATAGACTTCTTTTTTTTTTGGCCTACCATATATATAATCATATTTATGTTTAAAAAAGCACACATTCCACATAAGAAAAGCATGTGTTTTCTATAGCAAAAGTATATACATATATATATATATATATATATATATATATATATATATATATATGTTAACAAGGTTTTCCGTTTTCTCAAGGGTACAGAAATTGAAATATTTTTTAGTGCCGAAAAACATGGTGTTTGAATCAAAGATCTTGTTTGCAGCATATATATATGTCAACACGTTAATTTGAAGGGCTTGTTTTAAGTTGTATATATATGAAGTGATATATATATATATAACAAAAAAAGCATGCAAGTGATAGAATATTATAGAAATTTACGTACCTCCGGAAAGAAGACCGAGAAACAAGACGGTGGATATGAGAAACTTGATGAAAGCTGCCATTGGAATTATGGAGCCAATAGCAAAGTTAATACACACGATATCTGACCTTTTTTTTTTTTCTTTTTTTGTTGGACCTTGATGTGGTTATGATAGAAGGCAATTACTTACTCTAATTTATAAGGGTGCGTAAAGATAATAATGGTAAGAAATAATGAAAAGATTCTCATGGTCATTTAAATTAATTGCTTTCCATTGAAGGCATGATATTTCCAGATACTAATTTCTTCAATCTGACCAGAATCAACTAATAATTTCTATAATTACTATTAAGTAAATAAATGCATTGTAGAAGAAGAGAATGAAACCCTAAAAACTATTATTCCATAAAATGCCCTTGACAATGGGTCATATGATATGCACATGGTATTTTTCGTTTGATAATTTAGAATGGAAGTTAATGATTTGGGCAGAGTGACACCAAAACATAGTTCATAGTGCAATATTAATTTTATTTTTTTTTAATTTAAGGGGGTAAATTGCAAAGTCATAATAGTTTCAAGGGGTAAAGTGCATTTAACCTTTGTGATTTCCTGTTTGAATTGCTGCGCTTGCTTAGTGTATAATGTAGTAAATTAGCGGCGCCTAAATTTGTGCTTTGAAACATGCAAGTGTTAGAGAATCCAAAATTTTACATTTGAAGTAGAGTATAACTAAAAAAAGGAAAGCTTACTTTTTATGGTTGTTGTAATTGGTTGGTTTTCTTTTTGTGTAATCAATTAATTATGCCTTTAATTCCGTTTATTTTTTTGTCTAATATAAATAATTAGGGAACCGAGTCTCTCTAAGGAATATTTGCATTTTGCGCACACATATATATGGTTGAATTTAATTAATTTAGTTCCATAAGGCTCACTTTCTCATATTAGGGTTTTAGAATATAAAAAATTAATTAATAATTAATCACTAAGTATAAAACATTTGCCAATATTTGCGGTAAAATGAACCAAATATTGTCAAGATCAGTTATTCAAATATTTTATAGTTTATTTCAGTGGTTAATTATATAATTACAATTTATATATATTATTACAAATCCCACTAAAACTGGACAGGATTTTGTGACATCGCTATCAAGGAAACCAGGTCAAGCACTCCATGAAAAGACTAAAACAAGGGAGGTCAACTGGTCAGCCAGTTGAGGCTATCATGCTTCTAATCTAAACCAAATCAATGGTCTAGGTTCCATTCCTAATACCCATCAATTGAAGAACAAAAAACTTCTGAAGAACAAGCAGCTTTTGGTGCCTTTTATTATTAAATTAATTCCATTATATTTTTGTGTACTTCTTCTGCTACTACTTAATAAGAACATTCATTAATTAATGATCCACTACGTGCGGACTGATATGGAGCTGCTACAATCACTTTCAATAATACTGATGCAAATCCTGCAAGTTCAGTCCCATTCCAAGCTTCAAAACTGATCAGGTATGGCTAATCTCATACTGCAATTTAAGTTCTGCCCCAATCATGCATGTACATGCGTATTTTGAACCGAATATTTGTTTAAATAAAGGAGATCAAAATAATTAAGTGCGTACTGGGTTGACTTGAACTCCACGTAATCTCATATCCTCCCTTAGTTTGTAGCTTCACTAAATGAGACTGATCCGTATGATTATTTTAGTTAAATAAACAATTATAAATGTCGTTTTGCATAATCCTGCAATTAATAGTTCTTTATTTATTATCATGTAAGTGTCAAATTGTCATTATGTTTTAAAAAAGTTACCGTCTATTTGTGTGTTAAATTTGGGCAGTAGTTAATATTACAGTATGAGCAATTGGTTTGTATATTCATGATTGTTATGTATCGATGATTCAATATCCCATAAGGACAAGAACCACCTAAAGAGTAGTGAATTTCAATTAATTTCAGCATCCATTCTTAAGCTAAATCAATTACTCTACCATTAATAACTACAGAAAAATTAAGACAAGACAAATTGAGTAATGACCCTGTTGCACTTTGCTTGTGTTGACTGAAGCAGCTGAGTCAAAATCTTGTTCACTAAAAGAGAATTATAAGACCCTTGCTGCTGATCATATCGAAGAGACACCTGAAAAAATGAATACTTTATTAGTAGGTCTTTGGTAAAGTTTTTCTTCTTCTAATTTGAAATGATCAGAAGGGTGTCACTAATTCAATGGGATATATATATATATATATTTATATTATATACACTAGTAGGAGTTTCCCCAGTATATACTGTCAGGCTCTTAAATTTTGTTAATGTATTTTATAGTATGCATATTCTGTTACTTGGATAAGTATAAAACGCAAACCTGCACTTTGTATGGGATTATCAACACAGAAGGGAGGACTGCAGAAGAAACTTGCGTATGAGATGCGTTGTTTGGTAATTACCTTGGGCTTGTGCTTTTGGATCTACTGGCTAATTCACCGGTCAAACTCCGACACTTCACTGACCATCAATGGCACTGTTTTTATCAATAGAACAGTTCCAATTGGAAGAATAGACGATGATTTTGTCTGTGCCACTCTTGATTGGTGGCCTCCAGAGAAATGTGATTATGGAACTTGTAGCTGGGGCAGAGCTTCTCTTCTTAACCTAGTAAGTTCTTTCACATAATTATGCTTTCAATTCTGTTAGCTATATGCCTCAGTGGGTATTGATATGATAGTCCTGAATTCTCAGAAATTGGGTATATATGCAGAGAACAATGACCCTCTAAAGTGATTTTGTGTATCATACATTTAATTATTATTTTGTTCTCTTTTTCTGTCTTGTCCTCACAAGCTTATTTGTTCTTTATACTGATGCGTATTTTTCTCCTTTTCTCTTGTTGGAAGGACCTTACCAATCCTATTCTTTACAATGCTATCAAAGGTAAAGTGCACGAAAAATAACAATGTCTTCCTCTCCACACAGAAAAGACATGAGCTTTTATTATATAAATATATTTATTGCAGCATTTTCACCCCTGAAAATTAGACTGGGAGGCACTTTGCAAGATAAAGTCATATACCTGATAGATGTCAATCAGCCACCTTGTAATCCATTTGTCAAAAATGAGTCAGATTTGTTTGGTTTCTCTCAAGGTTGCTTACCCATGTCCCGGTGGGATGAACTAAACGATTTCTTCAAAAGAACTGGGTAACTGTTCTTTCACACAAAGCTTCCAAAACATAATGAAATCAATTTTATCTACAATGGGTGAATTCCTTTTTCAAAAACTTATGTTTATTCTCTTCTTTAAACTACAGGGCTGTTGTTATTTTTGGTTTAAATGCACTAAACGGCCGGATTATAGATTCCAAGGGTTCTGCTATAGGAGCTTGGGACTCCAGTGATGCAGAGTCTCTTATACAATACACAGTCAAAAAGGGATACACAATTCATGGCTGGGAGCTCGGTAAGATCATCGTTGATAATCAAGAGAAAAGAAAGCTAGCAAGTAACTAAATCATGCTTTGCTGCTTGGCAGGAAATGAACTGAGTGGGTTTGGAATTGGAGCAAGAGTTGCAGCAGACCAATATGCATCTGATACCAACACTCTCCAACACATTGTTCAGAAGATATATGCAGGTTTCGAAGTTAAGCCACTTGTCCTTGCCCCAGGAGGGTTCTTTGATGCCAATTGGTTCACTGAATTCATCCACAAAACGACTAAATCACTTCAAGTAGTCACTCACCACATATATAACCTTGGTCCAGGTACTTTGACAAATATTTGACGGACATTGCAGAGACATTTTTGTGCCTGATTTATCGTACTTAATCTGCTAGTATAACCTCTTTTGGAAGCAGTTTAAAAAAAAAATACTCATTTTATATATACATATATATATATATATATATATATATATATATATATATATATATTTTCAAACTTAGGCAATGATAAACATCTTACTGAGAAGATCCTGGATCCATCTCTTCTTGGCGGCGAATCTCGGACCTTGAGTAGCCTACAAAGTATTCTTAAGAGTTCAGGGACTTCAGCAGTTGCATGGGTTGGTGAAGCAGGAGGGGCATACAACAGTGGACACAATCATGTTACAAATGCATTTGTTTCCAGTTTCTGGTAAGCTTGTAGTTGCTTTGTTTTTCTCCTCCCTTATTAATTAGCTATCTTAAGGTTTTAATTGATATAAGGGCTTCTTGTTTCCCACCAACCAAACAGGTATCTGGACCAGCTTGGTATGGCAGCATCTTATAATATGAAAACATATTGTAGACAAACATTGATTGGCGGAAATTATGGACTTCTCAATACCAACACCTTTGTCCCAAATCCTGATTATTACAGGTTAGTCCTCACATTATCACATCCATTTTTGCCCAGACCCCTAAGAAAAATTTTTAAAGTTCAAAGTAGAAAGAAAGCTAAACCCTCTTTTTCATTTTCCCAAGCCTCCCAAACAAAGGTTATTCTGAGTTAAATGGACTTTCTATTACAGTGCTCTTCTCTGGCATCGTTTGATGGGAAACAATGTCCTCTCCACAAGCTTTTCGGGGACTCAGAAAATGCGTGCTTATGCTCATTGTTCCAAGAAAAATACTGTAAGTATAATCTCAAAGTGATTCACACTCACAAATAGGCACTAATTCATTGATAAGTTTCCATTTTTGCAGCAAGGAATCACATTGCTTCTCATCAACCTAGACGATCACACTAGAGTTCAGGTCAGTGTTTCAACTGATCAAAGTGGTACAAGCCCTGAGATTCCGAATCTGCTAAATTCAAAAACGACAGCAACCAACAACAATATGAGAGAAGAATACCACCTGAAGGCTAAACACGGTGATCTACAAACCCAAGTTTTGGTTCTAAATGGGAAAATACTAACAGTGGATTCGTCTGGAGCTATCCCACCTGTGGAACCAATATATACAAGGATGGCAGATTCGATATATGTGGCTCCTTCGTCTATCGTATTTGTTCGCATCCCCAACATCAATCTCCCAGCCTGCACTTAGTTTTTTTGTTAAAACAAGTATTTTCTCCATGTGGTAGCAGTAGTCTAGTAGAACTACTAGACGTTAAAGGTAAAGAGAGAATTTTTAAGAGCAATATATACATGAAACAACACCAAGCCAACAGAACGCACTTTCTTCTTTTTTAAGAAAAAGAAGAAACTGCACTCTTCCTTCTCCTTTTTCTTTAAAAAATACAAGAAACAAATTAGTCCGGACTTCACCCATGTGTTCATACTTTATATTTTCGCAAGGCACATAATTTATTGTCCATGTTTTATGTCTTTATCTTTACTAATTTTATTTCAGAAAGAAGTTCAGGTTTAAATGGTTATTAATCAAAATTTCATCAAATTCTAACAACTCTTTTTTTCAACGATTTCTAAGAATGTTTCTTTCTAAAACCAAATTTAATTTTAAGAACTAGAAAAGTAGGCCCCCGGTTCAATGGTTTGTGAAGCAGAAGGGAGAAACCAAATCGGCCAGTCGATAAGCATAGGGAATAAAGATAATGATAATTAAAGCTTTCAATTAAAATTAAGAAACCATAAAAATCGTCTAGGACAACAGTGATGCAAAGCTTTCTATCCTATATATGTGGACAAACAAGCCTCTAATATCCCAAATCCCTGGCAACAAAATCATACTATTTCCTCTTCTTTGCAGGTGGTTGAGGTACCTCTTCTTCCTCTTCCTCCTCCTCCTCTTCTTCATCCTCTTCATCCCCATCATCATCATCGTCGTCGTCGTCGTCGTCATCGTCATCATCATCCTCCTCTTCACTTCCACCATCACCATTGGCCTCTGGCGCATCTTCTGGATCTCCTTCTTCACCTTCTTCCCCAGCACCTTCATCCTCATCACCTTCATCATCATCCTGATCATTATTGGCACCATCATCATCACCATCATCTTCGTCATCATCAGTATCATCACCATCATTGTTCTCAGGACCAGGCTTTTTCACAGCATAAAGCTCATGGAGAGGAAACCTGCAAAATAAAAAATTGCATTCAACCTTGCTCCCTAGTGAAAAATAACAGCAAAAGAATGCCAACAGGGTAACCAAAAAATAAACAAAAATCATCTCACTAACCCGCTGAATGTGTCAGACTTTTCGAGGAACACACCAATACTGTTAAGCATCTGAAAAACCAAAGCTAATGCTGGATGAAGATGCTTAAAAAATTATTCATACAAATAGTCTTTTAACATATGGAAACAAGAGAGAGGCATAGCAGAAACTTGCAACGAGTATGTACCTTTACAGCAATCCACAAATAGACAAACAGATAAAGACAAAAACACAAAGGGCAAAAAAGAAGAAAACATCACACAAATACATTCACGAATTCTTTCCAAATTCTGCTCACTCCTGTAATTGAGGTAAAGTTCTGAAAAGCTTCCTCCACAACTTATACTAAATGTCATTTTCATACAACACTGACAAGAAAATCCGACTACAATACAGCGCCAGTGCCACTGTTTCTTTTGGAGTGTGACTGTTGAGTCCATGCCGCTATGTTTGAATAATTTGACCACTAACAAATCCTAAGAGCTATCATTTCCCATATTCCCCAACATATTCAACAGAAGAATTTTGAAAAATACTCTGCAAAGAATCAAAACACTAAAAGACTAGCTGGCATAAAACCATTGTTTATACAAAAACATTAATAAATAACTGTCCCAGAAGAAAATTTTAAAACAAAAAAAAAAACAAATAGCAAGAGAGCAATTGAACAGATAAAAAAAATCCTGAGTGAAAAGAAGAAGATAAATTAGGTAAAAAAAAAAAAAAACTTAGCTACAAACCCTAAGATTCTCATCACAGTACAAGACAAACCCTAATTCTCAGATGATTCTCTTTACAAAAATTTGAGCCGACAAAAAAAGGATAAAAACTTCTGAAAACCCAAAGTGGAAAATTGGTCAAATTCACATAGTAAAAAAAAAGGAAGAAAGAAAAAAAGAAACTAATTCCAGACAAAAATTAAGGCACCATGAATTAAACAAAATAAGGATATACCATCAAGAGGGACCAAGTAATAGACTTGGCAGCAGCAATGACTGCCTCGACTGCCATAGCTTCCACCACAGCAGAGAGAAGGCCATCAGAAACGACGACTTCTGAGCAGAGGCTCTTTTCCTCCATACCCATCCAAAATTCTCTAAAGGAAAACGAAAATCTGGAGAAGGAACACCCTAAATGAGAGAAATTGTGTATCAGATAGAGAGAATTAGGGTTTTAGAATTGGGGGGGTTTTAGTTAGGGTTTTGAGGATATTTTTGGGTGGGAGAGAAATCGACGGTCTCTGATTAAGACCTGCCTTCAGATGTGTGTACTGTGGAAGATAAAGTGGCGGGACGTCTGTGATGCAAAAGAATGACAGACATATTCTTAACCGTCGGTTCTTAAGGAAATGGTATGGTTAAAAGATTTTCGCTCACTGTGGGAGTGGGTGTATCAAACTAGTTTGTCAGTGAGGCTTACTTGTGTCACCTTATCTCGTGGTTTGGTATTAAAAAAATGTTGTAATTTATTAGATTTGATTTAGGCTTAATCATGGCACGTCATTACTTGGTGAACCCTAGCTTTATTGAAATTAATTTTCCTTTTGTTTTTTCCTTAAAAAAAGAAAAAGAAGAAACTTAGATTCATCAAACAAAATGTTAGTGCTTTTAATTAGTGTTTACTTAATTTTAATTACGTCTTTTAACATGGGTTTTCTTAGTAATATTATTATATGTGTTTTTTAGAAGGCTAACACATATATAAACTGATTGGCTATTACAAAAACAAAAAAAAAAAAACCATTGTTTCGCCAAGAATTTCATAAAGAACCAAATAATAATCTCCATTTTTTTTTGGTCAGCTAATAAAATGATTTAGTACTTGTTATCACATAACCTGCGCAAGTATTTCTTCACTAAAAAGTAAAAGCTTGTTTATCATTTACCATTTCAATTATTTTCTCAACTATTTCTTAAAATCCCCATTACTGGACACAATAGAAGCATTTCAAACAAACCCATTAACTTGAGTTATAGCAAAGCCACATGATGCATCAAACATGTGGATCATTCTGTAGAAACTACATACATACATAACAAAAGCTAAATGAAGATGTACATAAAATGATTTGCATCATATCTGCACGCACATCCCCACCACACTTATGCTCAAAACTAATCTACATTATAAAAATAGTCATAAGGAAAGCCCTGCCATTACTTAAAACTTATTTCTATCATCCCTGTGGTTGATCCAAACAAGCAGCAGAAACTGGAGGTGTAGTCTGAATGCTAATTGGCAATCCATTTTCAACAGGAGGCGGCATGCCCCATTTGCTATCCGGTTCTAGAGGTTCAAACACAAGCACCCCGCCGTCGGTTAGTCCCATAGCAAACTGGTTAGGATATTGGGGATGTGCAGCAACAACCACTGGGTATACCGCACAACTGCTGCATTACAATTTAACCAGAAAGTTGGTCAACAATTTCTTCAATCATAGGATGGAAAAAGTTAAGCTCGCCATAAAAAGGCCCGGCAAACAAGACTTTTTTCCTTTGCTCATTTATTTTTGGGGTGTTTTGTACACATGAAAAGTTGGGGAACTTATAAGATTATATATGTTATCATGACCACTCAGGAACGGTTAAGTTGCATTTGACTTGAATTTCTTTCAAAAAGTGGAAAAATTAGAAACACATAATTGAACAAGGTAGATATATATTAATCACCTAACATCAGTTGGAAGATAAGCAGTAGGGTTAATCTGGCATTGTATTTGAAGATTGGAAGCACCAAATATACGTATAATCCCATCGAAGAAGCTGGCAAACACTAACTGGCTATCACATGAAAAGGTTGCATGGGATATTGGCGTTGAAGACTCCCCTAGAACCCACTAAAAAAAAAAAAAAGAAAGAAAATAAAACAAATGAATTAAAAAACGTCAGAAAAATAGAGACAGAATTCCAGATGATATAGTGGATATCGGAAATTGAGACGACGATTTTTCAGGAGCAAAAGTCCAACATAAGAAAACACATTTGATTGTTTTTTTCTAATTGACATACTAACTGTAGAGGCAAAGTACCTTCTTTTCACATTGAAGGTTTGTTGTTTCGTATATGGCTAGCTGAGTCTCATGCACAACAAGGAAATGTATCTGATCCTGATGAAACTGGACCTGCATATCTGACAACCCTGCAGGCCTCTTACCAGCTGGAATTTGCAAAAAACAGTTCTTTTGCCTTTCCCACCTCTCAGAATTCCATGTAATAATCTGAAAAAGAAAAAATACTAAAAACTTAACAAGCTGAGATTATTTATTATGATTGTCTTCTTTTAGTGATTCCAATTTCCACAATTTCAGTGAGAATCAATGTTGTAATCTGTGTTTCTAATAAATAAAAATTGCATATTGAAGACAAGGCCATTTCCATTTTTCTCATAATGTGTAAGCTGTAGAAAATGAAATGTAACCTGTGCATCTGCTCCAGTAGAAACAAGAGTATCCAGAAGATTAGAGAAGGCAAGACCAGTGATTCGGTTGGAGTGACCCCTGAGCTTGCTTGTAACCTAACACAGAAAGAAAATTGGCCACCTTTTTCTTTACTAGATGCCAATGCAATCATCTATGCCACAAAGTCATACATACCTCGTCTACACGAATTCTGTAAATGTGAATGGAGGAGTCGTTCATGCCAACAGCAATTATATTGTTATCTTTGGGGTGGAAAGCAATATATGTTGCCACAGGTGGTGGACACATGAAAGCCGTCATTGTCTGTTATCAAACATTCGCACTTCATGAATCAAGTCTCCAAATTGGGTAATACATCAGCACCAGGAAAGTCACAAAGATTGTAAGGAACGTAGGAGATAAAAGATACTTCTTTTTGTAATTCATAAAACATTTTTTTTCTTTTATTCTGTTTTTGGCCATAAACAAATTGAAACATCAAAGCAACAAAGTAACTTCTCTTAATGGAAAAGCAACTAGTAAGCAACCTTGAAATATATTTGTAGCTCATTTTCACAACTACAACGCAGTAGTTTGAAGAAGTTTAGTTTCTTAAAAGATGATGTCAAACATACCCATCAATTTTCTAATACTTACCTTAAATGTCATCATGTTAAACAAAGATATCTTCCCTCCAGAAGATGACATGACATAGGAGTCATTCTTGGACAAAGCAAAGCACGGGACAGCATCTTCAGATTTAGCACCAGTTAGATCATTGGTCATTAGGATGCCTGATAACGGTTGAACTAACTGAGGGGCAAACTTTGTTGTGGACTGCCAAAATGTAAGTTGTTATCATAATCATTAATCTTGGTATTGGTACGGCATATTCAAAGCAAAAATGAAGATGTGTATCAACTTGAACTTCAGTATAACTACAAAGTATATCACAAGTTTATACCTTGCCACCCTGTGGCCACTTCCATAGCAAATGGATGGCATTTGAAGCTAATGCCAAAATGGCAGTGCCTGAATTAGTGTACATCAACCTAGAGATCTGGCAACAGTAACAGCAGAAGTAATGAGAAATTGGTCTTAATACTTCTATATATGATCACAGTTTTGTTCAAGATGTATATCACATTGAATAGTAGACAATTAGGTTAAAGAATATTCAAGGTCTGGTCAAATTCTAGATGGGTAATTGAACTTAGATGTGTCAAAACAAGAAAACTATGTGTAAGATTTTCTGATTCCAAGATACTAGATCATGTTCATAGGAGCTGAAACGCTCACAAGCAATGCTAATATAATCACAAATTTGTAATGAAAATTTGAATTCTTGACAGAAGGTGTACTACAAACACTAGAAATGCAATAGGCAATATAAATATTGATTTATGTATTAGGATCAAGTAAAATTCCCAATCATAGACACTAACTGGTTAGATGAGAAGCCTACCTTATCTGTTGTAATCACAGATGAGAGCCTCAATAATCGAAGATGAGCAGTTTCACTGATCTCAGTGAACTTCAAGATTTTTGTTGTGTTAGCATCTGCAGTTACTATTCTTGGTTTGGTATCCTCCAAGTTTCTAGTGCCACCATTCTAGCAAGCATATTCACTTTTTGTTAGTGAAGAAATAATATTTTATGATTCCAAATTGAAATGACATATCAAAAAAGCCAGAGAGAGGGAAAGAGACAAGGATTCATATAATAAAAAATATAAAGAATTATGTAGGATTACAAAACTCACATGCACGTTACAAAACATGCAAAGAAAAAATGAAAATTTTAACTACTCCACCAGATGCATTTGATAGACAAGACATGGTGTTGGTTTCATTGCTCATAAAAGAGATAAAGATCCTCTGTATTCTCGGAGATTAAGAAAAAGAGTTCAAAGGACTAACTTTTGTTATTGTCTCTGGTGCATTTCTTGAGCAAATAAGAGACTGGTTTTCATATGTCCGCATCAATCGAAGACCATCAGCTGTTGCTAAAATTTTTATTCTATTTTCATTTGCAGAAACAGCTAATAATGAGCCCTCCTTGTTAAAGCGAATTCGAGGACATGCCTTAATGATGGAAAATACAAAGAGTAAATTAGGACAGAATAAACCCCACTAAAAAGATTGGAAATGTTAATAAATTTTACACTAACATAAAAAACTTACTGGCAGCCCTCCCTCAGCATCAATAATGGTCAATAATCTCGCATTCTCCATATCCCATACTTTGATTGCATAGTCATCACCAGCAGCCAAGAAACGATTCTTGGTTGTATCAAATTGAACAATACCCTGTGAACGTTTATAAAACCCTTGGTAGGCTCTCTTCACTATACCTTCATTTTCATTCCATTCAACAACATGAGACTCCCCATCTTTACTTGTTCCACATGAAAATAGCCTACAATGAAAGTAAATGTAAAAATTAAACTGTTGTTTTATGTGCAATACGGATATACATCACAAAACCATAAGCAGAAGAACTCGTACAAAAGAACCACCTTTTCCCATCTGCACTGTAAAGCATTGTTGTACACGAGTGGTGAGGAGCATCATAATCAACCCTAGGTCCCATCAGGTCATATAACCATGCTTTTATTTTTCCATCCATTGATGTTGAAAAGATAAACTGAGGCACAAAATCACAGGAACAAACCAAGAGCACATCAGCCATAGGAGGCAATAACATGGACAACTCAACCAAAAGTAATTAATGTCAAGTTCTTACATGGAAATTATCCTTGTTATGAGGACATACAGAATGAACAGGAGCATCATGACCTTCAAAGGTAAACAGCTTTGTACCAGTAACCGCATCCCACACCTAAAAATGCACAATATCTATTAAAAAAATAACCATTTACAAGGAGTAACCAAACTACTAGTTCTTTTCATAATTACCAACCTTGATGGTCTTGTCTTCACCACAAGTTATAACACATAGTTGCTTGGTGGGGTTACTATATGCAATATCATTGACGCTACCTACATGAGCATCAATCTAGAAATTGAAGAACAATAAAAGGGTATTAGTTCATCTAAAAGATGTAAAAGAATCATGAGAGAAGTGAGTTGAAGCTACCTCCAAATGCTGCCTAATCTCACTACCACCATAGTAAGTGTATAACTGTATCATGTGTTTAGAATATGCAACTCCTGTTTAATGAAAGAATAACAAATTCAATCAATAACAGAAAACAAAATATGACTGTTTTCACATAAAGTTGTCATCCCATTTCATCAAGCTCACCAAATGAAGAACCATCAGGGCTCCATAATATCCGCTTTACTGAGACACTTGGATCTTTGATTAGAGTTGCCTGTCATCCAAATCAAATAATAATTCTGATAGTTCTTGTTATCACTAAATGTGATCATCAATTGAGAAGCAAATAATACCTTTAACATCATTGAACTAGCTCCAATATCCCAAACCTGAAAGTTTCTTGATACCAACTTCTCCCTTGAACTAACTTCCCACAGACTAATTTCACCCACATTAGTTCCAACTGTCATAGGAAATTGAAAACAATTTAGAGCTCGAACAGATCAAATGGCATCCGAAACAACAATCTGAGAATACAAGGACAAGTTCACAAGACCAACCTAAAAGTAGTGTCTGGTGAACAGGATGAAAATCCATGCTTGTAGCAAGTGACCCCTGATCTAATGTCCGTGACACAGTCTTGGGGAGTTCATCGGTTGGATTACCAGTGGCACCGTGACTTTGACCTGGATTACTTCCTGGCAACATAAACTACAAGAAAAATGCATAAATACCAAATTGACCTCTGGGTCAGAATTCAGATTTCGTGCTTAGAGCTTACCCTGTCTGAAACCCCAGGGAATCGTGTTTTGTTGAATGCATCATCAGAATCCCCAGGACCCTTTGGGATACCTATACCTGGCAACAAATTTTCAAAAAGGACAACAATAAGCTCTTTGGTGTAATATATGACCTCTAATCAATGCTGTGAAGAATAATGACTGAGAAATATATCACTACTTGGATTTGCCAAACCAAAACCAGCAAGTCCTCCAGAAACTACAGGATGATTCACTGTTGGGGGAACTGAAATCCAAGAGGACAAAGGTGTTTGAATTGATGCCGATGGTTGGAAAGGCTGATAGGAAAAAAAAAACCAAACTAATAAATAATTGAATAGTTTAAGCAAAGTTTTGCAAAACTTTAAAAAAGAATCAGAAACAAAGTCGACTTGTTATGGTACCCCATTTGCACCAGTCGGAAGAAAACCATCAGCTTTTGGTATGGAACTTATCAGCGGACTGCTTCCTTGTAGTTGCGGAAACGAATCACTGGGGTTTCTACAATTGTGATCAACAAAGAGGGTTCTTATGTCAGGATTCTGTCTAGGATTTGAGCAAAGGGAATGCTGCCAATTTAAGCTGCCAGCAAAATCAATGTATTTGTCATGACCTTACTAAATAAAGAAAAGGATTATAACGAAAGATCCCAAAGATTAGAAACGCTGAAGTCTACATAACCCATAATAGGAAGTAGAAACAAATCCACAACTTAAATTTCTTGTCATTCCACTACTTTACCTCTGGTTAATAAGCATCCTTAACCTTGAAGTTTTTAAATTTGGGAACTGCAATTTCTCTCGGAGAAGAGGGTTTGCTTCAATGAGCTTCTTAAGTTCAACCAGCATAATTGCCCTGGCAGTCTTTGTATCCTTATAAGCAGAGAGTTGCTCATTTTCTCTGCACAATCCAGAAGATTTTCTCAATGCCAACTTGGTACAACATCATCAACACCAACTCACATAACTTGGACGGAACACCTACCTAAAATTCTCTAATGTGAGGAGCTGAGTGATTTCCTTGAACAAGTCTTCGTTAAAAGAGGCAAACACTTTCAGATCCTTCACAAGGATATCAACCGCCTTGGTGCGATCAAGCCTGATCAATTTCAATTCATCGAAAACACACACAATGTTGAAAAACAAAGTGAAATGAACCAAAAGAACGAAACAAAAAGCAAAAAAGTGAGTCAGTTTATAAAGAGGGTTAGAGATGTTAGGAATTAAGGCCTCACTTATCTAATGCCTCAAGGTACTTTTGCTTTCGAAGTTCGAAAAAAATCTTCATCGAATACCGGTTATCATCCACTTTAATGAACCCAGAAAGATACCGCTCGACGTCATCCCAGTTCCCATCCAGAACCAATTCCTCGAAATATTTCCAGTTGAAGAACAGCCCTGATTCTTGCTCGAGCCTATATTGGAGAATTGGATATTGAGGTTTTCAATAAACAGAAGTGTATATATTTGGATCAACAAATATACATTAGAGCGTGAAAACAAGGAATTGGGTTAAAATTTACCTGTGAAGAGTGTCTTTGAGCTTTTCCTCATCAAGGAACTGCAAGATCAAGAAGATGAGATCCTTACTTAGCGATGATGTCATCGCAACTGCTCGTCCTTATCACTTCAGTCTGGTCTGCAAATAAACCATTTTTTAACATAACAGAAACAGATATTCCATAAGAAGACAGAAACATGCAGAGAAACAAAGAAAACCAATCCATAATTCTTTTAAGAAGAAGGATACATCAAAAGAAATTTGGGTAAAGCAAGATTCATGCCAGCTTTTTATATATATAAATTTTTTAATCAAAACCAAAGCAGACACAATGAAAAGGTTTTCTTCTCATTTTCCTAGAAATTAAATTCCATACAAACAAGGCGGACTTTGCATCCAAAACAGCTGACAAAACAACAAATACTATAGATGCATCAACCTAAAAACACGGCTACGTAAACTTACCTCTAAAAAAAATTTTACATTATAAATTTTCACCAAAGAAAACAGGAGAAAGGACATAAAAAACTCACATGAAGGATCAAAACGAATATACAGGATATCAATATGATCAACCAGAATCGTACAAAAACCTCAAGGTTCATGAAAAACACAATTTCTCAAAATCCACCCAGAAAAAATTATCAAAAAATTAGGGCAATTCAAGGATCAAAAACAGTAAAGCTGCTTGAGACCCAGTAAAATTCAAGGTGATATAAAGAAGAATATGGAGTGGAAAAAGCATGTGGTAATGAAACTAAAGGCTAAAGCTACGCATTAGTAAGAAAGCTAAAAAAGGTAGAACCAAACATGAAGGCTTACCTGCTAATAAAACAACACAGAGAAAGAAATTGAGCACGCAAAGCTGAGTCTCTCTCTCTCTCTCTATGAAACTTTTGCTCTGAATAAATTTTCTTCCTTCTATCTAAGAAGTAAACGCTCTCTTCTCCATTAAAAGGACCGTGAGAGACTAAAGCAGCGAGGAACATATATTACATATATACACACAAAATATATATAACTAGCGGCACAACCGAGGATATCAAATTAACTTATCTGATAAGCCAGGGTTCTTATCGATAAGCAACCCGCATGTGCGACTAGTGGTCAGTACTGGGTCCCACATTGACAATGACTCCGACAGGTGTTTCTACTTTCTTAAAAGTTGATGTTGACGGTTATGGAGGGGGGGGGCCTGATCGTCTGTCTTCTGGAACTCTGTTCATTCACTATGTCAGCCATTTGGGTATTGCCAAGTCGGAGTTAAGATTCTATACAACCCAGAAAAGAATGACAGGGAAAGCCAACATCCAATCAAAATCCGACAACCACGAAAGGCTGGTGGTTCCTTTTACTAAAAACTCCCTCCCTGCCTTTTTTGTCTCTTCAGACTTCAACAATAATGGAGAGACGAAGGTGACGGTCATGGTTGACGCGGTAACGTGTGAATGCGGAGCAGAAAAGTGGAAACAGACAGACAGAACCCAATACTCTTCGTGATGCTTTACAAAAAAAAAATGTCTTGCAAATAAATGGAAATTTTTTATAAAAAAGAAAAAGCCATAAAGAGAATATATTTAATTAATTGAGGGTGATTAAGACTTTAATGCGGCCACTACAATGCGTTGCCTTTCTTAACATATCCTCTCTTTCTTTTTTTTATATTCTTAATCAATGGATAATGCATTGCTTAGGTTCTTAATATGTATGCTTTCAATGAAATTCCAAATTAAGAGAAAAAATCATCATCTCATTTTTTCTTTTTTTTAATTGCAGTGGTGAAAACAGATTTTTTTTTTTTTTTTCCTTTTCTATTTTTTTACAATTCTATATCAGAAACATATGGAGGTAGAAGGAAGCCGGGTTTGTTTAAAAGGTCAGAAAATGCATTTTAGTACCCTTAATTAGTTTCAATTTAGTGCCTCTTATTTAAATGTTTCAATTAGTAACTTCAATTTCTAAATTTGTGACAGTGTGGGTTGGCTTAACTTTTGACTAACAAGCTCACACGTGTCTCTCTACTCCACTCCCTCTCTGTAGCTCCTAAAGGCGCTACTGATAACGCTGATCACAATCTTAATCAGGCTTGGATCATGTGGGCACCTGAGGGCCAATGGCCACTGCAAGTCAATTTGGTTAGGAGCCTAAGCAGGGCTGAATTGTTTTGGGCCATTCGAGGAATATGGGTGATGTGGTGAACTTTTTGCGTCGTAAACTAGGGCAAGCGGTGAAAATGAAAGTTTCTGCTGAACTTTTCTCATAAATTTTAATAAATCTGACAAAAAAATTGTTCTCTATATCTAAATGAACATTATATTTCAGATGCTCTTAAGTTGTATAATTGGAAAGTTACATTAAGATTGATCAATGATTATGTCCAGCATTGGTTAGTTATGTTTAATTTATTTTCAAATTTAACATTAAAACATCTTTTGATTTCAAACTAGGCAACCATTTCAATGTTAAAAAGTTTTCAGTTTTCACAATTTTATGTTGCTTTCTCATGTCAAGTCCGTGTTAATAATAATTTTTTAAGTTCAAATTAGATAGTAATAATAAATTAGATATCCCCATTGAGACTGCTTTCAAAATTATGAGATTACAGAGACTTGATGAACGAAAAGTTATTTCTTTAATAAAAAAGAAAGAAAGAAAAAAGATGCCAAAAGCTTAAAGACTGAAAACCTTGAGCTAACTTTATTTAAACGTATGGGATTCTCCTTTTCTACATGTTAGTTCTCTACTAGAATATGTATACAATGTTGAATTTTCATTTTTTCTTTTTCTTCTTTTTGTTTACTGGATTAAGCATAGAGGAAGTATAAACGTCTATTGTAATAGCCATTTGTCATGGTTAAGAAAAAGGGTGGTTTTCAATTTAATGTTTTGTACATGTTTTAATTTATTTTCCCTTAAAGTGGTTTTCAATTAAATGTTTTGTATATGTTTTAATTTTTCTTCCCTTTATGTTTGTAGTTTCCCCTTTTACTGGAATCTGTATTACATTAGATCAGGGGTCACTACCTATGGATTTTCATCCCGTTCACCAGACACTACTTTAAGGTTGGTCTTATGAGCTTGTCCTTGTATACTGGCATTGTGGTTTCGGATGCCATTCAATCTGTTCAAGCTCTAAATTTGCTTTCAGTTTCCTTTTGACAGTTGGAACGAAAGTGGGTGACATTAGTCTGTGACATAATTTACGACTATTTCTAAAGTTCAAAGGCTAGTAGTGCTGATTCTGTAGGTCATGGGATAATTTGAACTTTCACAGAGGGTATCGATTCAAAAAACCTAAATACAAAATACACACTCCTTAAGTCCTAGAACATGTAATATAAATTAGGATTGTGCCACAAAATACTTGAAAGAATGAGTTAAAGATACTTATTAATTAGTCTTTGTATAGATATTTCGATAATTTATAGCATATTTAAAAACATTTACTTAAAAGTACCAAGTCAATCAATGAAATTTTCTGTTATTGAATGTTTCCAAAGAAGATTCTGTAGTGGTTGTATCTTTTACATCCTCAACTATCAATTTTTGCTGCAGCTGATGCATAACTTACACTGCTATCTCTTGTGCTTTTGCATTGACTTGACTGTTCATATCGCAGAAAATTGATCTTTATCTTTGTTGAGCAGTTCCTCAGCATCTGAAGAAATCCGGGAAAGATTAGTAAATTTTCAAAAAAAAACTTCAAAGAAGATTAATAAATTTTCAAAAACTTTTAATGACGATCTTCTTCTTCGTTGAGATTAAAGAAACTGTTCGTGGTTTATTTTTTTACACCTATGAAAAAAGATGACAAAACCTAATCTCCCATGCAAAAAGTTTTAAGCAAAAATGAAAATGGAGCAGACGACCCTGCATCAACCTTTTCAACACGAAAAAGCAAAAATATAATAATGACAGACAAAAAGAAACAAAAATTGAGGCCCTTACGTAGAGAAAAACGCTGATTGGATGACGTCCACAGATGGTATTGTCATACTCCAACAGATATTGTTTGAATGCATCTGGATCACCTGTTTCAATTATATCCATGCCCATCCTGTCCAAAGCCTCAATAGATTTGTATATGGCCCCATGTTTCTTGTTATAGTGCATGTAATTGAATCTGAGACAAACAATAAAAGTTGACACATACCAAATGAACTTAAAATTAAATTGATCAGGAAGACCAAACTTGAAGCATATTAAGAAAATATTGCCATAAGAAGAAATGAGCATAGAATTGATGTGTATTCACTGAAA
The DNA here is from genome assembly GCA_007844105.2 of Rhamnella rubrinervis. Taxonomy (NCBI): domain Eukaryota; kingdom Viridiplantae; phylum Streptophyta; class Magnoliopsida; order Rosales; family Rhamnaceae; genus Rhamnella; species Rhamnella rubrinervis. The sequence continues at coordinate 17,616,936 of CM017581.2, forward strand.
TATTTAAAAATTGTTTAAAAACTTCAATTAGCCAACACATGTAACCTCTCACTCTTGGATTTAAAATAAAAAAATAAATGAATAGGTTGTAGATGACACAAACTCACTTCAATGTTGTGGCTATCAAACTGAGGAATTTTTTTTTTCCTTTGACTGAGTAAAATGAATTAAGTAATGCTGAACGAAATATGGAATCCGAGAACGGCACTGATTATATGTATTTCAAAACAAGGACAAATTTGGTAATTATATATAAAGGAAGAATGTGGACTTAAAAAGGCTAAATGGAGTTAAAGAATACATCTCGCTGAGTTGAGAATTTGGGGAAAAAACTAAAGGTACAAAACAACGTAGGCATAAAGACATTTACTACACATGCTTCCATGTATGTATGTCTCAAGGTAATATGGGAAAAGAGTCATAAATCTGGATTAGAGTATAGTAACTAATATTTTGAAGAATGGGACATACCGAGCCCCCCAGTGACAAAAATCTGATGACACTGAGAAGAAATTGTTGGGATCATCTACATATTTGGCAAGCAACTGCCCGTACATAGCTTCATTTTCAGCATTAAGAGCACCTACCAAAATGGGTACAACTTTAACTGGGTGCCTGCATTAAGATCAACAAAAGTCAGCAATAGTTAAAATTATTAAAGAACAGAACTTTATCATCTGGAAAAAAGAATACCCTTCAAAAACTTTGGCAAGATAAGGCAGATGCATTTCCATGCTATGTTCAGCCTCATCAACACGGATATCCATCATTTCAAATTTTCCTGTAGCTTTTAGCTCCTCAATCACTGAAAAATAAACAAAATAAAGCAGACCATCATTGAAACTTACAAGACTTTGATTATATCCCACAAAATTAAAGCATCTAAGACATTACAAGTGCATTTACATGATTAAATTTGACAAAAGAAAACTATCTAATAATGCATTCAATAAATTTTAAGGATGTATGGTTGCAAACGAAAATGCTAAAAGAATCAGCACAAATAATATTGGTTGCATGAAGCTCAAAACAAACTTTAAAATAACAATACCTTCCAAATCAACGGGTAGGTCTCCTATCGGTGTCTTGTAAACTGAAGCCATTGAAAGAGCACATTTTGGTGTGTAATGGTGGTGAGATGGACCAAGAAGGAAGATCCGAGAACTGAAATTTTATGTTTCCTCACATATTAGTACAACAAAGATGTCAGCTATATTCAATTGATCTTTACAAGTGTAGAATGAGTACGTCAATAACTACTTGAATATAATCAATGCATAATTAAAAGTCAGAACAATGATGAAGTAGTAAAATCAATGTTGACATCACTTGCATGTTTGTTGGATCAATGTTTCCAAATGCATAGGCAGCAGCACGACCGGAATAGGAATAACCAGCATGTCTGTAGCTCCAACGCCACCCCAAAACAAACATTGTGAACTAATTAGAATGCATGAGTGCTTTCATCAATACTTGAATTAAAAAAAAAAAAAAAGCATGACAGATTCACAAGAATAACTTACGGAGCAATGACACCTCGTACATCAGCAGATTTAGTTAAGTCAGATGCTCTCAGCCACCCTTCAAGCTCTTCCGTTAACTTTTCAGCTGGAAAAAATTGGATTGAAGATGATGTCAGAACTTAGAACCACATCTGAAGTTTACAAAAATATAATTTATATCAGAACCAACTTGAAAATTTTATCTTTGCCATCACACCCAATAGTCAGAACGCATTTGAATTACTCAATAGCTTGCCAACTACATGTGAGGTTCATTATTACAGCATACATGCATAAACTATTTATCCAATTTATTCTCCTCTTTTCTTCTCATTCCTTTCCTTTTCCCTCTAACAGCTAAAACAAAATTTCCCATCTCATTGATCATGTCAAATATCGCGAGGTATAGTTACAATTTAGCCAAATTTACTGTTATTTTCTAAGTTTCCTTCACAACTATGCATGGAAACCCTCTTGGGAGTCGAATTTTATGAATTCGTTTTGGAATTAACGAACTCAATAACATCGAAAATAAAATATCTTAAATTTTTTTTTTATGGAAACTCAGTGGAGTTAATAAATGGCGATGTACCAATTTTTCCTCCATTTTACCGGCGACCAAAAAGAACCCAAGTGAGAGTCGGTAAAACTGGAGAGTGGGAGAAGATAAAAAGGCTTACGATTATCGGTGTACCAGGAACCAGCATGCGATGCTCTTCTGACCTTCTCCATGGAACGAATTTGAGAAGAAAAACCCTAAAGAGATTGCGAACCAAATAGCCCTTCCAGATGCTGTCTGTGCTCCCTTTTGCTTTCCTTCACCTGTTCAAGTGTTTGGGAATATAATGAGTCTACGATTCTCTGACTAGGAGGCGTATAATTTACACAACTAAAAGACATTTCTCTTTTATAAATTTATTTATTTGCCTTTTTTGTTTTTATATTTTACAATAATAATAATAATAATAACAATTTATGTTTTGCAATTTGCATAGAAATATCACTCGTTGTAAAATTAAAATATATATTTTCTGAAAAATACTTTGTTTATTTTATCAACTTTCATTTTTAATATTGGGGTAGTGACACTAAACTCGGGTCATTGTCGTGGCTTTGTACTACTAATTGTTCCTTCATCAACTTTCAATGTTATACTTTATTCCAATAATTCGTGATGTGAAAGGAATATCCTATGATTGGGTGAAGTTCTGGTTGAATTTCTAGGACTTAAAATTTGTTAATTTTTGAGTAATTATTAAAAAATTTAGTAAAAAATTATTTTACTATTTTATCAGTTTTTAAACATTAATATAACACTGGGGTTTTCATCACTTACATCATTTTTTTGCTTTAATAATTTCAAGCCCAATTAGGCAATTAGCATCGCTATTTTTTTTATTTATTTTTTTTCTATTTTTTTGGTCTCCTTTTACAAAGGAACCAGATGGCATGGGTAGCAAGTAACATTTTGTGTGATTACATTGGGAACTTCTAAATGCACCCAAACAAAAACTGTATACACCGACATTTTATGGAAGTACACAGTCGCAAAGATGATGAAATTACAAAGGAACATGAAATTTATACAATCATATTTCTCCAAATAAGGATCAGATATCATAGCCCAGGTTGGTTCTCTTAACCACTCACTGGAATTACACAGAAACAGTAGGAATTCAGTTCCTTTACAACAGGGCAAAAAAATTAAATAAATATAACTCTATTAAATTACATCTTTCTCTGTCACATACAACCTTACAGATTGTTACAACTCACAAATGACAATATACAATAATTAAACAAACCCACCAATGAGTAACATGCAAAATAATGTTCCCATTGCTTATTCTTTTGAATGAACAAATCCAAAACCAAGCCCAATCATATACCCACTACTTTCAAACTGTGAATAAAACTATTCTATAAAAAAAAAAAAATCTTCAAGAAAATGAAAAATAGACCCAATCCATCACCAATTCTCACATTCAAAACCGACACTAAGCAAACTTTTCCTTGTTGCTTGCTCCCATAGGAAACAAGAAGCTGAATATAACAACAGTCCAAAGAGAAAAGAACAATATAAAAGACCTGCAATCACAGAGAGAACAAGGGAAATTATGGTTTTATTCAGTTGACATCAACAAAACGTGGAATTGAGAGAAATCCTATATTTAATCTCATTCAACAAAATGATCGATAAAAAAGCTTGGAGACACCAAGGACAGTTAAAATTCAGATGAAACTGCTACCAGCCCTCTTAAAATATACATAAATTAATTTAACATTTACACCAAATATCAACTCATCGATCCCACTAAGGCAGACCACGACTAATTAAAACAGAAAATCAATGATCCTACTAGGTCTATGATCTATATAGCCAAGATATATCTCTCTTATGGCACCAGCAAGCCAGTAACTTCAATACCATGGTCACTATGTCACAGCACAAAAGTTTTCCAGAATCACTCTAATGGGACCAGTAAAAATACGAACATAAAAGTTTTTGAAAAACACAGCCATAGCAATCCTAATGGCAAGCTTTCCAATTATTACGATCCTACTAGAATTTCCAAATACTTAGATAATTGTTTAATGATTTCATGTAATAGCAAGACAGCTTAAATCATGTCAGCATTTCATTAATAAAACCTGATAGATTTATGATTACATACCTTAGCATGCAACTGAATGGCTTCAAAACAAAATTGGACCAAGGAGACCTGCAGCATTTTTTTCAATGCTTATAAAGAATGCCCGGTCAAAAAAGCATTTCATTTTCTAAGATAGAATGAAGTTTCGGCACCCGTCGACGAAACAATGGTTCAAGCCGGAAAGATGGAACACCAATATGCCACCTATTAGCATCATACATCTCATTCCATGCCTGTACTATCTCATCAATCTTGAACCCAAAACCTGCAAGTGCATGTTAAATTATCAATATGTTTCTCCTAACATTTCTGAAATCCAATAAACAGGAAGGAAAAAATACTCAGAGAAGCAAAATTTTTTGCATCAGAATTTAACCTTCTAGTGCTGTTTCATTGGAACAATGGTTCTTCATCATAACAGCTATATCTATTTGAGAAGCCCCAGCAAGTTCAAACTTCTCAACAGAAACCTCTAAACATTCTTCCCAAGTTGGAAGTCCTAACCTATATTCCACAATAGAACGCTCATACAGCAAGGTACCCCATAAAAGGTATATCTGTGACTTCATGCTTGCAGCCTGCTCAGCAGCTTCATCTGCAGATATATCTTTAAATAAACCATCCAATCCCATTTTATGTAACTGGGCTTTATATTTTTCACCTTTGGAAAGTCCATTTAGACGTTCCTCCTCCATTGCCTCCCACTTCCCCATGCCCATATCCATATTATTTTCAGCCTTGTTATAAAGATTAAGAATCTCTGATGAATCCTCAATTTCTAATTGAACCTTACTCCTAATTGCATAGTACCAACAGAGCTTTGCTTGCTCAAACTGCTGTTGCCCAAGTGCTAGATAACCTTCATAAAAATCAGGTTTGATTTTCAGAGCTTCTTCATACCTCATCTCTGCCTTCATATACTCCTTTTGTGCCCAATCATATGCAGCGTTAATTTTCTCAACCATGGAATCCTTCGAAGCATCTTCTGGAAACGACACCTGCTTCCTTGCCCTAGACATGTGAACATTTCCCCAATTAAACAATGCCAAAGCTGCCATCTCCTGGAACATATCTGCAGCAATGCCAAAAAGTTCTTGAGCATCATCACTTGTTATGGTATCCTCCATTGCCTCTGAGTATATCTTCATCCCAAGCTCGTGAAGATCCAAATATGAATCAGAATCAAAACCAACATGGTTTTTGAACAGTCTTGCAAACTGAATAATCCAGTTTTCAATGCAAGCAACCCCCTTCTCAACTTCTCTGTTTTTTCCAATATCACCATTCTCAATAACATTACTAATTTTACTATCATCCTCACAACCCTCATCGTTCATTCCTTCATAAATTGGTTCTTGATCAAGTCTGACTTCAGTTATATATAACCTAAGTGACCCCTGCAGATCAACCAATGATTCAGCCAACCTTAGCTCATCAGTAGTAGTAATTGTAACCAAATCACCATCCTGATCTTTATATTTCACAAGTATACCCTTCAAGCCAGGAAACCGATCCTTTACAATATCTCTCACCAACCTCATGCTACAATTCAGTGGTAACTGTGCCCACCTTATATCTTCCCCAAACACCAGCTTGACTGTCTTTGTAACCACTTTTTCCTCCTTGATAGGCTTCGTGATTGACTTGTCTTCCTCAACAACAGTCTTTGTTACCACTTCTTTATCCGTAAAATCACTGCTCCTATCCTCCATGATGACCTTGTCCTCTTCCTTCTCTATTTTCTTACCTTTCTTCTTCTTTACTTTCTCTTTCACCAACTTGCGCAATCGATAACCTTGAAACTGCTCTTCATGAGTAATACCCATTTCTTTCTCATCAATAGTGATACCCTTTTCACCCATCACCTTTCTCAAGCCGTCCAAAATCTCCAATGCACTAAGATTATTCGGTTCCATACTCAAGACATAATTAACATCTCTCAGTGCCAAGTCCAACCGATTCAGGGTCTCATAACACTTTGCTCTTTTTAACAGGGCTTTACTGTATCTTGGTGATACCTCTAATGCTAAATTGCATTCATTGATTGCTCGAGGGTACTCGCCGAGACTCATTTGCATATAGCATGCAGCCATGTTGCTATGCAGATGAGCAACGTCAATATGGTTTCCAGGGAGGAGTTTGAGGGCCTTTTCAAATTTCAACATCGCGCCTTCATAGTCATTCTTTTGGAATAGTCTCTTACCTTCTTCTTTGAGTTCCTGAGACATGTTAATGAAGATTGCAGTATCTTCGTCAAAAGCTTTCGAGCTTCTATCAGAGGGCTTGCTCATTTTACCGTTAGCATTTACAGGCTTATGTACCACGTTATCCTTTTTCTTTCCAGTGGGTTTTCCCATAGTTCAATAAGCAACCAAAGAAGAGGAGGACTCCAAATCAAAGCTTTATTCGCTCTGATTTTTGTCCAGAGTCCAAAACCCTATTTCACCAATTCATACAAATCATGAACAGAATTTGATAACCCACATCACAAACTTAAATATAAATTTAATAGTATAAATGAAAAAGAAAAAAAAATGGAGTAGCAAGCAAATACAGAAAAACAAAACAAATAAAGATTATAGCTTTCTACCAAAAAATAAAAATAAAGATTATAGCTTTATAAGAATCCCGATAACAAAATAACAGGAACACCAAAAGTCCAGAATCTACTAACAGAAAAAAAAAAAACAAGAAATAGAAACAAATTTGAAGAAGAAGAAGAAGAAAACTCACTGTTTCTCTCAGATTGCCTCCGCTTCGGTGTCCCTCTAAATCAGGAAATGGAATCACTGATCCAGATAAGAAGAAGAGAAAATCGTCCTTCTCTTCCTCTGAACCAGGATTTGAATGAAAGCGACGACCTACGAATCTCAGGGAAAGTCACAGAAAGGACATCAATGGCGCTTCTCGGTCACAGAAGAGGAGAAATGCGAAGGAAAAGACACAATTACGTTGAAAATTCTTTATCTCTCCTCTGTAGGGTTTCGTATAAGGAAGGTCAACGTTTCTCCGGTCGGTGGTCGCCCCCACCTTCCATAAGCGCGCGTTCAAAACCGAAGAGAAATGAAAAATGAATGAATATAAATAATTTGGATAAATTAGAAAAAAAAATGTTTTAAAATTAACAAGCGCATGATGTACCAGATCATCGATGTAAAACTTGGAGAGAGAAAAAAAAAAAAAAAAAGTCCAAAAATAGCGGTATAGCTCGTATATATCACGCGCCATTAAGAGAATGCTTGGTCGGAGCGTGGAATTTCATATCTTGCGAGTTCTGTCAACGTACAAAAATCATAACTCCCAGGAACCAGGGGATGTTCCAGTGAGGCATGATACATTTTCTGCGCGGTGAATTCCCCCACGTGATTGCCCTTTTGGTTTTTTTACTTACTATTTACCATCTCCACTACTTCATTGTTTCGTCCTTTTGGTTTTTTTACCTTGCTATTTACCATCTTCTCTACTTCACTGTTTTGTTACACCAGTGATGATGATAACGATGGATATCACAAGATGGAGTTGGGGCTGGCATTTCTTTAATGGTGGAGACGGATGTGGCTGTAAAGTTTTGATGCATACAATAAACAACATAAAAAAAAAAAAGAAAAAGAGTAGCCAACTTATTAGTGGAGATCCATATCAAAGAGCATTAGCAACGACAATGATAAATTATATTTACCAAAAAGCAACAATGATAAATTAGGTACTAAATACTACAGTAATCCCACAATTGTTGATATTTTTTCCCAAAAATGCTTAGAAGGCATTCATTCATTAGACCTTCCTAACATATCAAACAGTGACAAAAATAAGAGAGGCGGGCAAATTTCTATCAACCATTTGCAATTTATAGATCCAAAATCTGAAAAAAAATAATTGAATCTATTTCTTCTTTCTAATTGTTCAGAGGGGTTTTACACAGTTGGAATAATCCCTTGTACAAGCACAACTTCAAGACCGATTTACATACACAGGTTGAACTATCAGGAGATTACTTCAAAACAGGTAGAGATGAAAACAAAAGAGCTGACGAGATTTCTCACTAGTAGAATCTGGAACTACTATAATTCAATCTAAATGCCCAAAACAAGCTTGCTCCATTCAATGACACTAGTTGCAACAGGTTGGCTGAATCTCAGAATTCAAAGTATTTTAAACTTCAGGGAATTCAGTTAAGGGAATAAATCGTGTAAAAGAGCGATTATTCACCGAGCCCCAGCAGCGAGATAAAAGCCCAACGATACCCGACTCTGTAGGTTGGGCTATATCCCTTTCCCTCTTGTGTAGAACTCTGATAAACTCATCTAAGGTTAACTGTCCATCACGATTTGTATCGAACACGTGGAAGACGATGTTAACCACATTGGGGGTGAGATTTACACCACAAACCTGAAATTCCATAAAATAAATCAAACAAGAAAGGTCAAGATTAATAGTTTTCTATTTAGTAATCCTGCATTACATATTAGCAAAATGATCCCAAAAGGCATATAGAAAGTCTTGTGCTGCCATAACCAATCACTAAAATCAAGAATAAATAAGACAGAAGAACATTGTGAAGACGATAACAGAATCCATAACTCATACTTAAAACAATAAAGGGCTTCTACTGAAAATTTTACTACTAACGAAATGAGGAAAGTGCTATTGTGCTATAATTGCATGTTGGCTAGCAAATTACAGCACCTTAGTTTAATCCATCTAAAGTGCCACAGTCCTCTACTTTGAAGTTGCATCATATCAGTTCAGAAGAGTCGCCATGACTTTTTTGAGAAAATCCTAAATAAAATTTTATGAATGGATTCTTAGCAATAAACTAAACTACTAGAGCCCTAGGGGTAAAATCAAAGCAAAAAAGAAAAAACTAATGGGAGCCAAAACACATATTATGCCCAGTCTTCTAATTAATCCATGGCACTTACTGTGCCATCCATTTTAAACAAATCTCTGAACTATAAATGCAAAACTCACAAAAGAAATTTTGGTCCAGAGCAGCATTCCCAAAAAATTCTAAGAAATTTGTTAGAATGTAAACATATCCAATATATCAACATAAAGGAGGATACAAGGACAAGTAGCATACATGGGAAGCAGCTCTTTGGAAATCCTCTTGTGTTAACAGACCATTTACTTTTCCGTAGCTGAATAAAGCCAAAGAAAATGGATGCAATTTTTTGCGTAACTCTGCAAAACTTTTAAACTCCTCTAGTGTAATGCGCATGTCTCTAAGATGCGGCTCCTTGTTTAGTTCATCAACCCGATCAAGCAAACTATTTAGATGACTCATATCAGCAGAAGCAACCATCGATAATGCAAAATCCTTAGCCGATATGGTTCCCCGTAATTTGTAGTCATAATGAGCAAACTCCAAATTCAGAATCTACAAAATATAGTTACACATTTAGATATGGTGAGGATGCCAAGCAAGTTTCTACAGTATGAAGAGATCATAAAATAAAACAATACTGGATTGGAAAATTTCAATGCATAGATCTTTTGCCAAACCCAACAATGCATTCTGAGAATATATGAAGAGGTATAATACAACTTGATTGTATAAAGGAATACAGATGTTCTTTTTCTTTGTTAGACTAGGGGAAGGTGCGTTTTTTTGATGTTGGCTGAAGCATGAAAAGAAGTTGGTAAAATGTAAGAGATCTTTGTACTGTTCAACATTTTTCCAAAAGAATTTGAACAGTATCCTAATTAAATTATAAGTTTAAAAGCAATAAGCATGCATAAGCTTAAAAAAGCTGAAGCCATTATAAAATTCCAGGCAGTCATTAAAACATCACGTTGTCCTTGTACAATTTATTTATTTATTTTATTTATTTTTTTGTAGAAAAGGACACAATCATCTGCTAGGAGCAATAGATTTATTTCTTTCTGCAGTTTCACACCTCTACAGCCAAATGACTTCTGATATGTCAAGTTTTGATCGCCAAATTAGTTGCTGCTACTTATGACCCTACATGTTTTTGAATCTTATAGAAACTTGGATCCTTAGTTTTGATAATAGCCACACAACAAAAAAGTAATCATAAATTCAGTATGCTACTGGAAATCAGTTCTTAAAATACCAAATAAGCCTATATGTTTTAGAACAGATTGGCCCAGGAGTAAAATTCCAAATCAAATAGAACAAAAAAAAAGTCTGGAAATATTGAATAAATAAAAACTAATAGTGTTAAAAAGTTCAAATCCTCAAGTGACTTGAATAGTGAAGGAGAGAGAGCTTACTTCATCATGCAAATCTCTCATAAACTTGAAAAACTCGTCATGCTGCAGGGATCCCTTTCCATCTTTGCCAAAAAAGTACTCCAGAAGTCCTCCATTTTCCACAGAACCAGTGACTTTCATCCCAATTCGAAGTCCATCCCTATGATGAACCCCCTGTCTGTTATGGGCTCGCATCAAAGCCATTACTTTCTTGAATTCTTCCTTATCTATTTGTCTGCGTATGCATATAGCTAGTCAAGTCACCACCATATGGGGAAAAAAGAAGGAACACAAAATGGTTTACAAATCTATGCAAATACATACAAATGCAAGTATGCAACCAATGTTATTATCTATGGTTATGCAATACGAATTAGAACCTTCATCATTTGCTATTTTACGAAGAAGATAAAGGCGTAAGGAATGGTGTTAGGTGAGCAAAATAAGCCAATCTTTACTTTGCAAGTTCTAAATCTCTACCCTATTTTTCTACCTGACAATCAATGAGTCAGGTGCATAAAACATGAATTATTTACATCAACCACAGTGAGCGACAGACTATTTGAGATACAGCCCTATCCTTAAGGGACACTACACAAACGACATGCAGGCCGCATCCACCTCCATAGAGGATAACAAAAATGTTATATTGAATGGATCAGTATCTATTAATAGAAACGTTAAAAAGTTGAATGAATACCAACCCGCTATTGTCAATGTCAAACATTTTGAATGCCACATAAAAGCTTGATTCTGGGATGCTGAGTAGAGTTACAAAAAAAATATACCTGTTAGGATAGAAAGATTTTAGAACTTATAGTCTGGAAAGGGAAAAGAGTATATTGTACAAGACTGTATATGACTAAACCATTCTCTCCCAAAAACAGAAGTCAACTCACTCCTTAAAGGATACAAGTCCATCATTGTTTACATCAAATAGCATAAAAAATTCTGAAGGAGTACATCGTAATTCGCCAGGACTCCTTTCACCTATCAGATATCCATCTCTAACAAGGTGGGATTCAGATGGAGGAAACACAGGAACAACTGCCCGCATAAGGTCTGCCGGTTTCATAAGTAGTTCCCCTTCAGGCGTACGAAAGGATGCAAAGTACTCAAACACCTTCGGTAAGACATGAAAAAGACATTGTTATAAACGAAATAGTCATTTCGCACTCAACCTCAATAAAACAAACTCTATGACTCTATCACTATAAATAAACTTACAAATTTTAGGTTCAAAGAAGCCAAGGCTGGGATTGTTAAAAAAAAAAATAGAACGACTAAAATTAAGAATACGTGGAAAGGAAATACAGACTATGTTAGTCCCTGGAATACACCATATGAAAATGAAGACTAAACAGGAGTTCAGTCCATGATCTAATCCATCCAATAACAAAATACAAAAATGACCAAATATTTCAACATTGTGACTGCAGATGCACACTAGTGCTTCAAATCCTAGCAAAAAGAAACTAACAAAACCTTTTCGCAGAATGAAATGGTTAAGAGTATTCACCAAATGATAAACATTTCAACTATCCACTCAACAATGTACCTATAAAAGCGAGGTAAAAAAAAACATTTATACGTCAAAACAAACTGATCAAGTCAGTATATTTCTCAATAATCACAATGCCAACAACTAACATCAATGAGAATATTAATATAAACTGTCTAAAATACCTTCTCCGGTGGGCTTCGCAACCTTATCCGCTTCTCGTAGTTGAAGAAAATCTTTCTCCTATACTCATCTGCAATAAAAAATTAATGAAATCCGAAAACAATTTTAGTATCCATTTTTTTTTCCCTATTTTATTTGTTCATAACCAAAACCAAGCCAAAAAATCTAAAGCAGAATGCTGATGCTCTATAATTTAAACAACGATAACTTGCCTCCAAATAGAAAATTAGGGCTTGTTTCGGGCAGAGACAATTTGCTAAACAGTGAACTCGAACGCCGGCCACACTCGACGCTCGCCGTTGACCAATCAGCAAAAGAGAGCAACGACTTGTTGATGAAAGCGGAATTGGACTCCGACGTAGAAGAAGGAGATGACCAACAAAGAAGGCCTAGGCCAGAGCCGACTGCGATGCCCGAAACCCATCTCAGGAAAAAGCCCAGAGCAGAGTTTTCGTGCTTATTGGAGTCGAAGCCTGAGACGCTGATCGGAGACAGTGAAGATGGAATTGAGGTATGAATTTGGCGGAATTGAAGCAGCTCGATCGAGGCGAGTCGGTTGATGGACGGTGTGGATCGTCTTACGGAATGTAATGAAGACATTGGCGATTGATTACTTTGCGTCGTTGAGGATGTGGGAGAGAGAAGTGCGAGGAACGACGTTATATGTCAGCATTTTAGTGCGACAGAGGGAAACAAAAAGGTGGAAAAATAAACGTCGTCGTTCGAGATTATATAATCCCATTCAAATTTGATAAATTAAAATTTAATTTTAAGGAAATCTAAGGCTGAGTTGTTTTATGAATAAATTTAATTTCTATTACTAATGAGATATTTTATTTTAATTTTTTTGGTTAGATTTTGAAAAAAAAAAAAGAAAAGAAAAAGAAAGGAAATGGAAATTTTTAATTCAGTAAAAAAAAAAAGTTAATAGAAGCCTGAGGTCCATCAAAATGGATCAAGACCAAACTTGACTTGTAGTGGGCCTGTTTAAAGACGCTTTCACTGATAGGCCCAACACTGATTACCTAGCTTGTGCCGTGAGACGAACAAATAAAATATTTGGACTACTCATAAAAACGACACACGGCAAATTTATTTATCAAATTCAATTGCTGCTGATAAGACCAAAAAATAAATAATAAAACTTTTATAAATTCTTTTAGATTTACCCTTATATTATATTCGGAAATTATACATTTGGTCAAATACATATTACTCTTTATATCACACAGACATTTATTATGGGTTTTAGGAGCTGTATACCACTCCTAGGAGTGCACATCTGCAAAATAATATACTTTCTATTTCATAAGTTTAAAAAATATAACCTAAAAGTATTTTATTCAAGATAAATACAAGACCAACATTGAATTCCGAGTATTTTCTTGGTAAAATTGAATTCCTAATATTGTAATGGCAATTTCATCTTCTTGTTGGACCACACAATCAAAGAATAGGGTTAATAATAGCCATCCACCAAATTCTGTCCACAATTATAAAATTAAAAGTTGATGTCAATGTGGGTCCATAATATGATATTGTGCCGGCTCTGCCAATGTTCTTTCTCATGGCCGGCTCTGTGGGGACAACACCACACGCTCCTCTCCACCTCCCCCCACCCCCGAAATGTCTCAAAACTCATCCTCAAGTGATTCCAATCTCCACGACTGTCTGTCTGCCTATCTCCCACTTACAACGCCACGTCCCCTCCATTATGCCTTACTTTGGTGCATTCAGCGCAGCACCACCCCCATGTGGCCCACATTGAACCTCTCTTTGAGTAATACCGCTTGCAAAATTTTAATCTTTTTTGTTTTTTTTCCTACTTCGGTGTAATTGGTTTTACACAGGGGCCATAAATTTGTACTTGGCGTTTAAGATATCCAATGTCCTTTTCCCTCCTTACTTTCGCTGCCGGAGTGCTGCCTTTGTCCCCTTCACTTATATATATTTTTATATTTTTTTTTTAAATGCTCACATGTTTCTTATTACTTCAATTACTTTCTGTGTTTAACATAGTTCTGCTTCCAAAGTCGTGGTCGTATATTTATATATATATATATATATATATATATACATATGTGGGTGTATAATATATATTATACATGTGTGTGTGTATATAGCATTTCCATCTTAAAAATATTTCAATTGTCCAACTCCACCACCTGCAAAAGAAACAAAATAAACTCGGTCAAAAATAATAACAAATAACAAACAGAACTAAATAAAACGAATAAACGAAGAATATACCTCCACCAGAAAGACCTAGTAAACAACCACGGCGATGTCGACGGCGAACGCAACGGAACGTAACGGAACCGTGAAGGAAAACGGTGACATCTAACGGCAATCACAACGGATCATCCCAAATGCAGCAAACACCCAATGGGAACGAGAATCCTTAAACCTAAATCCAAACCGCACTATGATTGATTTATGATTTAGATCTGATTCCCAAAATTCTTATATATTGAATTTGATTTTTTTTTTTTTTTTTGGATTTTGAATTGTTTAATGAATAGTAAAGTCCAGAAAATTTGTCCTTCCATAGTAAATCATATGTACAAAGGGAAGATTTCACTTCAGTCCTGCCCCAAAAAAATCTAATAGAATTTCGACGTCTCCGAAGTACAAAACTCTGCCCGATCGACTCCGTCTCCGCAACCCTAATTCGCCCGAGTTAACCCGGTCCCGTTCAACTCGGATGTCGCACGCAGCACACTCAAATCCACAACTCGAGGAATAAAGACTCAGTAGAATGCTCGCCGGATTCTCACTCTGTGGCCGGAATCCGTGATGAGAAAAGGATAGAGATGACCGGAAAATTAACCAACCTGTGTTGCAAAGAAAATTAGTGATCTTCTGCCTTGGACATGAACGAGAGACGACTCGGCCTCGGCTGAAACCCGGCTCGCCGCCTCTGCTGGTGCGAAGAAGGTCGAATCAGAGCCGTCAAAGCCCTCTTCACCCACTCACCTTCCACGCCACCTATGCGGACCAGAGAGTTCGTCATAGCAGATCTGCGCATGTTCAACCGATTCGGAGGGCACGACGAAGTATGTCCGCCACTACCAACATTCTTGTGAAGGCTGCAACGAAACGAACCTGGATGATTGGTCGGAGAGCACATACAGGTCTTCTTGGAATAAGAGATCGGTCCGCTTTTCTTAGAGACCGTGAAGGAACGGTTGGGAGAGATCGAACGGTGGTCGATGGAGAAGCGAACTGAGGAAGACAGGGGTGCGGAGGTAAAGAGATTGACCCGAGTGGGGGAGCTTGGACGGTGAATATGGTGATCGTCATCGTGATGACTGAAAAAAGTTGACGTGGGGGATGAAAAACTGGAACTTGTAGAGGAAGCAAACGCCGACGATGAAGACGTCAATGAAGAACGAGAACTAGGCGAGTAAAACCTGCCGCAGGGCGAGAGCGATCGGAGCACTGGTCCGCTCGATCTGGTTCTTGCTCTCGAAGATGAAACCGCCATTGAGGATGGAGAGAAAACGACTGCTTTTTGTGTTTTTCGCTCCCCAAAGGGGCCCTCTAGGGAGTTGGTTTGGCAAACCCAGCGAGTCTCCAAGGCTGGATTTATAGGATGTGAGAGTCGAGGGGTTGATGGTAATTATGGGAATATATTAAGGGCAATATAATTATCGGCTAACTATGGTTGAGGTGCAGTTAGGGTTTTTAACTCTAGGGTTAGGAATCTGATCCAACGGCTGGAATGATGTGGACTGCGCAAGAAGACGAAAGTTGGGAGCCGTTTGTCTAACAGCTTTTATGGACTATTGCACAGCTGCCACGTATAAAGACTTTGGGAAACGGCCTCGCCTGAATGTACGAGAAAAACCAGTTCCGTGTCGGTAATTACACTTCGCCCACTCCCTTGACCTTCTGTCTGTTTCCGTCTTTCACTGCCCGCGAAAACTTTTTCATCTTTTGACGGAGAGATATTCTGCCCAATAAAATTATAATTAAAAATAAAAAAGATATTTCTTTTTTAATTATAAGGCCCTGCAGGATGCACTTATCAATGTCAACAACATGTCGTAACCGGTCAGGGGTAAAAAAGAGAAAAAATAGAAGGATCAAAATACATTTATTGTATAGTTCATGGACTTAAACGCTGATATCTTATATTAAAAGTTTGAAGTACAGTGACTGTTATGTTACGGTATCATAGCGTCCAGGTTGGGATTTCTTAAAATGGATGGCGTTGGGTGCAAGCTACGAGGCTCGTGACAATAAAATTATAGTAACATTAATGTGTGTATAATTCAAGTTCAAACTGTTCTAGTAATATTTTGTGTATTTTGACGACTAATTCAAGGTGGTCAAAATGTTAACGTTTAGTTGGCTAATAAAACTGTGACCGTAAGATGGTCCAATATGTACTGAAAAAATAATAATAATAAAAACCCAAAACTATTCCAGTGGGCCTATGGAAAACCACTTAGAAACCACCTAGCAGCCACTGCCCAGATAAGAGATACAGTACGCCAAATAAGTCTGGGATTTCTAGCTTTCACCAGAATCTCTGACTCCTGCCCCCTCCTTACCCCACACCTATTACTATTTTGAACACGTTAGTGCACGTCGGAATAATTATAGAGCCCATTTGACATCAATTTTAAACACTGCTGGAACTAATTAACTCCTCATTAATATTATTCTACTTTATTATATAACTTTTGGATACTATTATTTTTTCTTATTAAACTAACTAACTATTGTTGAATTAAAACAGAACTAAAAAACCCGCTAATAAAATTTAAGAAAGTGTTTTTTTTTTTTTTAAATAAGAAAGTGGAATAATAAAACTTATAATGATAAGCATTGGGCAACCACCGTCGACAACACCAATGCATGTAGATTCACTATTCTTAAGTTTTTATTTTATTTTTGATTCAATAAAAAGGCTACGGGAGACATTTTGCCTTGTTCTTTCCGCTATATCTATCTATATATATATATATATATGGTCCCTTGAAACTCAGTTTTTGGCATTTACTTTATCGCACCATTCCAATTTACAAAGCTTAAAGCTCTATCAAATATTTAATCCAAATTATTGTTTGAGTTGTCAACTAATCGGTTTAAATACCAAAGCATTAGATGACTATTGACATTATTTTTTCCTTTACTTATCTGTAATGCTTTGTGTATTATTTTTTTAATTTACTTGTCTGTAATGCTTTGCGTATCATTTGTTTTTAAATAGTTTAAATTTTATAAGAATCTACTTTGTCATGTCGCTGGCCTTGTCCCAGTTTGAGTACGTATTAATAGAAAAAGGGTATCTTGCTAATCAATAGGCGGTTTCAAAATTTTCAACCAATTAACCTTTGCCTCCTTCCAAAGGATTAAATTAATTATATATTAGATTTAGGTTGGATTGGATTGGATTAAACCGGCCTAATTAGACTTGGACATTTGTCATATATACATTGGAGACGGTGGGGGAGTAAATCAATATCTTCAATCTTCATCAAGGACATTGAGCTGTCACTTTTGCCTGTAGTTCAAGGATAAATTTTCTCAACAGGTTTTTTTGCTACCAATATTTAAAAAAGAGTGTCACTGTAAAAAGTTTTTATTTATTATTTTTATTTTTAGGAATAATATTTTTTATTTATATATTTTTCAACACTATACCCGGATAGATATCATGTCACTCGCATCTCTCACTTTTTACGAGGTACAGCAGAATTTATTTTCTATTAGTGACAAGTTGTTGAAAAATCCTAAGTAATTGGAAGCAAAATAGAGTAATAAAGAATGTACGACAGCTGTGACGTACATTGGATATGGTTGATAATTATTTTATATTCAAGTAAAACGTATGATCCTGCTTGGACTTTATATTTATTTATTTTCTTGCGAAGGCAAGTTTTTTAAATTAACATGAAAATGGTTATTCTTTGTTTTCTCCTGAGTTTTAGATTATTGTCAAATTAGATAATTCAATTTCAATTCAATTTTTGGATGCTTGGGCTTTTGGGTTGGACATGGATTTTTTTTTTTTTTGGTAAAATTGGGTTGGACATGGATTGTAAATCAACTCCCACGAGCTAAGTTAGATCGCTTACGCTTTTGTTATTGGTGCCCCCATTTCTCTTCTATGAGTTCGTTTATTTCTTTTCAATAAACATTGAAATTATTATTTATTATTAATAATTAATATTTATAGTCCAGCACTCTGTAGCATTTTTAACTATAAACACTTCGATGCGCGTATCACCTCCCTATGTGTGTGTGTATATATATATATATGTATATATGTCTTGAATATTTTCATAAGCATGCTTGATCTATAGCTGTAATGTTTAATTTTGTGGATTTCGTGAATGATATATTAGAGATTTAATTGAGTACTGATTAGTTTGTTTAATTCGACCCCGTAAAAAACTTCTCATGCTTAATTAATTGCATAGTGTGTGACTCAAAGAGAACCTAAATGGTTGACTAATATGAATTTATAATGCGTAGTTTATGCATTCATTCATATTGAGGTACATTATAATACAAATATCTGCTTTAGTTTTCAACTTTTCATTAATTTTATTTAATTGTTTATCAGAAGTGCAAAATGATTGTATATATTTTGGTCAGTCTTGTTCGATTTTATGTTCACTTATGGCCTTTGGCCGACTCAAGGGTTAGGAAAAAAAATATTTTTTTATAATTTAGAGGCGTCGTGATCTATATTTCTCCATTTTAATTTATCTTTTAACATAACTATGGACTATAATATATATATAATATACATACTATGGACTATAATATATATATAATATACATATCCATTCATGCTGTCGCATCACCTATGCAATTATGTATGATTTAGTAATTCTTGTAGTGTATGTTTTTTTGTATTTATTTTTATTTTAAAAGGAAATAATTGTGCATAAGTCCTAAATATATCCATGTTAGAAAAATATTATTGATATAAATTTGAAAATCTCAAATAATATAGTATTAGCAATATTATAAAATATAAAAAGAAAATTTAGACCAACATATTAAAAAAAATATTTTGATTTTTTTATTAAAATATTAAAAATATAATACTTACAAAATTGAGTCTGCAGATATGGTTTACAGTCTAAATACACTGGCGACTTAACAATATATCATTAAAAAATAATGATATTTGTGATGGGATCTTTTAGAAAACAATAAAGAAAGGATAAAGTATTCTTCCATCCAAAGAAAATGAGAGAGGGAGAGAGAATAATAAATTAAAAGACATATTGGGAAGGTGGTTGGGAAGGTTCCAAGTGGTTGTAGAGTTTGGAGAAGAAACATAAGAACTAGATGATAATTATAGGTTGGAGATGGGTCACATTCTTGTGAAAAGTGACGTACGAAATCACCATTGCTCCTTTGCCTAATTGCAACATTTAATTTACTTTATCATTCTTGACATAAAATATTTTTCATAGCTATTATTATTTAAAAAAGAAAAAAATCCCAAGTGCTTGATTTTTATATTGGCCGATTCATAGTTCATTGGGATTTTAACAATCTTTTGGAATTTATTTTTTTTGAAAGATTAAGATTCAATAAGATCCAAAGCTAATGTTTTGTAATTAAGTGGAGTGAGAAATAATGGCCACTTTCACTTGTTACCATAGATCATAATTTTCAAAATGGCACTAATTAAAAATGCAATTGAAAAAAAATAAAAAATGAAATGATATTTAATAATGCTTTAAATATAAGAAAAATACAATTAAAATCGAAGCAAATAATGGAGCCCACCATCACCTAACATTGGATCGACAATATCACGCCGGGTGACCCGCATGAATACTTAAAAGGCCAACTGGTGTGTACCCAAAACTAATTAAAACTTAGGGCCCACTAGCCCCTATGTATCAGAATTGCCTCCCTTCTACTTGACGTATAATATAATTACTATTTTAATTCAAAAAATTCCGGGGTTATTGACAAAAATAATAATAATAATAATAAAGTTCGTGGTTTATTTGTCAACTAAATAAAAGTTGAATTAGTGAATTATGAAAAAACAAGATCCAATACCATGTAAATTTTTCAGAACCTGCTCCAGTGGCTCAAAGTGCATGTAATCAATTTGAAACTTTTTGGGTCAATAGTTCATCTCCTTCTTCGACTCATTTTTAAATTACGCATGGGATTATTTTACTTGTGAGTAATAATATACCTGTGCGTATTTTGCATTATTGATTGTCACGCTATTTTTAATAATATAATATACTAAAACCGTAATTATGAAAAACTGAAAAAAGAAGTTAATAACTTTGTTAAATTCTATACAGAGTAAAAATAATTAGGGAGTGAATTTACTATTTTAAACTTTTATATTATTATAAAACTAAAATAGTAATAATATTATATTTTTTAACAAAATAGATGATTCATAATTATTTTTTTAAAAAAAGTTAATAATGTCCGAACATATACAGTCAGTGGCAAAAGTTACCGTTTTCTCGACCAAAAATTCCGAGTACATATCATCAGCCCGAAGTTAAAAAAAGAAAAGAAAAGAAAGAAGAAGTTTATAAGTAGGGACACGTTGGGAGTATTCACTGAGAAGTGTGAGATTGGGACCAAACTGTAGGAAAGTCTATGGATTATCACATGCATGCTTGCAATTAGGGTGACCAACTGGCAAAGTAGTGTGGCCAGCTGGGAAGCATGTATTTGATTACCCAAGCATATACACCAATTTTAAAGTTAGACCATCCTATTTGATTTTTAAAATCTTCATTAATTTGTAAAATAGTCCTTGCAATATCACAAGTAAGTGGCAGTAATGGATGCCAATGATTACCATATTAGTTTAGTAGCTGTTAAATTACAATAATTAAAAATAGCATATGTTTCCATTATTTAATACACGGGTCAAGACTCAAATTTGAGCCTTTAAAATATTAATTTATCAAACCAAAAACTATTAAGAAAGCCTAGGTTTTTATATTAAAAACTAATAAATTAATTAATTATAACATGTGAAAAATGATATGATGGAGTGGAACAATTAGAGAGAATCAAAGGTTGAATAAAACCCATTTTTAATTTTTTTTAAAAATAAATAAAATACCATGAGAGACCAATTGGAGAAAAGAAGCAATATTTTTAATACCACATGGTACATACAAAAGAGAAACTAGACAAAGTCTTTCCTAAAAGAATACAAACTAGCATTCAATAACAAAGCAAATGCAAAGCATTATGTTAATGTAAAGTAGTAGAAGAAAGTGTTAATCAAGATTTCTCTTTTCCCTTTCAGTACCATGAGCAGACTCGACCATGAATCGTTTGATTAAACCACGGTGGCGCCGCTCTCTCCCATATATCACCCAGAAGATCAGTGACAGCATAACTGCAGTGGATACCATCACCAACCCGATGTAGATCCATTTGCTATACTTTCGAAGGCCGGGACAATGATCCCGGTAAATGTCACTGAATGTTTCCCTCACATAAGTGCAGTCTTCTAGCTCAACAAGGAAAGGAGCATAATTGTACAAGGCATTACACACACTTAATCCAGCAGTCATTTGGTTGTAGAATGTGGGGTTCAAACGCCCTCTCGTTGTGCATATCCCACTCGCTGAAACTTGGCAAACATAGCTGCTCCATACCTACAAAAAGTTACACTTTGTTGGTGTAAGAAGTTATGCTTTAGACTCGAAAGATATGATCCTACTTGCAAGTACCAGAAATGAATTTAGATAAGAGTTGGTGGCCTATAATTTGTATGGGTTAAATTTCTCTTTTGTGCTTAATTAAAGTAGATTCTATTTGATTCACCTGTGCTGCATTGTTCAAGTCTACTTCACCAGGAGAGCAAGGACGGTTGGTCAAGTCAGGATAAAAGGGGTTGCAGAGGATTGGCACCAATGGGCCAGATTGATTGAAGTAGAAGGGCACAAAGCTGGGGGCAAAATTTATGTTAGAGACATTGGTGATGACCTCGTTGATCAGATCCACTAATTGAGAAGTAACTTCCTTGCTTCGCACTAATGTTTCTTGGGCAGTTGCATTGTCCACGCAAGGAAGTATTTCGTCTAAGGCGGAATGAGCAGTGGGGTTTTGGACCCATTCATCCATTGCAACACAAGTATCGGCAGCCACACTGCTATGCCAAAGGGAAAATTATATGTAAGTATCAACTCAAGTCCTTATTCAACTCCTTCAATTTTAGGCTTCAAGGAAACAGTAGAGACTCTAATATCCTCAAAGATCCATCCAAATCAAATTGAGTGAAGAAAGTTTCATATCTAGCCTGAGTAACACATTTAACCAGAAGGCATTAATGTATGGTAACTATGGATCAGACATTTAATCTGTGGAAATGAAAACCAACCAAGAAATCAATCAAAAGCCAGAAGCTATTAATGTAAAAAGGATTTTGTTGTTCAAGTTTGTAAATATACAGGGAGCCGAAGGACATCAGTACGTGGATTGTCACATCAGACGACTTACTTATGGAGAAGAAGGAATGTCCCACATAAAATAAAGGTTCCAGCAACAAGTATCCATCCAGTGATCACCAGGCTGCAAAGATTTTTATTAATCAATACCTTGTGAAATAATCACAACTAAATGCAAAGATACCTGCAAATACAAAGTAGCAGAGAACAATAAAGGAATACAACTTACGGCATTTGATTCTCACTCACATGTACACAAGAAACTGCATGCCAAAAATTGAAAATACTGGAGAAAAGAAAAATACAGAATACAGGAATGTGTAAGTATCCACACGCTTAATTTAGTATACTAGAAATAAAAATGCAGGTTATGGATGTCAAAGGGGCTTACAAAATCCCAGAAATGTCAAGGTAAGCATAATAGCAGCTATTATGATGAGAGCCAGTCTCCTGCACAAACATAAACAGAATGATTAGTCTTTGATATAATGTTAATTTCAGGATAAAATAATATTCACAAACGCACAGAAAAAGATAATGAAAGCTTCCTAATATTTTACTTACACAGAATCTAAGAGATCTCGTATGTCATCTGCATTCTCTGCTGCTTTGCCAGCAAGGGTGCTTGCAGAAGAAGTAATCTTCATTTCTATCTGGTCAATGTCAGTTTGAACATTAGAAGGTAAAAAAACCTTATCTACCCCAATCTGCTTAGCTTCAGCTAGATAATCTGACACATTCCTTAGCCTTCCAACAGTAAAATCTGCCTGATTTACAACGTACTGCAGTGTATTTGTTGTGCTATCGTGAAACTTCTCCTGACCAGTGTACAACACCACGCATCCAATGCTGTTGTCAAACCAAATCAACTATTGGTCAAGGCATAACTTAGCTAACGAACATGTACAGAGAGAGAGAGAAAGAGAGAGGTGTACATCGCTACAATGCTAAAGAGTACGAGGAGAATAAGAGAAAGAGCATAAGCCATCCGTGAATAGCCATAAGGCTGTGTAGCACAGCAGAAGTGGCACAGGCAGATGAGAGATAAGCACACTCCGAAGCCCAGGAACCAGCCAGCAGCAACGACAAACAATGGGACTGCAGTGAAACCAACAGACTGCAAGCAAACAAGAATTGGAGAAAAGAGTGAGAAATGAAAAGCCAACAGTTTAAGGTAATCATAATTGATATGATATAGAATGTATAAACAATGCATAAGAGAAAATCAGTTCAATCTATGAAACATTCATTGAGGATTATACAAATAGATTTAGCAAATCCATCATAGGAAATGAATAGGATCTGATAAAAAATCAAAACACTATTTGAAAGACATAACGGTATGATGAGAATACCAAAAAAATTCATACAGGTAATTAAAGGAAGCATTTTGGGAATATAATAGTCATCTGAGGCTGCACCCATTTCAGAGTAAAGGATTTTGCTATTCATGATAGAAAGTTACCCTATTAAGTTCAGAATGATGATTGTTAAGTAATTGTCATCTACTGGTATTTCATATATTTATATTTAGTATGCTTGAATATAATATCTACCATTCTGCACAGTCCAATCCCAATCTCCCCTTTACTTAAGGCTTTTCCACCATCTTATCATTAGTACAATTACCACAATTGACACTTCCATGAAACCTGGAATGGTATGATCATAAGGTTCTTTAAGTAGCATTCCGAGGAGTACCAGAAATAAGATTACAAGTAGAGAGAATTCAGAAATAGTACACAACCAACTTGGAGAGTATCAGCTTTCATGACCTTTAGGTTCACAGTCTACAATATTTCATAAAATGGGCTGCAATGATACCATCTCTCATGCAAATTATAATTCTCAGCTTAAATTCATGAGCAAAGAACTGAATTAATGCTCTATAATTCTCCAATTTTCATATCTACACAGCCTAATTTCACAAGTATCTTTACCGCATTAGTCATTACCTAAAGTTGGTAACTTTATTCTAAACCTCCTTGCCAACACTATATATTGCGGTAATCTGCCAACATTTCGGCTAAAGTTAAAGCCTAATCCCGGTGAGCGTTCATGGAAAATTATACATACAAAAAAAAAGAAAAAGAAAAAAAGAAAAAATGGCAGATTTGATCAGAATGTTTGATGCACTTACAGCCCAGTAGTGGCGTTCACTGATATTCCATCCTCCTTTGTACATTTTAAACCCATCGAGAGGGTCTTTCCGACTTGTTCTCTCTGCAGCTAACACAAGTGACGAGACCTCTACAGGTTCAGCAGCAGGACCCTCCACAATTGACCTTCTAGTCGACCATGAAACCCATAAATCGCTCTTCTTCTCTGTTTCACACACTAAACAAAATTAACAAAGAAAAACAGCAGGAAAAGAGAACCTTTACACTTCATGTTTACCATTTCCATTTGCAAACAAACCCTTTGCTTGGTTAAAGAGAAAAAGAGATTACTGTACTCGCACATATTTTTTCCATAAATGATAAAACCACAGCAAACCCACATTTACATTGAAGTTAAAGTTTTAATCTTTATTTACATTTCTTCCATTAGGCAACACAAAACAGTGAACAGAAACAGAGAAATTCAAGCAAAGAAAAGTGCATGTGTATGTAGTAGTTGGAAAAGTGAAAGAACCTGAGTTGGGTGCTGTTTGTGGGTGTAGAAAGTGAGAATCGCCATGCGAGAACGAAAGGAAAATGGGAGAAAGAAAGAAGAGAAAAGTGATTATAAGAAGTGAGAATGGCAGCGACCTCCACCATAACACCATCATAATTCACAGAGAAAATCTGAAAGAGTGAGAGGAAGAAGAAGAGAGACACTGCAAGAGTGAAACAGAGAGAGTGGGAAACTGGTAACCGTTGCCAACTGAGGATTTTCACACTGAGAGGAAGGACACCACACCGTTGGACCCCAGTTTCCACCGTCACCTATTTTTTATTTATTTATCTTTTTTTTTTCTATACTTTAATTGTTTCCGCTGGATGGTTTTACGAAAATACCCTAATCCAACTTCACCGGACAAATAAAAATTTGTGTTTTTTAATAGATTTTGTTCGGAAAAATGGGGAAAAAAATAGAGATATTGATTAAAAGAGGGCAGAAGTTGGTTTGCATAAAATAACAAATAAACAAAAAGGAAAGGGCATTTTTGTCAGGAGAATAGAGGGTACGACATTCGAAATGACGGTAATTGTAATAATTTCAAAAAAGCAAAAGACTCTGGGTCCCATAAAACGTGTCGCCTTTTTGCGGGCTCTCTCCCCGAGATGTTGAAAATCGCTTATACTTTCTGCTCTCGGCTTTCTTCCCCTCGCGCCTAATTTTATATTTTTGTTTCCTTTATTGGCAAATAAATGTGAAATGTAATACTAGGAATAAATGCAATTGTCATAAATTTCTCACCAGACCCTCTAGTACGACGTCGTCTTAATTGGATGATTTTCTTTGAAAATTCAGGATTTATAATGATTTAATAATAATTATTATTACTAATAATCCATGTCTTATGTTTTCCACCCAATTGGATGAGTTTTCCATATTATTTCCACACATAAATATTATATGTAATAAAAGTTGTTAAGGTTTCGATAAACTATAAATCCTTTACGAAACACACCTATTTATGTATTTTACTTGCATGGGTACGTAGTTTTGCTTGCAAAGGTCGAAATTCTTAGCGGTTAACGCCGTAAAAGGATTTTCACAAAAAAAAACGACGTAAAAGGATTAAAAAAAAATAAAAATATATATGGGCTTGGTAGAGTCCATTGGGTCAAGATAAATTTTCAAAGCCAGGCCTAACAAAAATACAAAAATTTAACAAAATTAATTTCAGGCCTATGTGTCTTCGGCTACGTATTGGGCTTGGACTTCAGATTTAAGCTATGCTTGGTACGAAGGAAGGGAAGGAGAAGGATGAAATGGGCTAAGAAAAGGAAGAGATTGAGTAAGTAAATGAATTGTATAAATTTTTTATATTATTTAGTATAATAGGAAGGAAAAATAATATAAAAAATTATAATATAATTAAAAATTTATTAGTTAGTTATAAAAGTTTTTTCTCTTTTAATCCTTTTAATATTAGAGAGAGTATTTTTTTTAAATTTGTCATCCATTTTCAAATTTACTCTCTTTATTAATCTCTCCTATCAAACAATCATCACCTTTTAAATCTCTCAATCACTACCTCTGCCTATTTCAATCCTTTCAGTAATAACTCCTATCAAATAAGAGCTTAGAGACTTGGATCTTAAAAGGTGATCCAAGTAACCAAAAAAAAAAAAATTATATTAAAATTTATTTATACATTTTTCGTGTTTAACTTATACATTTCTTATATTTAAAATATTACGGAAACACTTTAAAATTTAATTTTTTAATGTAATGTTACACCATATGATGAAATCTATGAAATTGAAAAAAAAATCAAAAGTGATTATACGAGAGGTTACAAATGAATTTGTCACTGGACTAAAATTTAAAGCAGGATAAGTTGCATAACTAGTGACAATTTATGGTCTCCACATCTTGTGGTAGTATGTGACTCGTGACCGCTAAATGTCCGGATCAACGGTAGATATGTTATGAATTTATAACAATAAAAGCGAAGGGACAAGATTAGGCAGTGGCCGAAGGAACGCCCCAGATTTATTTCAAAATGAAGGGTATTTTAGTAAATTGGCTTGCTAGGATCCGCTTATAAGCTTCTCTATTGTTGCGCACTCGTGTTCTTCTCGGATTAGGGTTTTTGCTTGTTGCCTCCCTTCGCGGCTGTGTCTTCAGCTTCGACCAGTTTCACAGGAACACTAACAATGGCGGAACAGGTACCCTCTCTAAAATTCACTCTTATTCTAACTGATTAGATTCCGATCGACTTCGCTTTTTTTCCGAAGTTAATTTGATTATCTGTGTTGCAGACGGAGAAGGCGTTTCTGAAGCAGCCCAAGGTTTTTCTTTGGTAAAATTTATACCTCTATTTTTAATTTTTTATTTCAATTATGTATGTTGTATTTCCATTTGAGTTACTGAAGAAATTTTTAGTGAGGAAGTGGAATTTAGGAATCGAGCATTCATTGTTCAGTATATAAATCATAGGAAGTAGATTTTTGTTGTTTGAACTAGATAGACCCCAAACATGTGGACTTTCTGAATTTGAATTTGCTGTAAACTTTTGCAGCTCGAAAAAGTCTGGAAAAGGGAAGAGGCCGGGAAAAGGAGGGAATCGGTACTGGAAGAGCGTCGGCCTTGGATTTAAGACACCAAGAGAGGCTATTGATGGTTTTAATTCTACGATGACTTTATTTGCTTTGATCTTTGTGCTATTTAATTTTTGTTCTTTTTTCTTTTTCCTTGTAGATTTTATTGATAGAGGTATCTCTGTTTCTTCGCTTACATTTTTTGTACTAAAAAGAACGCAAAGAGTAGATGCCTAAGGCAATAGTATTGGGAGTCTGCTGGACTGTTGCTTGACTTAAACTAAATTTCTTTTAGGGAAGTGAAGTGATGGGTTATTCTTTTCGTGTGTTTTGTGTAATGCATCTACCCACTGTTTTAGGAATCAACAATTGCGTTTGCAAGGCACTTTATTTAGGAATCAACAATTATTATTATTTTTTACTTTGAATGGCGATGCATTCAATGTGGCTGTCTGTGCTAAGTAATTTTCAGTAATGGTTAAAGTTACGTAGTTTATAAATTTAGGGGTTCTGTACCTTTCCATTCATTTATATAAGTAGGATTTCATCATTGGTGTTATATGGCTTCTCTCATCATACATACTGGTTTACTTATGTTGTCACCAGCAATTGGTTTGTATGTCCTGTGAGTTTTCTATTGTCTTTAGACGGAAATGGAGTTTAAAATAAAAATTATCTTTAATCTGTAAGTGATACTGCACTGGGATTGTGTTGATATTTGTCAAATCATGTATCTTTGGGAGAGTTAGAAGCATTTGAATTCTTAGTTGGTCGCCTTTTATCTCTTTGCATTGTGATCTTTGAACTGTTTGATTTTAGTAAATATGTTACAATTAGTGCATCTCCACTGCAGGGACTTATATTGATAAGAAATGCCCCTTCACGGGCACTGTCTCCATCAGAGGTCGTATTTTAGCTGGTACCTGTCACAGCGCCAAGATGGTTAGGACTATCATTGTACGCCGCAATTATCTTCATTTTGTTAAGAAATACCAAAGGTGAGGTTTACTGGCTTTTAAAGAATTTTGTTGTCACTATGTCTCTGTTATGATTGGATATTGATGCATGTTTGCTCTAAAGATACGAGAAGAGGCATTCAAACATTCCAGCACACATTTCACCATGCTTCCGTGTTAAAGAGGGAGACCATGTCATCATTGGCCAGTGCAGGTTAGATCCTTAAACATATTGGTGAAATTTAGCTCTGTTTAAATCTTAGTGTTCTGTCTTAATTGTTTTTCTTTAAACTGTCAACTTCACCTTATTTTATCAAATATTGCAGGCCATTGTCAAAGACAGTGAGGTTTAATGTATTGAAAGTGATTCCAGCTGGTTCTGCTGCTTTTGGTAAGAAGGCGTTTACAGGAATGTAATTTGGTATTTTAGGTTTTCAATTAGCTTTTACATTTGATGAGTAAGAATATCATTAGAATGAGGAACTCTTGGCAGAGTGAACTTTATCTTTTGGATTAATTTTTGTATGACGAATTTATGTTTTCACTGCTGAACCTAGTTCTTGAATTTTGCAATGCAAATTTAGTATTTTTCCAACTAAGAAGCGTCGTGAGGGATAAAAGCAAAATGTGGCATAGAAAAAAAGAAGAATAAATGCACTACGAATGGTAGTCTTGGTTAAATTAAAGCATGCTTCTAAGCTATCTAGTATAACAGATGGTGAATGGGCTTTAGTTCTTTGGTTTGAGCGGCAATATCTTAGAGCATGTTTAGATTTTTTTTTTTAGATTGAAATATGGAAAGGAAAAATATGATAGTTTTTGTATTAATATTTGTTTGCTTGATTATTAATGGAGAGGGAAGTAACAAAAGTGAAAAATCAATTAATGCAGTTTGTCTTTTATTTATGAAAGGAGTATATTATCATATAACTGCTGAGGATTGATCAAATACCAAGTTTGAAAAATAGCACCACATCCTTACCATTAGTGTTTCACTCTTAACATTTAAAGTTTAGATGGGTCGTTTACAATTAAAATAAATAATATTAATGCTTACAAAATTAAATAAATATTCAGGAGAATTTTTTTCTCCTTCCTCTCTCTATTCTTTCTTTACCTTTCGCTTCTTCCTCTTCTTTGTCCCTATAGTAACCACACAAAAGCCTCTCAATTTTAACAAAAGTTAAATTCTTTTATTTACCTCCTATGCGATGATTAGGTAGTAGTATCTTTTTATTGCATTTTTATTGTATGAGTTGTTTCAAGCTTTGATAAATTCTGTTAATGCCTTTGACTCTTATGGAGCTGAGAGTTAGTGTTTTGAGTTTTGAAAAGAACTTTTGAATTATTGGATTTATTAGATCTTGAATTTTAATGAATTTATTTTTGTTTTCCGCAATTTATGAAAGAATGAATCGTGGAAAAACTCTGAATATACCAGCTGCAAGAATATACCTAAGTAAAAATCTCATGATAGTAAATATGGGCCCCCACAACCCATCATGGAGTTGAAAGGAAAAAAAACGTAGGAAAGACGATATCATTAGTAATGGTAAATTGGAAGATGGAGAAAAAAAGAGAACAAAAGGAAAAAAAAAATTAAGGTAAAAAGTAATTTTAAATGATAAAATTTAATTTTTAATTATTTTTATATAATTTATTTGAATGTGGTATTTTTAAAAAATTTTAATAAATTTAAATTGTCTGTGTAAAAAGCTGTTCTACGTCAGGTTGAGATAATAAATATGGACCCCACCATCCATCAATGCATGGTGTTCTCCTACGCCTGGTGTGGAGATATCTATCAGATATATTTACATCCATATCCATATGGATAAATATATATATATATATATTTTCCGATAATGTGATGGAAATGGATGCGAGAAAGAGACTTTTATTTTAATCTCTTATTATTTTATTCTAAATTCAATATAATATTAACTAATAAAAAATTCATTAAAAGAAAATGAAATGGTGAAATATAAATTAATAAAATAAAATTATAAGCTGTTTGAAACTCTTTCCAGGTGGAGAGGGGATCTGCTATTTTAAATTTTTATTTGTAACTACAAACTTTGAGAGCAATAAGGAGGCTTTAGGGAGTAAGTTTATTGTTTTAAATTTTTTGAATTGCAGAGCGAGAAGAATAATGAGATTTTATATTTTAATAGAGTTCTAAATTAATAAAATTTACATTTAAATTTCTTAATTCATTTTCCATTAATCAAAATAAGAGTTGGTCCGATGGTGGATTCTACATTTTTAGACTAATCACCAATACTCTGTTAAGGCCGCATTAAAACAGCTTTAAGTAGGGGAATGTCCTGAAAATTAGTATTAAAGTAATATTATTTCCATTACAATCGAAGCTACCTTGATTTTTCAACGAAAATGCCACTCTTGATGATGAATAACGCGGTTTATTTGTTTAATCATAAAATTAATGTCCTTTGTTGACGTTAGCATTTTTCCTTCTTTCCTAGAAAAAGACTCGGATTTCAAGAATTTTACATTTTTGCACTATAATTGTAACTCTTACAGATATTTCAATGTGAATAAGTATTTATAATAAGGCTTTTTTCCTTTTTTATATTATTTTTGTATATTTTGTTCTTTCGTTTATAGAAAAAATATATATATATATATATATCAAAGAAATTTGATCTCTAATATAAATATCATATATATATATATATATTTATAAAAGAACAATATATATACATATCTATTTAAATGATCAATTATTTTAATGTAATTGTTTTTATTATAAATTGACAGAATTGTGTTTATTGATAAATGAAGCTGTATTAGATATGAATGTTTTTGTACTTCACACACAAGAGAAAAATAAACAATTAATTTATGAAATTGGTCTCCAATTTGGTTGTCTTTGGCTTCCATTCGGATTAAAATCATATAGTTTTGATTTTAAACTTTGGACTCTGTAATGTGTTTTGGGATGATAACAAAGTTTCATTCCAAAGTTTATTGTCCTTTAGCTGTTGTCGAATAACAGTGAAATTGCTATTTATTTATATATTTTTATCAAATATATAGTAAAACGTATTTATTTATGAATATTGTTTAGGGATATTTGACCCAAAAAAAAAAAAACTTTACATTTATTTCTTGTGCAAAGACCGATCCAAAAAAAACAAAAAACCGATTTGCATTAGGATATTATTTTGTTTAAAAAAAAGAAAAGAAAAAGACTATTCTTCTCACGCGGTGAAAAGTCATAAGCTGTAGACCCTTATAAATGGAACCTATGCGTTGTATAGCTTTCCCACCCTAAAATTGTCTCCACTTCGCCCTTTTGTGCGTCAGTTGTTGTGAGTGAGCGTAGCTAGTTCTGCGGACAAAACCAAACATGTACAGAGTCGCAAAGGCATCGGAATACCTGGTGATTACCGGCGTCGGAATCAGTGACATAAAGCTGTCCAAAAAGGATGGGTTCTTCCCGGTCAGTCATGCACAGTGTTCGACATTTCGCCTGTCAATTACACCTTCGAAGTCCAAGCCATGAGCGCTGAGAAGCTTCCTTTCGTCCTCCCGGCTGTCTTCACCATTGGTCCTCGAATGGACGACCAGCTGAGCCTCCAAAAATACGCCAAGCTCATATCACCCCACGACAAGCTCTCAAACCATGTCAAAGAGCTCGTACAGGGGATCATAGAGGGCGAGACCCGAGTCCTCGCAGCTTCCATGACAATGGAAGAGATTTTCAGAGGCACCAAAGAGTTTAAACAGGAGGTTTTTGGAAAAGTACAGCTTGAACTCAACCAGTTCGGGCTTTTGATATACAACGCTAATGTCAAACAGTTGGTGGACGTCCCCGGACACGAGTATTTCTCCTACTTGGGGCAGAAGACTCAGATGGAGGCGGCGAACCAGGCCAAAGTCGACGTGGCAGAGGCGAAGATGAAGGGGAGGTTGGAGCGAAGCTCAGGGAGGGACAGACGCTTCAGAACGCTGCGAAGATCGACGCTGAGACGAAGATCATTTCAACGCAGAGGCAAGGGGAGGGGAAGAAGGAGGAGATTAGGGTGAAGACGGAGGTGAAGGTTTATGAGAACCAGAGGGAAGCTGAGGTGGCGGCAGCGAACTCGGAGCTGGCGATGAAGAAGGCTGGGTGGGACAAAGAGGCGAAGGTGGCCGAGGTGGTGGCGGCCAAGGCGGTGGCGCTGCGAGAAGCTGAGTTGCAGAGAGAGGTGGAGGTAATGAACGCCATGACCAGGACTGAGAAGCTCAAGGCTGAGTTCCTCAGTAAAGCCAGCGTTGAATATGAAACCAAGGTTAGTTTTTTTTGATTGGACTGTTTTGACCCAAAAAAGTTCTTGGAATTGCTTTGTAAACCTCCCTAATATTTTTAAAACTCATTGACGCAACTATATAATATAGAATTTTATGAATCTAATTAACCTGAGTACACTTCAAACAAAAATAATAATTAGTATATTAACAGAGAGATAATTGTCAAACTTGGATAGCTATTAACCTAATTTTATTAACCAGTACTTCAACAACTCATATAATTAACATTTAAACAAAAATAAAATAAGAGGTGTGAGAAAATATATTATTGGTCTAGATCTAAAGTCAAGAGCTGACAAGTAGAATAGTAGAGTTTGCCATATAGTTGTAAAGAACATTCCAGTGGGCATTCTTATCCATTAAACAAAAGAATACACATTCGATGATTTAGTAAGTCTCACGCAAAAATTATTAATTTGAACTTATTAGTATTCTATCTTATCTATAATATTACTGATAAAGAAGGCAATTGACATTTTCCACGTTGAAAAACTTTAATGTTGATTTATAAACCAAACGTATAGGTGCAAGAAGCGAATTGGGATCTCTACAAGAAACAAAAAGCCGCAGAAGCAATTCTTTATGAAAAGGAGAAAGAGGCAGCGGCTCAGAAAGCAACAGCCGAAGCAGAATTCTACGCTCGCCAACAGGCGGCGGACGGAGAATTCTATGCGAAGAAGAAGGAGGCCGAGGGACTTGTGGCGCTGGGACAAGCCCAAGGCGTGTACTTAAGCACC
This sequence comes from Rhamnella rubrinervis, assembly GCA_007844105.2. Taxonomy (NCBI): domain Eukaryota; kingdom Viridiplantae; phylum Streptophyta; class Magnoliopsida; order Rosales; family Rhamnaceae; genus Rhamnella; species Rhamnella rubrinervis. The sequence goes on from CM017581.2 coordinate 17,650,624, forward strand.
CTTTTAAAATCTTTGGGAGGCAATTATGGTGCCCTGAGGGACTACTTGATGATCAACGGTGGAATGTATCAGCAAATTGCTAAGATCAATGCCGATGCCGTGCGTGGTCTTCAGCCTAAGATTAGCATTTGGACCGGTGCTAGTGGCGGCGGAGGCGGCGATGGCAAGGATGGTGCCGCCGGCGCCATGAATGAAGTTGCGGGTGTTTACAAGATGTTGCCGCCGTTGTTTCAGACGGTTCAAGAGCAGACTGGAATGGTTCCACCTGCATGGATGGGCACCATGAATAACAATAATAATTAGGATTTTTTTATGCTCTTCTCTTCATGTGTGTTTTATACCTTTTGCTTTAGTATTTTTATTTTATCTCTAATATACATGGCTTACGTATCTGTTTTATACATGTAAAATGTTACAATTTGGTTTTTTGCATGAATGTATTAATTATATTTTATCTCTAAAATTCTTTTTTCATTTAATTTCTTAAATCATATAGGAAATGTTCACATATTGTCATCAAAATTGTGTTTTTAATACCTCAGACTTCAGAATCTGCTAAACTGATATTTATATACAATTTCAGAATCTGCTAAACTGATATTCATATACATGCCAAAACTACTGTATGATTAGATCCCTTTAATTAACCCCCACAAAAAAAAAAAAGAAAAAAAGAAAAAAAAAGAAAGAAAAAGAAAGTACAACATGAAAATTTTACATTATTAGTGTAAACACAAAACGTAGATGTTGTGGCCATTTATTGTTCGCAAGTTAGTAATATTAGGTTTTCGTATTGGAGGACTGATTCTCGTAATCCATGCATGATCTTAAATTCTCGTTTCTTTTGTTGTGCGGGGCCAAGCATGCCCGACTTTGTTGAATAATGGAGTGTCGATGCTGGGGGATATGAATATCATTATGAAAGAATATATATATATATATATATATATATATATATATATATATATAAAATATATTCCCACTTTTATTGCCTTCTAATGCGAATACATAATGGCGGACATAATTCTTTTTTTAATTTTTTCTCTTCTATTTCAGTGTTTCATCTCTTTTTGCTTATTTATAATTTGAAGGCTTAGTTATAATTTTATCAATAATTTATCATTTAGTTAAAATTGGGAAATAAAAAGGATAGGATCAAAATCTCACATCGAGTGTTCTTCCCTCCCACTTATTTTCTTAGTGGCAGTATTCTTGGAGGCATCTCCGTTTAGGATGCCCGCATGAAGGTGAGACCCTCCTTCTGAATGGCTTTCCATTGCAACAAGGATCGCGCGGCGGTCAAAGAGTTCCCTGATCTGGTCCCTCACCCACTCGCGATTGGTCGTTTCGACGGACGGATGAAATATTATATATTTTTAAAAAAAATTTAAAAATTATATATGAATTAAAATAAATAAAAAAATTATTAAAAATATATATCATATTATTAGGCGATATTGTGTATCGAAGTAATTCTTCATTATCATTTATTTATGTTCTTAATTAATTAGAATACATATATGTATAGGTTATTTCAGAAAATGAATAGAATAATTAAAAAAAAAATGAATACATACATGTATATATATGTATGTATATATAGCTCAATGGTTGGTCGGATTGCCGCTTATAAAAAAAAAACCACCCTAAGATTGACGTGTATTTACATGCATAACAACCTGGTTACATGTAGCTCTGGCTAGCTGCGCGAGAATATATATTTTCCCATTTATATTGGAGATCTCAATTACACGTAGCAGATATTCAATATTTTCAGATAACAACATTATCTATGATTTAGTTTTTTTACTCTATTCATTGCACTTAAACTTAATTACATCAATTTTTTAAAATAAAAAAATTAGAAACAAAAAAATCGCTCTGTTTGATTACGTACATTATTATTATTATTATTATTATTGGTAAACACTACGTACATTATATGAACGAAGAAGCGTATATAGTTTTCATTGCCTCTTCATTTTTCTTTTTCCTCTTATTGTCCCTCATATATCGTAAAGCAAAAACTTTATACTCTCAGTCTCTCTCCCAAAAACATTAAACTTTATCCCCTTGATGAAAATGTTGTAATTATCTGAATAAAAATATTACCAAATAAAAACTAATTAATATTTGATATTTGTTTTACTTTCATCTCTCTCTCAGTTTCTGAAACCCTACTACGTGGTTTCTAAAGAAAAAAAAACAAAACATGTATAGAGTCGCAAGCGCATCGGAATACCTGGTGATCACCGGCATCGGAATCGATGATATAAAGCTATCAAAGAAAGCATGGGTTCTTCCAGGCCAGTCATGCACAGTCTTCGACGTTTCGCCGGTGAACTACACATTCGAAGTCCAAGCCATGAGCGCCGAGAAGCTTCCCTTCGTCCTCCCTGCCGTCTTCACGGTGGGACCCCGATTGGAAGACATGCCGAGCCTCCAAAAATACGCCAAGCTCTTATCGTCCCACGACAAGCTCTCCAACCACGTCAATGAGCTCGTACAGGGCATCATCGAGGGCGAGACCCGTGTCCTCGCTGCGTCCATGACCATGGAGCAGATCTTCAAAGGCACCAAAGAATTCAAAAAGGAGGTTTTCGAAAAGGTCCAGCTGGAACTCAACCAGTTCGGGCTTCTGATATACAACGCCAATGTCAAACAGTTGGTGGACGTGCGTGGACATGAGTATTTCTCTTACTTGGGGCAGAAGACTCAGATGGAGGCTGCGAACCAAGCCAAAATCGACGTGGCGGAGGCGAGGATGAAGGGAGAGATTGGAGCCAAGCTGAGGGAGGGACAGACGTTGCAGAATGCGGCGAAGATCGATGCCGAGACGAAGGTCATTTCCACGCAGAGGAAGGGGGAGGGAACGAAGGAGGAGATTAAGGTGAGGACGGAGGTGAAGGTGTTTGAGAATGAGAGGGAAGCTGAGGTGGCGGCGGCGAACACGGAGCTGGCGAAGAAGAAGGCTGGTTGGGCTAAGGAGGCTCAGACTGCGGAGGTGGAGGCGGCAAAGGCGGTGGCTCTGCGTGAGGCGGAGTTGCAGAAAGAGGTTGAGAGAATGAACGCCATGACCATGACTGAGAAGCTCAAGGCTGAGTTCCTTAGCAAAGCCAGTGTTGAATATGAAACCAAGGTATGCGTTTTTATTTTATTTTAATATCTCATTGTTAGCTAACACTTGTAAATATGAATTTTCAAAACCAAACTAAATTGTAGGTGCAAGAGGCGAACTGGGTGTTGTACAATAAACAGAAAGCCGCGGAAGCAATTCTTTATCAAACGGAGAAAGAAGCGGAGGCACGGAAAGCAACCGCCGAAGCAGAATTCTACGCCCGGCAACAGGCGGCCGATGGAGAATTCTATGCAAAGAAGAAGGAGGCTGAGGCACTGGTGGCGCTTGGACAAGCCCAAGGCGTCTACTTGCGCACCCTTCTAGACTCTTTGGGAGGCAATTATGGTGCATTGAGGGACTACTTGATGATCAACGGCGGAATGTATCAGCAAATCGCTAGGATCAATTCCGATGCACTCCGTGGTCTTCAGCCCAAGATTAGTATCTGGACCGGTGCTAATGCCGGCGACACTCATGCCATGAATGAAGTTGCCGGAGTTTACAAGATGTTGCCGCCGTTGTTCAAGACGGTTCAAGAGCAGACTGGAATGGTTCCGCCTGAATGGATGGGCACGTTCACTGACTCTACCCATCGTCCTACCATTAATAACTAGTATTTTTTATATATGCTCATGATCTTTCTCTTCATGCCCTTAAAAAAAGAAGAAAAAAGAACAAAGAATTGGGTCATTTTAATATTATGCATGTTAATGATTTCGTTTTTTCTTTTTAAGAAATGATTTAATTATATGTTACCTCTTTAATCTACTTGTTTCATTTACTTCTTAAATTGTAGAAAAGCTTCGCGTTGTCTATAAAACTACTTATGAAAAGTTCAATTTTGCATTTGTTGTAAGTACATGAATCTGGCTGTCAATTTTGTTATTATGTGTTTTCTTTCAAATAAAATCTTCTTCTTTTGTTTCATGCAGAACCACTTTGAACCTATGAACTTATTCAAGCTCATTCATATGCTGAATCAAAATCAATTTATTTCGTCATCGTTTTTCAATTTGTTGTCTCATTTAGTATTCAAAATTAACATTTTACGAATATTCTTATTTTGGTAAAACCCTCTGAACTAGATAATAGACTTCAAGCAGTTTCACAACTTGAGTAGTTCACAAGTTCAGTCCCTTTCCTTGACAAGAACAAAAACTACAACATACATAGAGTACCAAACACACATGCTTCTGATTTTCAAACAATGGATGAGAAATGGAAATATAAGACTTCCATATGTGCCAGACAACACCATAAGAATAAGATGCAAATCACAAACTCATTTATTTACCATTTGAACTCTCTTAAAATTACTGACACGAAACAATGTTTTTATGTGCTTAAATTCTTGTGACATTCAGCTTCCGAATAGTTACATGAAAATTCGATTTTTTTTTCTTTTCTTTATCCCAAATGTCGATTTTCTTTATCCTCCATGGGCCACCTCATATAAAAACAATGCAATTACTAATCAAATGGTCAAAGAGGTATATCTTGGCTTAAAAAATAGCCTTTTGGGTGCACCACCTCCCCTCAAAGCACTTGTCAAAGTCGTCAGAAAATATCAGACTTATACCCTCCACTTTGCCCAAGTCTAATCACCCCTTTGCTGCTACCATTTCTCAACATTAGAGACCTCTTGATGGTCAATCTCACTTAGTGTGGTATTGTAAGCTTTGCTTCTTTTACTTTTCATTTTTATACCACGTTCTTTAGCTCAAACTTTGTGCAAGTATTATCTTTGTTAAAGATTTGCTACAAATTTCTCCTGAGTCTGAATTGGGCTCCATTATAGACAAAGTCTCACATTTAACCATTTCAAACCTCAAAGACCATTGCAACCTCTGTACAATGTTTACTCTGTAGCAATCTATTTCAGCCTATTTTTGTGCACTCCAATAAATTTCCTATTTGAATTTAGCATTTCCAAGTGATACTCATATTTGTTTATGTATTTTTTTGGTTACTTTAAAATTATTATTTGTTGGTCAATTCTATTCCATTAATTTAAACCATTCAGTAAATACAGACCCCTTGAACGTTGGAATTTTTTTTCTTTCAACCGTTGTTAATTTGAAAAGAAAAGAAACAAAAGCATATCAAGTTTGAAATTTTTTTAAAAATAATACATTTTCTAAAACAAAATGGCGAATTTTTTTTTTTTTGCTTGCTAATTTTGAGGTAATATGATATATAACTACAAAACAAACGTAAAAGTCTTGAAAAAAAATGTTATGCTAGAATACTATAATTTAATAAACAAAATAAATAATTTTGAGAACATAATAGAATTTGGAGAAGAAAAATAATTTAAAAATTGATGCCATAATAGTATATTATTCTAGGAGTTTGAGAAAGAAAAAAAAGAGTATATTATTTAAAAATTTTAAAACTAAATCTTTATATAATATAAAACTACAAAACACACGTAATAAGTCTTGAAAAAAAAATTTATGTTACAACACTATGATATTTAATAAACAAAATAAATAATTTTGAGAACATAATAGAATTTGGCGAAGAAAAATAATTTAAAAATTTATGCCAATATTATATTATTCAAGGAGTTTTGAGGAAGAAAAAAAAGTATATGATTAAAAATTTTAAAACTAAATCTTTATATAATACTCCATAAAAAAATAATAAAAATGGTCTTTAAATACCTCATAAAATATTAATGTTAATTAAGTAAATGGAGCCAGCAACAAAGAAAAACCGCTTTCAATTCCAATTTAAGGTAATATATTATTCAGTTACTGTTATATCTTTTTTAAGTAAATGAGTTACTGTCATATCTTTTTTTAAGTAAATGCATTAAAAAAACTCCTTTCAATTTTGTTCCCTTGCTCAAAAAATACAAAAAAAAAAAAAGACAAAAAACCAAAACACCAAAAAAAAAAATAACACACACACACACCCACCCACCCTTGAATTAGAAAAGAAAAAGAATAGTCCTTCTGAAGATTTGATCTTTGATTTATCTTGTGAAACTAGCAATTACTTTGAAATTTGTGTTATTCATTACAAGTTAAGTTCGGAGAGAAAAATAAACTTTAAAGTAACATCAAAATGTTACCCAAAAAAAGAAAAAGAAACACTTATTGTATAAATACATTGCAAAAACCTTTTATGATGAGAAACATAATAAAATACTTTAAAAGAAACTATTGAATCATATCATATGATTAGGTTCCAATTTAAATAAAAAAAATTATATTATAAATTTTTTGAAAACATAAATAAAATCTACAAACATTTGAGCTAAACATGTAAAAACTAAAAGAATTAAATATGGAATCAATTAATAAAATAGAAAGTCTTTCACGTATTCATTTTGGAAGTCATATTATCAGAAGACATATTATCTAATTTTAAAACTTTCATAAATTATGTTTTCCAAAAAAACACTATAACATATAATGTTATTGTCTTATTTTTCTAGTAATTTTTATGAGGGAACAAAATAAAGAAGGAGTTTTTTTAATGCATTTAACAGTACCAATTGGAATGCCAAATTCAAAAGTGAACATATATATTGGAGAGTGAACAAAAATAAACTTAAATAGGTAAGAAACAGAGCAAACAAACCTCAGCCGGTAAAATGCAAATAGTGTTTGGAGAGGCAGAAACTGGTGAATAGACCTGTCGTTGAACATTTGAACCCATATTTCAGCCAACTAGGAGAATAAACTCTGAGCACATCTTTCACAAAGCCAATGGTTGCACAAACTCTGAGCTTATAAGGTATGTGGTATTCAATGAAAAGCCAGAACTCAAATGCTTAGGGTGACACACTCTAAGATCGATATATGACCAACAGCAAAAAAGGTCCATAATGCTGGATGGTGGTTGCTGACAAAGGGGATTGTAGACATTGTATGAAGTGTGGGGGTGATAAGTGTAACAATTTCTGACTAACTTGGACTTGGGACTATAAGGGGGGTGGAGTAAGTAGGATAGTAATTTCTTATTCCTAATTCATTCAAATGGAACAACTACTGGTGACTATGTCAAAAACCTCAAGATCAACCATGGCCAAAGTGGCTTAATTTGGAGGGTGAGGGTATGGGGCACATTGAGATTGTTGGACGGAGTTAGACCTCTTTTATTAATTAGATTGGTTTCTATTTAGACCTCTTCTATTGATTAGGTTTGGTTACTTTTGGTGGTTATCTTGATTTATTCTACTCCTTTCCTGGGAATTTAACCAAAAAAAGAAAAAGAAAAACAAAAGCAACCAGAAAAACCATATAAAACACCCATGCACTGAGGGGGGACAGTGCGGAGCTTGGCATCAGTGATGACTCGAATATAACCTGCATAGTGGTGAAGATTAATGCATTTCAGATTTCATCAAATTAAAAATTAAAGCTTTGATTGATATATATGTATTTAGATTCACATTAAAATAAAGTTTTAAAACCATTTCAATGATCACCAAACTAATCCAGAGCAGACCTTAATTCAATTTTGGAAGCAATGACCAAGAATATAAATGAGAATTTAGTGCAGAGCAGTGGTAGAATCATATTTAATCAAAATTTGAAAGAAAAAGCCAGATAAAATTGCACACTTCATCTAAGGAAACAAAACTACTTGTGTTGTTAAGCATTCGTAATCCAAAATTGTTTTGCCTATACTGGTGTTACTTCAAAGTTTGGTTACTTTATCTCCAAGAAACAGCTCTAAATAGTTTCAATGGCAATTCAAAGTTTTCCAATTCTAGAATAGATAAAGAAGAGAAAAGATATTTTCAGCTGCTTAGTGCTAGAATCTGCCAGTATACTTTCGCTCTAGCACAGCAATTATTACAAACACTATTAATCAAATTTAAGAACAGTTCTGGTTAAGTTCAACAAAAGATATCATAAAAAAAATATATATTTATACTCAGCATGGGACACACTTAATTACATTCGCAGAAACATTCTTGAAAATGAAACTCTACCTAACAGAGAACAAAATTTTAAGCCACTACATATATTTTCAGGACAACAACTAATTGTACTATATTAATTTGATGCTCAAGACAAATACAAAGCAGTAGACTCAAAACATGCTATGATGCACTCATGCTAACTAAGAAGTCCACGTACCACTCCGGAAATCAGTGAAATTAGACAATAAGCGTTAGAAAAAAACAACTAAGTTAAGCCTTAAAAGCCACAAAAAAATCATAGCCTATAACTCTTCAGTTCAACAGAAAGAAGACACATCAAAATCAAAAGGGAGAGAGAAGGTGGGGGGAGGACAATCAAAATAAACTGCAGTGAAAAACTTATAACGCCACCTTATGGTTGTCTCCAAAACACTAGCCTCGTCATTCTTATCAAAATCCAACGACAAATCAAATTGTTTTCCCTCCCTAGCCTAATTCAATTTCATTTCTCAAAACTCAAATCAAACGTTTTCGATCCCATCTTTTCTAACTCCATTTCCAGAATTAAGCTAATTCCACTATTTGATCACAATACCCCTAGGAGATTGCAGCAACCTGACAGCCAGATTCCTTTACGCTTAGCTCACTATTGTATAATACCTATTTACATTGAAATGCAATCATATTTTCATACACCCAATGAAAGATTTACAAAGAAACGAGCCTTCATATACGCCACAAACAGAAACAACCAATATAAATGAAAAACAATAAATTCGGAAAAATGGAACAATCAGTACCTCATGTTCTCTGACCAGAGTCTGATGGTCCCAAACAACCCAGGAATCCAGGATACACAAACAAAGACGATGAAGAACAAAGCCAAGCGTTTGGATCTCTTGAGGTAATACGATGGGTTACATTAACTCAGTCTGCTAGAAGATGATCTGGCCCTAGCCATTTAGATCCCAATAAAACACCGTGATTCAGACCCAAAACATGTAAAAGGAAAAAAGCTATGATTTGTTGAGCGAATAAAAAAATGGCGGAATCTATGGTCTGTTAGGTTATGCTTCTTCTATGGCGATAGCAGAACTGCAGAAGAGAAACGGGAGAGGAAGGAGCGGAAGAAGAGGAACGGCTAGTTTTGACTTTTCAGAAACAATATTTAGGATTCTTGTATCTGGGTTGCCTTATGGTTTTGGTGAGTAGTGGGCTGGGCCTGTGCTATGAAAATTCATTAAATGTTATTGGGCCGGGTTATCCAACCAAATAACCCAATTTAATAACACAAATATTTGATAGACGAAAGCCAGTCTGTGACTTGCATCTTTGATTGGTCAGTCTCGCAGTGTCGGACCATAAGGTAGGAGAGAGGAGTAAAAAAATATGGTCAAAGGAAATTTTACATCGAATACATTGTCTGTAAAACTATGTAGATAAGTTCAATTTTCCAATTCTTGGGCATTTTTTGTTATGAACAATGCTCTACTTATTATTATTATTTTTTATTGCTATTATTATATATTCATCCTTTTATTATATGTACTTTTTTTTATAATTAATACATGCTATTTATATTCAGTATTATTATTTTTTGTAATTTCAAAGTAGCCCGCTATATTTTTTACTTTTTGTAGAATTACCATCCTATTTTAAAATTTTAAAATCTACAATAATAACATTAAAGAATATTAATAACAATAATTCCCTAGCATCAAGTTTGCACATATTCTAAATAAGATGTTTTATAGACACCAAGAAATTTTAGCAACATATTAATAGAGCGAAGTGATAGTTAGCGTGTCACAAGTAATTAATTAATAGTTAGTATGCCTTAAAAATATAAAAAGTAAACTTTCAAAATAAAAAATTAAATCTAAAATCAACTAATCAAATAAGTGGGGATTGCCACATCAATTGCTAAAAGGCTTATCCTAAAATTCGAGATTTCTAGCTTAATTAGTAAATATCTATATTTTGGAGTACCTGGTGCTCACCGGCTTCGGAATCGATGATGTGAAGCTAGCAAAGAAATCATGGGTTCTCCCAGGCCAGTCATGCAGAGTCTTCGACATCTCGTCGGTGAACTACACCTTCGAAGTCGAAGTCATGAGCGCCGAGAAGCTTCCCTCACTGCGTCCATGACCATGGAGCAGATCTTCAAAGGCACCAAAGAATTCAAAAAGGAGGTTTTCGGAATGGTCCAGCTGGAACTCAACCAGTTTGGGCTTACTGATATACAACGTCGACGTCAAACAGAGCTCAGGGAGGGACAAACGCTCCGGAATGCGCAGAAAATTGGCGCTGAGACGAGGGTCGTATCGTCGCAGAGGGAGGGACAGGGGAAGAAGGAGGAGATCAAGGTGAAGACGGAGGTGAAGGTGTTTGAGAATGAGAGTGAAGCTGAAGTTGTTGCGGCGAACTCTGAGCTGGCGAAGAAGAAGGCTGGGTGGGCTAAGGAGGCTCAAGTGGCTGGGTTGAGGCGGTGAAGGCCGTGGCTTTGAGAGAAGAGGAGTTGCAGAAAGAGGTCGAGAGAATGAGCGCCACGACCATGACTGGAAAACTCAAGGCTGGGTTCCTCGGCAAAGCTAGTGTTGAGTATGATACCAAGGAAAATTTTCATTGAGGACCGACTTATAAATTTGTTTCTATTTTTTCCAATTATTTGATCAACAAAACAAAAAAAAAAAATCATGAATTTATTACTAAAAATAGTTAAATAATGTAGTTTAGGTTTTTAATATTATTGTGTTTAGGCTAATTAATTCTCTAAGCATCGATATTATTTTGCTTAATTATTAACACTGCGTACTTCAATTATATATAGGTGCAACAGGCAAACTGGGAGCTCTACAATAAACAAAAGGAAGCAGAGGCAATTCTGTATCAAAAGGAGAAAGAGGCCGAGGCACAGAGAGCCACAACCGAAGCACAACTCTATGCTCCCCAACAAGCCGCCGACGGAGAATTCTATGAGAAGAAAAAAGAGGCCGAGGGGCTTGTGGCGCTGGGACAAGCTCAAGGCGCGTATTTACGCACCCCTTAGGCTCTGTGGGAGGCAACTATGCTGCGTTGCTTGACTACTTGATGATTAACAGTGGAATGTTTCAGCCAATCGCTAAGATCAATTCCGATGCTGTGCGTGGCTTCCAGCCTAAGATTAACGTCTGGACCGGCACTAATGGAGGCGGCCCGGTCCATCCACCATGAACGAACTTGCCGGAGTCTACAAGATGTTGCCGCCGTTGTTCAAGACTGTGTACAAGAGCAGACTGGAATGGTTCCACGTGCATGGATGGGTACGTTGAATACCGACTCTACCACCAATCCATGAATAATTAGGATTTAATTTAATTTTTTTTTATATTTTAAATTATTGTTTGTCTTTCTAATGGTTTTTATGCTGTTTTTTAATTGAGTCGTCTTTTATATACAGAGGTGATTAATTAGAAACATAAACTTTTCTTATTAGTGTTGTATACTTTACTAGAGATTTGATTATTTTAATAAGAGAAACTGGATTGAAACTCATGGCCTTCACATTTCTTATAAAATGTTTATTTGTCAGACAAGTTTCGATTATGCAATTTTGGCAAATGAAATTTAATAAAATAGAATGAATAGACTTATAATATATATAAATAGATAGATGGATAGATGGATAGAAACACTTTTGTCGCCCACCCTCTAAACACCCAATGAAATATCCCCACGTGTCAACGCATTCTGTCGCTAACTGGACCCCACCATCCCCTATCCTCCATCTCATCCCTTTGGCCTTGTGACGCTACAGTCTCTGATCACAGCACTTTTCTAAGCAAAGTTAACGAAACCAAGCTGTATTCACAATCCACGGCTCACGGGCTCCCAGACTCACCCACCCGTCACCAAATCACTCACCCGACGGCCTGTATTCGCTCAATCCACTACACGCGTCAACGTGTTAATGTCTGTCCCGCCCAGTTCTGTGGCTTGCCTCGAAGTACTATACCACAATCAGGTGCTCCATCTCTCAAAGCTCTGTTGCTAGCTCTGCAACACCACTCTTCAGTCCTCTCTCTTCAACAGTAAAACCGTCTCTCTCTCCTCAACTTTCTCTCTCGTTCCGTTCTTCCTATGGAATCTAGGGTTTCCTTTTTTCGCTTTTCTACCCAAGTTCCTTTGAATATAGCGTCTTTACTGTTTATACCGTGAGGGACATTTTAGCTTCTGAAGCTTGATTTTTCTTTCATCTCTTTTGGGCATTTGAAGGTTCTGATGGAGGAAGCTTAGAATTCTTCAGAGCTTCTGGGAGATGGAAAACTCGTGGCAGGTCAAATGTGGTTCCACATTGCAGTCGTCAACACCGTCCCTGACTTCCTCGTCGTCGCAGGAGCTTCGGAATCAGGTACTCCGGTGATAATGTTCGTTTATTTTCCCTATCCAGTTGTATGATATGAGCTGGGTATTCTCCTCTAAAAGAAAAGTGTCATGAGTGAGACGAAGCGTTTCGGGGATTCATACAGGACAATGCTTCTGAGAACATAATGGCTCACATAATAGATGTTTGATGCGTCTAAAAATTGATAGCATTGTGCTTCTATTGACTGCAATGTAAATTTCGAATAGCGTTGATGCTTGATATAACTTTGAAGAGCATATATGTTATCCACCAACCACACACTTGAACACACAGATGTTTACATAAATATCAGCCCTTCTGTCTGTATATATTCTGGCATGGAGTGCCCTCAGACTAACCAATGTGACAACTTAGTAATACAGGGAAACAAAATGATCTGGAACTGGCGTTAGTTTTGAACTTTTTGCATGAGAGAATGATGGGATGTCAATGCCTTAATCGTTTGCTATGTTTGTGCTTAACTGTTCGCAAAATATTGTGCTCATGTTGGATTTCTTCATTTTATATAAAATATGGGTGCTTATTGTTCGGATTTATTACATGTACAATATTAACATGTTGCTTCAGTTTTGTAATTGGTACCATTCGAAGGTTGAGAAAACAAAAATAACATTAAAAGTCGCCTTTTCTCTCTCTCTCTCTATATATATATATATATATATATATATATTGGTTACTTTATTATGCTAATTCTCACTTCCTGACATGAATTTGATTTTCATTTATTAAAGACGGAGATCAATACAGGCTGTTACATTTATCCACATGGTCAACAAGATCTCAGAACGTCAATGCTTGGAAGGGCACATGATCCTTCATTTCCCAATAATTCACACAGAATGGGCCATGCCAACCCTGGAAATTCATTCCTATCTCTTCTATCTGGACCGCCTTCTTTGTTGCAGTGTGATTTTCAAGAATTGTCAAATCCAAAACCACTTTGTACCCCTGGTAAACTTATGACTGACAATAGTAGTGTCCTTGTGAATGCTATTGGAAGTAGGATTCCACTGACATTCAGTGGGCTACCATCAGAAAATTTGAGTGACCATAATCTGCAACATGGAGCAGATTTTTTTCCCACTATCTCATATAGGGCAATGACAAGTTCCAATTGTACTAGCAATTCTGTTTTACCTGATTGTCAGAGTTCAGACCTGGATAAGGCAGTCGTCCATTGCATGGTCCCTGGTAATGATAAAGTGAAGGGGTCCTTTTCTTTGAGTGGGGAATGGCACAGTACATGCCCTGCGATTGCTCACAAGGCCTGTGGCACAAGAGTTCAAACATCTCAAATGAAGTCACTAGAAGCCAATTCTTCTACTTCTAATCAATCATCTAGTTTTATGAGCGGTTGCCCTCGTGTTTTCTGCTTGGGTACAGGTGAGTGCCTGAATCACTTTAATCTGTGTTATTAGTTAAAGGTCCTACTTACATGGTACATTTGATGTTTGATTTGTTCATTCTATTATTGTAAAAGGTGGATGTCTACTCCTCAGCAATACAGGACTTCTAGGTATTGTTTGCTCATGCCATTGTTTCCACATGTCTGTCTCAAAATTTTGCGAGGTAGGTCTCTGACCCTTATGCAACTAGCTTTAAAAATTCTGAAAAAAAATATTTGTGTTGCATTAGGAATGTATTATTTCTTGAAAATCACTTGAACTGTTTTCATGTTGTAGCATTCAGGATTATATGGTGTTAACCCTGGGGATGCTGTTCGTGTGGATGGTGGTGAAACCATTGCTCAGTGGCGTAAATTCTACTTCCAGAAGTTCGGGGTAAGATGTTCATGTTAGAAAGTTCAGTTTTTCTTTTTTTTTTCCCCCCTTAGAGGTGTTAATGCATGCTCATAGGAGTGCCTGTATGTGAGAGTAGGAACTTGAATTTTTTCCTCTTAGTGCTATCTTGATTTTCAACTATGAACTAAGCCTTGGGTATCTACTGGACCAACAAATGACTATTTTTAAGGATCTCATGTGGTCACTCTGTTCATTGTAGACTTGCCACATATCTCAGTCACATAGATAGCAATACAACTAATTTCTTATTCCGTAGGTGCTATTTGAAGCTTATTATTTGATTACTTCTTATCCCTTTTTATAAACCTTTTTTTTTTTTTTTCATTTTAATTTCTTATCTGTGGAGCTTTAGTACTAATTGAGTGTTATGTTTGATATTGAATTTACAACTGGTAGCTGGAGAGGATTGGTAGGTTTTTCAATGAGATGTCCACCTTCTTACCTTTGAGCCTTAGCTTAGTTGTAAAAAGTGGTGAAATGAGTTTGAGGTCATCTTTTCCATTGTTTTCATTAGAGCAGAATTAATCAACCTACACATTATTTCCTTAAAGTCAGTTATAAACATCTTTATAAGATTAATTATCTTAGTCTTTTGAATTGGAAATTGAATTTCTTATTTGCATGTGTTTGAAGCAACGAGAACACTGGAACGTGATGTTTTTATGATGCTTTAGATTAGGGTTCCAGATGATCAGAGTGACTGGGACTGGCCTGAAGGATTGTCAGCAACTGCAGCTGGTTTGGTAAAATCTAGAGCAACTACATCCAACATCTCCTCTAACTTTTCTCATCTGGTTCATTCATCTGAAGGTTTAGTAAAGTCTGCACAGCTTTTAGACAATGTTGGGTTATCCAAAAACTTTGTTACAGACCAGAATATGGTTATTGATGCTTTTCAAAATAAACAAAAGATGAACCTCCTGGGTAACAGCGATATTCTTATCAAGGGTATGATTGGCACTTCACAGAGTAACGTGCAAGCTATGGCTGATAACCAGATAATGGAGTGCCCTATATCTCAGTGCTCAACAACATCAAAGTTTGTCAGAAATGGATCACAATATGGTGGTCAGTCCATTTCTGGTTATGTTGATTCCGTTTTGAAGAATGGAAATTCATTCCTTTCTTACCCTGCTTTGCAGGAGTTAAGAACAGTTTCTAAAGAATCCGGTTTCAGCATGGTTAATATGCAGAATAGTGTCTTTGCGGGCAGGGATGCTGCTGCTTCAAATATTGAGTTGAAGCTTGGGCAACCATGTCAATCAAGTCAAAATACAGGAAATTCAGATCTATTATCCTTGGGATCACAGCTATTGGGCACTCTTGTCAATCCACCGAAGTCAGTCTTCCCTGAACAGATACTGCATAATAGTGCGTCAAACTGACTTTTTTCATAAATTAAAACTCTATCTATTGTTTGTACTTCATTTCATGTATCAGTTTTTGTCTCTTATTTTAGATGAGCAAACATATGATAGTATGAAATTTTGTTGCAGTAGACAACTACAGGGAAAAGGTGGAATTTGGAAAAAATCTTTACTTTGCGACTGGTTCATCTGGTCCCAACATAAAAAGAGAGCGAAACCACTTGAACCTTGGGAACTGTGCATCAGGAGTCGGTAATTCCATTGATGCTGGTAGACCAGAGAAATTAAGAGGCAATATGGTCCAAAATTCGGCGGTTTCACTACTTGCCAACTCTAAAACTCCACCTGAGAATAGTATGTGTACAAAAGCCAATGATAATTTATTTATTGGCACACAGCATATCATGCCCAACATGCAATACTCTGGTAGTTTCCCTGGGGAAAATGGTTTAGAAAGGCAATCACAAATTTTTGAGTTGGGTTGCCGTGGACTAACTGACAAGGCTAAAGGGGTGGATTTCATTACTGATGGATATTACTTTGTGAAGGATTCAGGATTCAGAATTCATAAGGAAATGGAAATTTCAGGCAGTAATCCTCATTTTCCAGATCCATGTGGGAACAGCTGCCATTCACATCAGTTTTCTAGTGTAGCCTTGGAGGTGCCTGATGCCAGAAAAAAATATAGTTCCCAAGAAAATGTCCCTTTTCATGGAGGTTGCGGAGAAGTTGATCTTGTCAATCATAGATCTTCGGCTGTACATATGGGGTCTGGGCTTATTTTGCCATCTCAAGCAGTCTCAAAGGGAATTCCTACTTCAACCTATTTATTAGATCGGACTTCAGCTTTGTCTAAAGAGGAGAGCATTGGTGTCAATGGTCATTTACTTGACGATAATTTGAGATTGCTTGCTCTTAGGCAAATATTGGATTTATCTAAGCAACAAAATGCCTTGTCTTCTCTTGGAATGAACAAAGGGGAAGGAAAATATGATAGCCCTTCTTATGCACAGCATTCTCTTGCTGAACTATCAGTGCCAGGAGAACAATGGCATGGATCTGGTCTTACAATTGAAAGGGATGTTTCTGAAGCTGCTGTTAAAGCACGCGTATCTGGAGCTACTTGTAGGTTCATTGGTGATAAAGGTTTTGCTTTTGTGACTAGCAAGTGTACTTCTTGTTTTTGGTTTTTAAATAAGAAGTTTGGTTAAGATTTCTATGCTTATTATCCAAGTGTGGAATTTATGGTTTTGTGTTAATCCAGGCATGAACAGCTGCTGTGATTTTTCAACCATAACACAAGGAATATCACTACATCCTAAAGAAATGGCTGTGCAGTCTCAGCTTTCTAATGATCCTCTTCGAAAGGAGCAGCCCTCCATGAGGTTAGTGTCTTAGCTAATGTGATTAGTTAGGTATATAATTCTTAGTACTATGCACCACATGTTTTTGGATTTTGATCCTGTAAGTTTATGGTCTATGTTGGATTTCACAATTAAATTTTATTACTGATTGATATGATTGTAATCAAGTGTGCAGTTTTAAAGACTTAGTTGATTAAGTCCATGTAGACCTGACTATACGCCAGGCTTCTTTTCTAACATCATTTTTTATGCATTTAAGTCTTTTTTGTGTCACTGTTCATTTACAATTTTATTTCTTCTGGCTTTGTTATAATTGCAGTATTGGTTTTCTTAATTGGCTGTGTGAGATTTGTTTGCAGTGGTGATTGTAATTTTGTTTAATGTTTGAGACTTGGCAGAAGTGACAAGAACATCGCTGGATCAAGTAAGCATGACAAATGTAATTGCAGAAAACCGTGTTTTCAGCAAAGCTGCGATTGTAAAGTTACAAATTATTTCGGTAGGAATTTTGAGTCAAGAGAAATGGGAACGATCAATGGTGAAGCCTCTGTAATATGTGGTTCGAAATTTGCTAAAATTCATAATACTCCAAATGATAAAGATATTTCTCTAGATCAAAGAGGATTGGAACATAAACTCCACAAGAACATTGTCAGTCATTCTTCTCAGTGGAGAGATGTACCAAGTAAGGGGAAAGTGGTTTTTGATGTGATGCGTGCAGACTGTTCATCTAATGTATTTGATGGGAGAAGATGTGATGTAAGTCAACATAGAGATATCTCTGCTAAATGCTTTAATGGAACGATGCATGTAATGAAGCCCTTGAAAGAGAATGAAATTTCAAATATTTCTTCCGGGTGTTCTGCCCCTGCAGTTAGTCAGGTCTCAGTTGAGGTTAACAATACAGATTCTTGTAGTGCTGATGCTGCAAATTCTGGATATGTAAGTAAGCTTGTAGTTGATGAAGGATCAGGTATTGATAAATGCTGGTCATCAGATGATGCACATGGAAGTGAAAGAAGTTCTGAGTTCCTTGGTACTAATTGTAAAACTATCATGAAAGAATCTGGATCTTCCAAAAACTTAAATCATCAAGCATCAAGAAGCCTTCTTGATGAGCTTAAGCTTATAAATTCTTTAACATGGAAGAAAGGTGAAACTCAAATCCAAACTGGTTTTGCCATTCAAAATAAGGACAATCTTCCCCAGAAATTTGAGAGAGGCTTGAAAACAGGGAAGAGGAAACGAGATTTCTCTTCTCTACTACATTGTGAAAATCCCAAACATACTGGTAATGCTGAGTTGCCCTCTTGTTCTTCCAAAACCATTCAGATTCTTTCCTCATCAAGCCAAGGTAAAACACATGAAGCCTGTTTGAATCAACGTAGTTCTGAACGTAAATTGTTGGTACTGCCTTCAGCAAGAAAACTTCCGCGTAAAAGAGATTTACACAAACTTTACACTGATGTAGAAGAAAAATTTGTTAGGTGTGCAGAACAATATGCTGGTGCTGAAACTTCTGAAATTCATGAATTATTGGGTGGGAAGAAATGCAAAATGGATTACACTTGTGCTTTTGGGCAGGCTCGGGTGCAAGAGCCGACACATGAAGGTACTGGAGTAACAAGGAAGTACAATTCAGTTGGTTGTATGAAGTCATCTAGTTGGCAGGTGAATGTTTGTCAGAGGAAGTCAAGGCCAATGGTTTGTGGAAAATATGGTGAACTTTCTGATGGAAAGCAGGTTGGAGTTATGCCCAAGCCAGCTAAAATTTTATCTCTAAGCAGGATTCTTAAAGTTGCTAAAAGGTGCACACTGCCTCAAAATCAGAAACCTAAATTAACTTATGTAAGAGAGTTGCAGGAGACTAGCAATGATGGAACTGAGGAAAGCAATGATGGAACTGAGGTATACTGTGATGAATTCCACCCTGTGAAGACTGAGAAAGAGAGCACTATCCCTATCTTTACAGACTATGGAAGTATAAATCATGATACTAAGGAAGGAATGAAGAATGAATGCTCTAGTGAAGACAACAAATTTGCTGAAGAGTTGCTGATGTTGGAGGAAGAGAGACGTGATAAAAGCAAGAAAAGTTGTGGTAAAGTACACACTGTTGTCCATTGTCAATCCAAGCTGAAGTTTAAGGGAGTTCGAAAGCGAAGCATCTATGAGCTGACAGTTAACGGTAATCATATTAAATAATTCCTTTTTATGGTATTTTGCTGTAGAAATGTAGACATATTCTAGGTTAGTTTTTGCCTGTACGGTGACCTGAAAGCCCAGGAATGCAAAATATTAGCTTGTTTTGGCTTAACATAAATTTTCAGGTTGTTCAAGTATTTTTGAAAGTGGCAACCCAATTGATTTCCTTGTCATCTTCAAATGACAAGTATATTAAAAGAATAAGTCTATTACTGAATACCAGCTTATTTGATTCCAGGTCCATCTTTCTTTCTGCCTTTTTGATCTTAGTCTACCTGAGTGGCCATGGTTATGTGTATAGTTCTAAATGTTTGTATATGCTATTTCTTAGTCAATGTTATATGTGCTTGGTACATGGTATGGCACATTATCTAATTGCTTAAATTTTTTAGGTTTGATTGTAACTTAACATGATATTAACTCTTGCTGTTTACTTAATTATGTGCTCGAATCTTGGGTATGTCCATTTTTTTTTCAATTTCTTGTCTAGATGCCCTTTTTAGTGTCAACACATTTAGCGGAACTTTAGTTTGTATTATAGTTTGGCCTTTTTCCTGATAGCTTAATCTTTTGGAGTTTATATATATTATAACAATTAATTATGTTCAAGTAGATAGTATGAGAAACCAGGAAGAATTGCTCTCAGTAGTAACTTGATGGCACATCATAGGAATTACTAGCCTTAATGTGTAATTATTAGATGGATGTCCATCTTCATGTGTTAAATTTGTTTCAAACACCAACATGTGTGTTGAAACAGTTTTTCAATTGTAATGGTTAAGATGAATGGACCTCTCAGTTGCTTTATGGACTGAAATTGTAATTTTGCTTGTGGATTAACAGTTAGCATGATAGTGCTAGGTCTAGGAGTCTGCAATCAATTCAGTAGGTTCATAAACCATCATTGAGCTGTAATTCTGCTCCAGGTTTAGTCAATGAGACAACCTTTCTTGGAAAAGCACTTGATGCTTATTTTATTATCTAAAACTTCAATATGAATTGGTTTATGTTTATGCAGCATCTATCTTCTTATATCATATTGTTTACAAACGTGACATTTGTTCATCACCAGGGAAGAATCCTTGTTCCAAAAGATGTTCTCTTTTGAAGGATTCAAAATGCTTTCCAAAAATGAAAGCAGGGAAGCTTTTAAGGAAGGATGGAGATAGGAAGCTTGAAGTGTGCGAAGCAGTAGCTGAAAAGTAAGCAGGAAAATGATCCTTTCGTTATTTTATTTTCTAAATTTTGTTCATAGGTTTATTGCCAGATATCAGAAATTAGAAGAGCATTTTATTCTGCTTGGATTTTGTAAATTTCGTTCTAGATGTCGAAAAGGTAATAATTTGTGAATGAGTGTTTTACATCTAACGAAATCTGTTGCAGATCTCCACAAGTGCAAAGGTGCTCATCTCTTTTGAATTCTGATGCATTCTGCTGTGTTTGTGGTGGCTCTAATAGAGATGAATTCAATTACTTACTGGAGTGCAGTCAATGTTCAATCAAAGTATGTGGCATCAAGAGATGTTCAACTTGGGAGATTTATCCTAGTTTCTTTGTAATGATTCAGGACTCACGTTTGTTTATGATGATCAGGTACATCAAGCTTGTTATGGTGTTTCAAGAGTACCTAAAGGCCTTTGGTATTGCAGACCTTGTCATACAAATTCAAAAGATATTGTAAGGATTTTGCTTATTTGTACTTTAATTTCAGTTTTAAATCCTGTTTGTAGTAGCTTATCTTTTTTGTATTTTCTTGTGTGCCTTTTTTTGTTTATACCTTGTTCAATTTCTTGTTAACATGTAGACAAATATGTTTTCCCCGAGGAGTTTATTTTATTATTATTTTTTTTGTCATGATTTATTCTGCAATCTTTCCCAAATCTTTTTGATATGGTGGACATTGTATCCTTTTATTGCCCAAGTGTCCAGGACTATGTATGCCTAAACTTTTTTGATATGGAGGACATTATATCCTTATGTTTCCCAAGTGTCCAAGATTATGTAGTCATCAACATACTGCCATAATTATCTCCATTGTCATTCTCACCAGCTTCCTCTGGAGGAAAATGGAAATATTGCTCCAAAGTTTTTAAGGTTTTGAAGGTTAAACTTGAACATCACATATGTCTATTCTAAAGATTGCGAATCCAATAATAATTATGATAAAACTGGCATAGACACTGCTATTTAAGTAACGTTTCAATGTACAATTCCTATGTATAGTACAGCATATAAGTGGCTGAATACGTTCTCTCTATTTCTCTGTGAATAACAAAGCCTAACATTGATTGAAACTCAGATTGTCAAATTTCCCGTGTTCAAATCCTTTCGACCATTGCATCGTCTATTTTGTTGTTCTATGTTTGTATGGCCTGCCTTTTCTCTGGTTATCAGCTGAACCTGTTATCGTGTAATCTCTAATTCTCTCTAAACTCAAAACCCTGACGACGTTGATTGTGTTGGATTCACTTGTATGCTTCTTTAAACCTTCTGTCTCTCCCTTTGGTTATACACAAGACTCTGATTGTGTGAAAGTGCTTCTCATTAACAGAAGAAAAAATGTGGTCTACTGTGATCTAAGAAAAATAAAAATAGTTTAAAATGAGTAGAAGATGGAATGACAATGTGGCTTTCGAGGCGTTTCAAGAGGTAGATGTGGAAATAGCTGTATGAGTGTTTTCAGAAAAGAAAAATTTTTAGAAGACTAAGTCTTCTACCATTTTATTTGTACTAGGAAGATAAAAATTTGATTTTATATGTTGATATATTGGAAGAAAAAAATGGACTACTTAATTTGAGGATCACAGAAAAAGAAGCAGGTTAATGCACAAAAATCCTAATATATTATTGGAAAAAATTAAAGTAATCTCCAAAATTTGATATCATTCTGTATATAGGCAAACCCATTTTCTAATAATTATCTGTTTGTGTCTATGTATCTGTTGTATGTTTTATCTAAACTTGAAATAGTCTAGCTTCAATATTCTTATATTCACCTTTTTTGGCACAATTTTTTCTCGAAAACTGTTGCAGAATTCAGTTGAGTGTATAACTCTGTATTGTGTGGTTCCTTAATTTTCATTATCACAGTTCCAACATTTTTGTTCTCTAATGTATTTATCCCTTTTATTTTCTAGGCTTGTGTTCTTTGTGGTTATGGAGGTGGTGCAATGACCAGAGCATTGCAAAGTCGTGCAATTGTGAAAACCCTTTTGAGAGCTTGGAATATTGAAGCAGAATGCAGGCCTAAGTCTAAACTTTCTTCCGTCAAAACTATGCAAAACGAACTGAGCAGATTGCATTCGTCTGGATCTGGACATGAAGAAGGTACCTCACACTCTGCGTTTGAAACTGAGAGTATTGAACCGCTGGCTTCAACTGTCTGCAAAATGGATAGGGCATACAACCTGGATGTTGAGCAGAATTCCCCTCTTGTAAATAAGCTAAAGGTGAAGAATAACATTACCGCAGGATCACTTGATTCAACAACTAAGCAGTGGGTTCACATGGTTTGTGCACTTTGGACTCCTGGAACACGATGCCCAAATGTTGATACCATGAGTGCTTTTGATGTATCTGGAGCTTCACGTCCCAGAACAGATGTGGTAAGGATTGAATTTGATGATTTTTTTGAAGAAAATTAGATTTACGGACTAGTAATGGGGATTAAATATTTTAAGGGATGCTTTTGGTTGAGAGATTTGGTTCAGCATATATAACAAATTTGCAACCAGAATTATGGTTTAGTTATTTGAGTTTTTAAATGGGTCTGATCCTATGTGCTAGGGGATCACAAAATAGAGGGTGAAAAGGGCAAAAGAAAATATAATCTATAGTGATAGTATGAGAAATTTTTTGGTTTGCATCTCAGCATACATGGTCAATACATTTTATAGCAAAATGTTGTGTTTCTATCATGTGTTTGACTATTTTTTATTTCCTGATATGTTGTATGGATGGTGATTAATATGTGCAACCCTTGCACATAAAAACATGTAATAATAGCCACTTGGGTACTTTGTATGCCGGAGGCTGGGTTGGTTCATGTGAATTGAGCATGTCACGTAGAGATGTGCACTACTCTTGTGTGTAAAGATTTCTGCATGGAAGGTACAGTGGGAAAGTTTAGTGGTCAATTTAGCAGTCGAATGTTAACAATTTTGTTGTTTGTTTTTTTCTTCAAATTTTTACTTTAGCTGTATACTTTTTCCTTCAAATGATAGTTGCCCTCCTCAGCGAGCTATTGGTCCAAACATTAAAGTAAAAGTACAAAAATCCCAAATCAATTTGAAAAGAGGCCCATTTTATCACTCTTATTTTTAGCCTGTCACAAAAGGCTAGTGCAATAACCATAGCATTCATGTATGGTAGTTTAAAAGTAATCTTTGAAGAAAAAAGACATAAACCAAAACCCAATAGCATTAATGTCACCAAACAATATATTAGCTATTAGAGGGATATTACTAGACTATAGAATGCACAAGGAAAAATCCAGTTTGACTTGCTTTTCTTTTCTTTTTTTCTCTCTCCTCTTTTTCGTTTGTAATGTCATGCCAAATAAATTAGAGGCTCTTGTTTGTTTTTATTTTGGTTATATTGCTCTGAAAATTTTTCACAGAAGTACAAATGTCCTGAATGTTTTGCCTTTGTCTATACTAGGTGAATTTAACAATCAGAAATTTGCTAAATTATCTTTATAATATGCTATGGACATGCGAGTGGTTGAATGTGAATGTTTGCATTTACTTTTTTGCTATATGGTTGTATATTAATGTTCTGTTGTTCTTTATTACTTTTTCCAGGTTTGCTCTATTTGTTACCGTGCTGGTGGTTCATGTATACAGTGCAGAGTTATAGATTGCAATGTTCAATTTCATCCTTGGTGTGCTCATCAGAAGGTTTTACTCTCTTAAGTAGTTGAGAATTTTATCTGCTTTACCATTCAAAGCACTTATTATTTTATTCATTGTCTAATTGTGATTAATCATTCGATCCATTTTTGTGGTGTTTCTCATACAAATTGTTTCTACTTGAGTTTTTTGGTAAGACATCATTTTATCTGTTCTGATGAGAGAAAAATGGTTCTATATGGAACTGCCAGAAATATATTAATGTACTTCTTGCAATGTCTCTGTTTTAGTAGTTAAAATTTTAAGATCAGTAACTTTAAGCTTCGAAGCAATTCTTGTTGGTGGAATAATTCAATGTTCAGAACAATTATTTGAAATTCTTAGTCAATTTTGTAAACATATTGTTTTAGTTTATCAAAGTTAGGTCATGAGAGACACTCTAGTATTCTTGTTTTAATCAGTAAATGGGGACTTATATTTTATAAAGAGCGTTAGTTTTACATGGTTGTTTTTTAAGCATTATACTAGGTGGATCAATCTCTTGTTTAGTCTCTTTGTTATATTGGTTACAGGGTCTATTGCAAAGTGAGGTTGAAGGTGTTGATAACGAGAACGTTGGTTTCTATGGAAGATGTATGCTTCATGCTACACATCCAATGTGTGAAACTGACTTGGACCCAGCTGATTTCAAAACTGGTTGTTCGGGTATAGATGAGTTTACCTGTGCTAGGACTGAGGTATCTTCACCATTCTTTGAGTGTTTTTTTTTTTTTTTGCATTGAAAGTGGATAGGGGTTGTTTTAGGCTTTTACTCTTCTCATTGTCTGGATGTTTTCAGGGTTACAAGGGTCGTAAACGTGATGGCTTCTGGCACAATTATTATGGTCAATCAAAAGGCAAGAGTGGATGCCTTGTTCCTCAGGAGCAGTTAAATGCCTGGATTCACATTAATGGGCAGAAGTCATGCGCACAGGGACTTCCGAAGCTGCCAGTATCAGATGTTGAGCATGATTGTCGGGTACATTCAAGTTAAAATGCCATATTTTATATTGGGTTATTTAATTTTTTTATATATAAAATATGACGCCATAGGCCCTATACCTAGCACAATCGTCAAGTACATATTCTGCTTCTTATCTAAAAAAGTTCTGCAAACATATTAGCATAAGAAACAAATAGCCACAATATTTGTAATAAAATGAGGAATGAGTTTTGACTATGCAAATGTTTATTTGTTTAATTAATTTTAACAACGTTAATGTTTCCAAGTACCTGACATTCTTTGAGCATTATAATTCTATGTTGTAATTTGTGATGAAAGCAAGTAATAAAATTAGTTCTTGATTTGCTCTTTTTTATTTTGTTAATTGATTTTTTCTTATTTTTCACATCATTCCATTCAAATGTTTAATTTCCTAAATGTATGGAGGTTCTTAACTCCACCAGAAGATTGCATCATATACACACATGTTCTAACATCTGACCAATATTACATTTCCTATCACTTGCAGAAAGAATATGCTCGCTATAAGCAAATGAAGGGTTGGAAACATCTGGTAGTGTACAAGTCTGGCATACATGCCCTTGGTCTTTACACATCTCGGTTCATATCACGTGGAGAAATGGTTTGATAATCTCATCTTTTTAAGATGTGTTAATGGACTGTTAATCTGGTTGCAGACATGATGTAATCTTATAATGTTTTAGGTTGTTGAGTATGTTGGTGAGATTGTGGGACAACGTGTAGCCGATAAAAGGGAAAATGAATATCAGTCTGGAAGAAAACTTCAGTACAAGAGTGCTTGTTACTTCTTCAGGATAGATAAAGAGCATATTATTGATGCTACATGCAAGGGAGGGATTGCCCGTTTTGTCAATCATTCATGCCTGGTAATCTCTATTATAGAACCAGAAGTTCTTTGCTAAGATGCATTTAAAAATTTATTATCGCGTGAAATGGGTTCAAAATTATTTTCTTTAAATCA
The DNA here is from genome assembly GCA_007844105.2 of Rhamnella rubrinervis. NCBI lineage: Eukaryota > Viridiplantae > Streptophyta > Magnoliopsida > Rosales > Rhamnaceae > Rhamnella > Rhamnella rubrinervis. Next base: position 17,676,602 of record CM017581.2, read on the forward strand.
CTCAATTCCAGCTGCTACTTGATAGGCCTTCTTGTCCATTTTCTTTTTGACACAAGGGTGAAAAAGGAAACCAATAATTGTAATATTTTGATAACCTAACAAATATTGTCGCAAAATTTCTGGAGAAAAAAAAGAAGAAAATTGTTATCATGGAACAAAGAGCATTGGTTTAAGCATGGAAAGAACAATAAAGATATTGATTTATATTCTATGTGCATGTTCTGTAACTGATTGTCTTTCTAGACTTGGGCGAAGATAATGATATATTTGAACTTTGAAAAATGCTTTTTCTTGCCATTATATGTATCCACTAACATTTTTTTTTTCTTTTTGTATTGATTGACATGACCAGCCAAATTGTGTTGCCAAGGTGATACCTGTGAGGAATGAAAAGAAGGTAAGTTCAAACTCAGTAACATCACTTCAATTTCTTTCATTTTCTTTTTAATATTGTTGCAATTCTAATTGTGTAATACAGCCTAGTGTTTAATGTTGCATCTATTTCACCCACAAATTGATAGCTTTAAAGAATTGTTGCAATTGGTCACTTAGGTTAGTCTGGGTGTCTCAAGGCTAGTATACATGCAACATTATCTGAACACTTCCCTGAATCACTCCATATCCTTATCAACATCACTTGGTGATATAGGTACTAACCGCTACAAACTTGTCAAAAAAAAAAAAAAAAAAATGGAAGAGGAAGAAGAAGGCAGGCAAAACTGAACTTGTCAAAGGCTTGTTCTTGGTTTGTAAAAATCACATTCTCTAGCATTACAATTGCAGGAATCTACCCTTGAAAAAAACTTTCCTGGCAATTCAATTAAATGTCTGAATATACCTTCTTCCTCTTTTTTTTTTTAAGATCACTTCGCTAGTCCCTTACATTGATGTGATTACGAACTAGAGGGATCCACTCTTGAGACAAAATTATGCCACACAAAGAGTATCCAATGGAAATTTAGTTTTATTACGTTTACAAATAGTACAATTGAAAAGGAGAGGATTGTTGCACAAAAGAGGCAATTATAGTTACTAATAGTAACCATTTAAATTCAAGGCTATTCTTTAAAGTTATCCCGATGCTTCCCTTGCTTTAGATTGTTATAACATTTTAAGTTGGGAAATGCTTTAAAGTTAGTACTTTGTTTCTGGTTTTCAGGTTGTGTTTTTTGCGGAGAGAGACATATTTCCGGGGGAAGAGATAACATATGACTACCATTTTAACCATGAGGATGAAGGTAAGAAGATTCCATGTTTTTGCAATTCAAAGAATTGCAGGCGCTACCTGAATTAAATATAATTTGTTGTCTTTGTAAATAAGATTGTGACTCGTAGATTCTTTCTTTATCTGTGGGAAGACGAACACGAATGTGGGTTAGAAATTCATTACCATCATTAATGCAGCATCAGGCAATGCCATGCACAGCTTCTTTGTTGCTTTGTACAATTGTGTGAATACTAGTTTTAGCGGCTTCCAAGCTTTTGTGTTTCTAAACCCATATTACCCATTAAAGGATACATTATGCATGCTGTATACGCCAGCATTAGACTTGAAATTATATAACAGATAAAAATCATCACTTGATCCAATGAACTTAGTATTATTTTTTATTGCAATACTTAATACTTGTCGAATTTACTTTTAATTAAACCTGGTTAAGTGAGAAAATTAAGATCTTTAGTGGTTAGTGGATTACGAATCATATAATAGGAAAAATATATATTTATGCTCTTAACTGGTAACGTCTCTATTGAATGCTTCATTTCTTTTAGGGTGGTGTAGGTAAGCCTTTTTCCAAAATCCAGAGAACCTCTTGTGGTCATATGTACTGTAAAAATAAGGGGAAGTGAACAAAACTCAAAACAATTCTTTGAAATGATGTAAGAGAAGTGCAAATAGAACTAAAAACAATTCTTTGCAATGATGTAAGAGAAGTGCAAATAGAACTAAAAACAATTTTTTGAAATGATGTACCACTGTACCACTTTCTTGTCAATCAAAAAGTAGAATGGCTTCCACAACCACAAAACGTCTAGCTTAAATCCGTATCGTTGAGCCCCAAATTCAAGTATTAATAGATACTTATGTTTGTTGTATTACTCGAATGTTGCATCTGTATATAGTCACAGACTTCTATAAGTCTACAAGAAAATCAAAGAGCATAAAAACAAAATGAAATAACAGGGCACCCTTGTAAACCAATTAGAAAAAAGACATAACAAAAATTTAAGTGGAAAAAAAAAAAAACCAATTTTTTGTAGCGGCGTCTCTATGAGAACCATAGTGTTAACATTGAACAGATTTGTACCTACAGCAGCTTCAAGCCAGCTCTCTTTTATTCTTTACGAACCCCAATTTGGAATGTTTGCTGTGGCTTCGTTGACCATTTTCACTAGAGTCACCTGCAGACAGTAAAAGCCAATGAAAGATAAGCTAGCTGGGGAGCACATTAATTCGTCTCTTTTTTTATTTCAATCCAATGGTTGAGATACATAACTATGAGCAAGTCTTTCACTTGCATTTCATCTTCCTCGACCTTTCTTAATTTTTTTTTTGGATACAGATCCTTGTGACCTTTGAAAGTCAAACAATCTACTCTTATCACGACAAATCAATACCGCCCTTGTTAACTCAAAGGATATATGGTCACTCCAACTCTACCTCATGAAAGCAAAATCTTATTGAAGTGATTGTATGTGTTAAGAGGGAGAGCGACTTTTTTTCATTAAAACATGAGCCTTAATCTAGGCTCTCTCTCCTGCAGCTGCTAGGATGTCCCCTACGACCAAGTCCATAGGATGTGCCAAAATTGGGTGAGGAAGAAACCAATAGATATTATATATTTATGAACATGCAGTTAAAAACTTAAAAAGTAACATGAACCTCCTCCAAGTTGAAATTTTATATTTGCATCTAGAATTTTAGCCTAACCATTTTCCAAGTGGAGATTTGTAGTTGGCACCTTTGACTTTGGATTCTATAAAGAAACAAACTAAATGAGAAACTCTAGCCCACCACCCCTACTCCAATTATAAATTAGTAATAAAAGGTCAAAACTGACAATTTCCCCTAGCTCCTGTAAGATGGAACACGTCTACCTATATGGCCTATGTCTGATATAGTGACAGAATCTACCTAACACCCCACTACCAAAAAAAAAAAAAATTTGAAAACAGAAACCCAAAACCCCAAGGGGAGGACAAAATTTCATTACTGAAATAAACTTCAATCGGATTACAGCTTCTCTATAATCTAGTTACAAAATGCTCTCTCCCCCTATATTTTTCTGGTAAAATTGAAATTATGACCCACCCATCTCATCTTCGTCCTACCCCTTTTCTCTTTTCCCATAAACTTAAACAGATACGCAAAAAGGTATCAATTTTCATAAACAGGTGCTCCTGGAAAATTGTTACTTACATCTAAACATTGGTGATAACAAACTAAATACGTAATTTCTAGAGTCAACAGAAACAAAGAAATCCTATGTGCTAGTAACACTAAAGAGATATATTCCTTTTGATCATTATGCATATTTTTCTGGCATACAAATAGTTATGCAGCAACAATCTAGTACTACAAGGTTAGGTGAAACATACCACACTTTCTGGAACACCAGCTGGAGGAAGCGGAAGGTTTCTTGGAGGTGCAACATTATCATAAGATCTTTTGTCAAACCTCCATTCTCCAATCTTTCCATATGTCATTTCACCCTAAATATCAGAGCATATAAGTAGTCACTAAAAGCCAAAAGTAAGACAGAGAAACCAATTTTCTGGTCAATTATCTGCCAAACTGAAATAAGATGTATGCGGTAAATTAAGGTGTTTCAAGGAATATTCTTGCCCTTTATGTTTTCTATATGAAAGGTGTACTGAGAATTTCTCATTTAGAGAGTACCTTCATATTATAGTCACATCCATAAGTGTAATGGATTATCAACTTATTGCCAATTTCTTTATCCCATGGAGGCTGACATACATCAAGAAACAGCACTAGTAAGTTTAGCAGTAACAGAATAAGAAATTTAAGAGAATCATTTATTTACTAAAATCGAAAAGGTTGACAATCAATAGATTAGCATTCTAAATATAAGACTTTAAGCAAAATCATGATTATATAATCTCTATTTACAAAATTTCCAAATTATTTTCTACTAAATACATTATGTGTACTTTAATAAGTATTTAACTATCATGAAATATCAACGTTTTTCCTTACAACTTCTTGGCTAAAATCTTGGCACTGTTAATGGATGTGAAAAAAATTTGTCCTTAGCAGTTAGCAAATCTTTATAGTTGTTGACTAAATTGCAATCTTCATAATATTCTCCACTATAAGACAGGATAAGGAAATGATAATCCATTCCATGAAACCTGAATCATGAAGTCCTTGTACAAGATGTTCCCGACACCATGCAAAGCAGACGAAACTGCATAAGCGTACCTACATTTATGATCTAGTTTCAAGTTAGAAAGCCATGTACCAATTTAAAGTCATCACAGAATGGAGTTTAATAGGGGGAGCATACATTTCAAGCACCCAACCGAAAGCTTTGTCTGTTTCAGGATCCTTCTTCATTGCCAAGGAAATATTCATCCAAGTAGGTGCAATCTTCTTGAGAGATTTCTATCAATGATTTGAATTTAAATTAGAACAAAATTGAAAGAGTCCAAAAAACATTATTATTACAAGGCCACATAAAAGTGCATACCTTCCCAACAATGACAGGAGAATTCCCGATAGGGTCAATATTAGTTACTGGTCCCTTGTCCTCAGGGAAGTACTTCCTGAGTACTGACTCATACTTTTTAGGTTCAATGTAGAAGAAAGGAAATGCAGCTCCAAGCCCATCTTTAGACAAGTTTGGTATGGGCTTGACAATAATATGATCTGGTTCTGACATCAGTATATAACTGGATTCATGGTAAGAATAGCAAACACAAAGTCAAGACTACCAAAAAGCATAGAAGATGATTGACTTATCACTCAAAAGAAGTATAGCATTTTGTACTCTTCTTTAATGTCTGCTTGTTGAAGCCATTGAACAAATGCCCATGGTCGGTTGAGAACTATATAGCCCTGCAAAAGTGGAGATGTATTAAGTAATTTCTAGAAGCAACAACCAGCAGAGCCAAACAAATACGTGGAGAATCTACTCTATTATAATGATACTTCCTTTACTTCTTAAGCAAGCTTCAAGGTAGTTTAGTTTTCTACGAGATCTTTAACATTATAGGGTCATGAATGACTTTAGTAGGGTACCTCAAGTCAAAGGTAAACTGAATGAGAAAAGAACTACACACTATATGACCATTTTCTAAGTATAAATATAAGAATTATTATCAACTGTGATGCTCGGACTGTGTAGTACCCGTGTCGACACGACACGGATACAGGTACTGGATCTGATCCTTCAGTTCAAAACAGAATACGGCAAGGCAAAACAACACTTAAAGAGTTAAAGACTCCATCTTGATAGTGACTCTGGAAAATGTAAACCTAAACAAGGAGAGATTCCTATTGTAGAAAAAGCGATCTTTTTTATCGGGTAGTAGTAAAGAGTCCTACTAAATTTAAGTTTTACTCTTCTCAAAGCAGGGAAGAGTAAAATCAAGAGAAAATAATGTTATCTGTTTTTTATCACTAGATAAGATTAAAAGTTAATTTACTATATATTAAGTTTGATTACATATAAATCTTAAGGTTGGTTTATTATATATGAAATTTCATCAAATTTTTTATTTTTATTTATTCTAAGTTTCTAAGTTGTATCCCCATACCAGTATCCAAATTTTGGATCTTATGAGCCGTATCCCCATATCCTAAATTTTGGAACTAAAAGGATTAGACTCCTGGATATGTACCTGTATCCGGCACCCGTTCCCGAGTCCGAGCAACATAGATTATCACTATCTTTCACATCTATTAGATGATTATCAACTTATATTGAACAAGAAAAGAAAAATTCTCCTAAATAACACAAGGTTTGAGTCTTCTTGCTTCTCTGATATAGATGAATGGTCTCATCCACCACCAAATGAAGTTGCACAAGATTCATAGAGAAATTTCTCAACAAATCTAAAGGCTCAACTAGATATGGGAATGTAAAACAAATCAATCTACTGACCAAAGCGTAAAAAGCCTCAGTCTTGCTAAAATGCTTATCAAAGTTGGTCAAATAATAGAGTAAAAGACCCCCAAACGTCGGTGCAAGTTTAATTTCAGGCTTAAGGAAGTCTCAAACGTACAAAACTAGGTATTTCAAACGAGGAATTATAATATATTTCGTTTTCAAGCATCACAAACTAATAGCCAAAGCTCATGAACAAGATCGAGCTTCTTTGGGAAACGAACAAAACAAGCTTGAAGTAAACTTTAAGTTTGAGCTTGAAGACAAGCTCAATTTACTTCAAGCCTAATTTACATGTCCAAAAGCCGTGCTTGAGTAATTTAATACTTAACTATGAAAACTTGAAGAATCAGAATCCAAAATTTATCATTTGTGGATTCAGCCACCAAATGGACCCGAAACCTTAGCAAGGAATAAAGCTTTGATTTTTGAAGGGGCCAAAGAAAAAAAATATGCACTAAAGAAAGCATAACAAACACCAAAACATCAAAATTCAAGCTCCGAGACCCAATTCACTCTAAAAAAACAAACACTGACAACACAAAACTTAATAATAAAAAGAAATAGACCAAAGAATACGAACGCGATCCATTCCAGCAGGTAAAGGCTGAGCAACAAAGGTTGGGATCTCGTCCATGTACTTGTCAGGCTTCCCAGAGTGCAAAATCCTGGTAAACCCGCCCATCTCAGAATTGGGTGTCTCTTTGAACTTCTTGAACCAGTAGTACATGATCCTACACTGCCAGGTATTATAGACCGAGTCCGAGGCCGTCACTGCCGTGTGGAACAGCCTCTTGGAGCCGGGTCTTCCTCGTGATCTATCTACTGGCATCTTGATAATGGGGTCCACAGAAATCGACGAGGATGAAGACCTGGATGGACCTGGGAGTTCCTGCTTGAGAGGAGCATTTGATGAGATTATTATGTTGTATGTAATCAGAGCTACAGAGAAGGTAATCAGTAAGCTGAAGAACATATTTCCACAACCCATTTTTCTTTTTCCCTCTCTCTCTCTCTTAAACTCCTCCCTCTATATATTTATATATATGTATATAACATATATATACAAACTATACAAATTTTTTGAGCTCCATGTTCCTCTTTCTCAATGATGGAAAGAGAAAGAAGGAGATGACTGTTTCAGAAAGTCGTCGAAGTCTTTAACAATAGTAGTTGAAGAATATGTCTGACTTATTATTTTTTTTTTATTTTCCTTTGTTTTTTGGGCTTCTCTGTAACTAAGGCCTTATTATGAATTTATTTTTGTAATTGGGCTGTCCAGAAAATCACTAAATGTAGGCCCAATTTTCCAATCATTGGTTTTACAATTCCATTTTCCATTTTTTCTTCATTTAACATTAATGATTTGTTGATTAAATTGGCACACGGGTGAATATTTTTTGGTTTTTACAAAATAATAATAATTAAAAAAAATATTTTTTTTTAAGAAGAGAAAAGAACGCAACTAAAAAAAGGATTAAAGTAACTATGTCTATAACACATATATTATATGGATAATTATTACAATTTTAAATAAAAGATGGATATAACTAAAAATTGTATTTCTTTCTTTTTATAATTATTGTCATTCATATAAAATTTAGGATTTTGTACCGAAAGGTTATTCTCTACCTTCCTGCATATGTATGCTTTTATGATTAAGGTGTGCTCTTACTTCTAGTAATCTTATTTTTATAATTTCGATTAATTATTTTTACTGGCAATTACAAATGAAGGCTTCGAAACTCATCGGCTAAGCATGCTCCCCCTACCCCCACCAAACCAAAAGGCACATACTAGGGGGGAAAAAGACAGTTAAAAAAAAAAAGAGAGAGAGGAGAAGAGTACAGCTTGCTCCTAAAAGAAAAATTATAATTAAATAAATACAGCAAAAAAAATTGTAAATAATAATTTTACAGAATAACTGAAAAAAATAAAAAAAAATAATTACGTGAACTTTCACAACAATTACAAATTACAACTTTTACCTTTAAAGAACAATATATAAATGTTTAACAGGAACTATAATACAATTATTTTTTATTTTTTTTTAAATTATGTATAATTTAATTAATTTAGATGTGGTTAGAATTTGTTAAATACTAGTTAGATTAAAAAATATGAAAGAAAATAAAAACAGTTTATTTTTATTTTTACATTTTTACTCAATTGAATAGTCTAATTAATATTTAACAAACTTTAACTAACGTCTAAACTAATCAAATTACACATAATTTAAAAAAAAATTAAAAATAAAAAATAATTATATTATCAAATAAGTCGTTCACAAGTTTTTATCTTTCGACAGCCTCTCTTACATGAGGGAACCGGGAAGCCCATCTAGAATATCCTGTAAACAAAAAGTTGACAATGCAAAATATTTCCATCAACTCTATCACCACAGGGCTTCAAATTATATAACTCACTTCTAAAAATTAAATTAGGAGCTTGTGTCTTCCCCACAAAGAGAGTCAGATTCCTCGCTTTAAATGAGGATTTTAAGATGTGGTTTTCTCTGGTCCAAAACCAAATGAAGCTTTTAAGATTATAGAATCAGATTAGACAAACCTGCTGCAATAATCTCAAGAAGATCTGAATTTGCTTTAGCGTCGTTAGACACATCCTGCAATATAACACAACAAAGTGAAAATGATGACAATTTCTATCCACAAAAGGCCATCAAATTTTAAGAGCATATATGGGAGTGAAAAAAAAAAACTCCAGATTCCAAGCTCACTTCAATGGAATCTGTAACAATGAGAGAGAGAGAGTGTTTTCTTAGATTGTTAATAAAAGTTTTCGGATTTCAATGGAAAATTTCAGATGAAATTTGTCAAAATCAATCAAATGAAATTCTAGGAAAGCCAAATCCTTATCCTCATTATGTGAAGCAAACAACATTTATGTCTGAAAATTGTCTTATGTTGAGGGGCCTGATGATTCAGCCTCCCCCCAAACGTTTAAACAAGACCAAATATATAATGCTGTAAAACATTATCTAGTATACCTGTTTCTGTGGAGCCAGACTTTTTGCAATAAGCCGAGAGAGGCCACTAAGAGAGCTGTTGTCGATGCCTGGATGGCTCAAAAGAGCCTCCTCTGATGTAAAATCAAATACCAGTGTGCAAATGCTTGAAGCCATCATAATAACTGACGGGTCATCAATATCCTCTGAAAAAACAAGTTCAGGATTTTCAGTCACATGCACAACTAATGAGTTTTCTTTTGCACAAATAAAAGCTAGAAAGAAGATAAGAAATTGGAGAATTCATATCAATAGAAATTGGAGAATTTTCAGTCACATGCACAACTATGAGTTTTCTTTTGCACAAATAAAAGCTAGAAAGAAGAAAAGAAATTGGAGAATTTATATCAATAGAAGTAGCATGAGTAGAATGAAGATTAAAGCGATCAGCAGAACTGCCGACTTAGTTTATCATCAACTTTGGATCAAAGTTGGGGGCGCACAACATGGAGTAAAAAAAAAGAGAGAAGAGGTTAATTACGGTGATTTCTTAAAATGTTATATTGAAAAATAAACACAAACGGGACATAAAGTTGATAATACTGATGTAATGTGGAGACTGAAAGTGTTATGATTTCCTAACAGATGGTCAAAAGTTAAGATGCAAAAAATAAAAACAGAGATGGTTACAATTCTTGTACCCGTCCAACACGCCAATGCTTTCAAGAGATTTACAAGAGTTGATTCATCTGATGGGATCTGCAGTTGCTCTTTCTGTTTATGAAAAACAAATGGTTTTAAAAAGCTGCATTAAATAACAAACATAGTTGTATATAATATTAGTAAGCTACCTTCAAAAGAAGATTCAATATCGTATCACAGGCCAAAAAGATGCAACCATTATCCTCAACCATACAATCATGCCGCCCAATCAATTTTATGAGGCAGTCAATGACCTGCAAATAGAGCCAGAATGATATAAATTGCTTTAATAACACAGCATTGACAAATCTCATGGCAGAACAGCCCATTCAAATATGCCTCAGGCCAGTACCAAATTGTACAGGGTTTAGCAAGTAATCAATTAAAAATACCAGTTATGTGAAAGAATACATGGATGCAAATTTACTGTATGCTAACTTACAGCTTTATGCCCACCACAAGAAACCAAGACTTTACATCCTTCAACCTTCATTGTCATTTGACACAGCAGTGGAAGCATAAAACAAATCGAGTAGAAGGGGCTGCCATTTAGTATTAGTTTAAACTGAGGTCATTCTCCGCTGCTATAACCCCCTCAGAAGGGGAAAAAGCTTATTAGTTTATAAACCATACTGTCAAAGTCACTATACCTTGGTTCATCTTCACCTTCAATGCTGAGAATATAATCTAACAGTTTACTAACCTTCTCCCCACATGCAAGAGGTGTTTCTGCAAGATAGCTGAAATAAACACATATCAGCTTCAATTTATCTCTTTTTTTTCCTTTTACTATTATTTTTATTTTCCTTCTCTGTAAATCGCACACACCACACACATTCCTCGGGTATTGAACCCATCATCTACCCCTGTCCTTAAAGAGAGAGGAGCAGCCATAGGCCATCTAAGACAGTAAGTTCCTCATCTAAAAATAAACGACTGAGGAATGGGGACTAAATCCCACTTCCAACTTCCTAGCCCGTTACTAATACCACAAAACTCTCACAACCAAAGATTAGCAGAAACCAGATAGCTCTTAAATTTTACACTGAACTTCTCTAGGTGGTTGTTTCACTTAAAAATACGAATATAAGATTAATGTAGTTAAAGAATTCAATGTCAACAGGCTCATGTTACAAGAACGAGTCCTCCAAGTTTAATTAGAGAATGCAACCTAAACTTTTCCCGCATATCCTCCCACTAAAGAGGCAAACATACCTCCCAATAACCCGTACTGAAGCAAGAAGATCATCTCCTTTCCTCTGTCCATGTTCCTGGAGAATCACAATGTCAATAAAAGAAAATTAATATCTAATGTAGCAAATACACATTTAACGCTACAAAATATAAAATCATTACCTTTGCATCTTGTAAATAATCCAAAACTACACCAATTGTCTCATTAAGTCCATTGATCACCTTTCTGAGTGTATCATCATTAATAAGGTCCTCTGGAAATGATAGCATAAATTTAATTAAGATCATTGGTCAAAATAAGGAGTTTAAGCATATATAAGATAATATGCAGGCCACAGAACCTGAAGAAACCCAAAATATTATATGATATGGAATATCAAAATTAACAATAAAGACTCACCATGTTATAAAAAATGAGAATTAGAAGGAATTAAACACAGGACCACATAGATAATAAGACTTTGATACCATGTTATATTACCATTAACTACAAAAACTTGAGCTGATATGAGTTGGACCCAAATATGCATACCAAGTTAACAAAATACACACTTCAACAGTTCCCCTGATCTATAGGCTCATCTAATATGGGCGTAAGTGAACCTTGCAAGTGCAAAACAATAGATATATAGACAAGTATACACACATCTTAAAAGAACTAACATGTACACAATTTTTTCACCAAATTATGGCATACCTTCACTTTCACTGAATTCTGATATTAATTTAATTATTTTTTCCACCAAAGAAAAGGAAATAGCCACATTTCGTTGCTTTAAACAAATTTTCTCATCAGGGAATGAAGATTGTCTAGATGCTTCATATTTCAAGTAGGCGAGGTCATTCAGAAGAACAGCAACTTCAATCCTTGATTGCTCTAGAACAAGTAATAGACACCTGATAAAAGAAGTTAAAGGCACAAAATGACCTTCAGGCCCCACCTTTACGTATGCATATACATACATAAACATACCACATACACACACACGCACTCACATAAATAGATGAACTAACTAAAGCATCATCGTGGGAGCCTACCTGTCAGCTGGAATAGGCTCTTTCACATTAGGTAAGTTTATCTGACCAATCAACCATTTCTCCCCCAGAATGGATATCATAGACTCCGCCAAAATAAGTGCCTGAAACTTATCAGCAGGTGCTGTCATCAAAGACAGCCAAAAAGGTGTTAAAAAAAGAAGAAGCATTAATCCCGACTTGGCAAATAAAATTTTGTCTTCTGAATCGAGTAAAAAAGAGAGATTCCATCTGACCCCAAGATCATGTAATAAAATCAGAATATTGATCTTGTTTTATTATTTTTAGATTAGACGTATAAGCAGCAAATTCTTAAAATAACAATAAAAAAACACTCTTAAACTTCAAGAAAACTAGAAAAGTAATAGTGGAAAACAGCACTGAAAAGAGGAAGAGAAGTAAAATACATTATTTCTTTTTGCATAACCATAAAGAAACAAGAAAAAAAAAATGCAATTCAATGAAATAATACGTTTAGCATACCAACACGGTTCTGCAGAATGGCCACAATACCATCACGCATATAATTTGGCCAATCATCGTCTGGCAATACACGAAGAGCATCAGAAAGTTGTGCCTAGAAAAAGTAAGATATTACATTCACTTTCCAACCATTAGAGTCAAAAGCGTAACCTCTCAAAACATGCAAGGCCAAGATATTACATTCACTTTCCAATCATTAGAGTCAAAAGTGTAACCTCTCAAAACATGCAAGGACTTTAAACTCGACCTGGGGAAGTTCATGAACAGAAAACAAATGAAATATGGAATCTCATACGAAAGAGGAGGAGTTTCAAGAATAATTAGTAGATGCAACCAAAGTTTCTTTTTTGTTTAACAAAATCAAAAGATTCAAAACTAATCTCATAACATATTTGATCCCTAAACTATGGTTAAATATATCCAATTACAATCTCAAGCTTCAGGATCAGGGTTTGATCAGTTAAGCATTGCCTTAATATATTAAATTATCAAGATAATATCATAGTTTAATCACAAGATACTAAACATAAGAACATTCTTTTAAGGCATCCTTTTAAGATATCCTATGCAAAATAAAGCAGATTTCTAGAAGCATACATGTGGCCAAGCATTAAATTAAAAGAAAACAAAATATTAAAACAACAGCACACAAGACAGAGTCAAGAACTCCAAGTACAACCATCCAACTGAGCAGATACTGCACCCAATAATCTAGTTGGAACTGAAAAATCTTTATTTTATCTAACCACAAGAATTGCCAACAAACTTTTCATCTCTATGCTAAAAGCATACACGTGACAAATAAGTAGCAAATTAGCACATAACTAGAAGTATTACGTGGCCAAACATTAACTTATTACTTTTCAAAAATAAGATATGTTATAAATAATGATTGCATACCGAATATTTTGTAGAAAAAATAACAGAGAGTAGGCGTAATGCTTCAAATTTCACAGCATCATGTAAGACTGCAAATTGCCTTGCTATCTTGACCACCTAGGTTAAAAGGAAACTCTTAAATATCATTCATCATCCCTGTCATTAAACTGTTTAATCAGTGTACAAGTAAAACTGTATGGGTTTATAGATTCTTACAATCAATGAGAACTCTAATAGATAGTCATTGCATATGGCTTCAAGAGACAGCTTAGTTAGCAGCAGTTCCACAAGTTTCAGAGCAAGCTCCACCCGACGAGAACCTGTACAATATTCATAATTCCTCAACTCTTTAGTAACTCTTTAGCAATTTGAAATAAATGAACATTACAATTCAACGGATATGAGAAGAATTTCTACTTTTGGAGAGGGAAGAAAAAAAGAGAACACATTTAGAAATCAACAAATTGCACATACATAATAAGGAAATAACAATCTCCAATGTACATGGGCTTTACCAATTCTCACATGTTAGTATTGCAACAAAAAACTATGTTTAGATAAGATAGTAGTATGAAACAAGCCATTATCAAGTCATTAACATAATTCCTGCAAAGTTGTCACAATCGTAAATAATAAGAAGAATTACCATCTGAAAAGGTAGATGTAGGAGAAGCCAACACTTTCATGCCCCCAGATTTATACAATGTCATGACTCCATCTTCAGAAGCAGATGACACCAAATATAAAAATTCACAACATTCTTCGAGAACAGATGAGCCAGATCTGTATTGCGCCCAAAAAAAAAAAAAAAATTATTACAGTAACTAAGAAACACAAATTTTCTGTAAGAAAAAAAAATACATATATATATATATATATATATATTAGTTAAAGATCAATCAAGTGTACTAACCATAAGAATTAAAATGCAGTAGCCAGATAAAAAGGGGTGCAGATCACTCTACATGAAAAGCATATCTAAACAAACATCGTAGATCCATTCAAATAGAGTAACATTATTTTTAAGCTTCCCACAAAGGGGTATTATCAATATTTAAAGATACAATTACTGGCCAAAATGCAATTTCTAATCCAAATACATTCTATGAAATCCCACCGTAGGACAAGTTTATGTGGCTCTTTTGGTTCAAAATGCATGTTGGTATTTAAAGCTGTGTAGATTAACAATGTATTAATAAAGGATCTACAACAAACATATTATAGGAGCTTAAATAATTTCAAAACCAAAAAATGCATTTTGTAACAGAAAAAATAACATTCATATTCAATTATACAAGTGGAGAATAAATCAGTTTATTTCTATAAACTCAAAGAACCATTTCTTTTTTTTTTTTCAAATCAGTTTTATCAAGAAGAATCAAGGTTTAGAACCTTACTGTTTGGACAAAATTTCTACAATCAGTGGAATCTTCAAAACCATATCTTCTGAAGCAGCAATCTCAGGGACATGGCAAAAAGCAGCAAGAACAGTAACTGACAGCTGCAAATACGCATCATGATTTTCACCTGCAGCGCCGCTAATGGTTCCTTTTCCCATTCCTGCTCTCTCCCCCACCCCACCACCACCATCACCAAAATATTAGAAACAATTCACAAATTTCACAGTAAATCTAGTCTGCAAAACCTAATACAACTACTCCAGCTACACACTAAATGACCCATAATCGTTTTCACTTTAGAAATTGAAATAACATAAACATCATACTTTAAAACATCTATTCTTTCTTCTTCTCACAGATTCTCAGGCATCCAGTCCACAAAAGGGAGAAACACATATTTAGATAGCATTCACAGAGACCTAAATAGATACTACTGTTAGAGAATAGTTTCCTTCTCATTTACTCAGACGTGTGCGGACCTGCACCAGATCAATCAGTTGACAGGTTTCGAATAATGTCATTTTTTGTGAACCATTTCACAAAAAATATTTGTCTATTTCCCATAAGAATTAAGTCTGACGTATCCACTGTTTTTATTAATTTCATAAATGTGGCAGAAAAAGAATTTGATCTTTTTATTCAGATAAAAGTAGTGAATTTGTGAAATTGGACAAAAAAAATTCAAACCAATGGGATTATTCATTTATAAATTCCTCCTCATACACAGAAATCTTATTATCTTATATGGTATCAAAGCCTAAAATCCTAGGCACCTAGATTAAGTTTCATTACAGTCACATTACCCCTCATTACAAAGAATTATCACTTGACTAAAGTGGCCTACAAGTGAGAGGGAATGTTGACACACGCTCCCTCTATCTATCTCTATATCTCTATCTCTCTCTATGATAGTTT
The DNA here is from genome assembly GCA_007844105.2 of Rhamnella rubrinervis. Lineage (NCBI taxonomy): Eukaryota > Viridiplantae > Streptophyta > Magnoliopsida > Rosales > Rhamnaceae > Rhamnella > Rhamnella rubrinervis. The sequence continues at coordinate 17,692,309 of CM017581.2, forward strand.
AATATACATATTAAACCCACTTCCTAATAGCTTAAGCTTTTGGAAACAGTAATTTAAGAACTACTTGGTCTAATTGTTCACGACAATCCTATTTCCTCCAATTAAAAATTTTGTAAAAAAACTGAAATAAATTCTATAAGGTTCCAAATATTAATTTTAACTAAAGTTGCCATCAGATTATTTAATTAGTTAGATTCAAACCCTATGAGAAAACACATAAACGGGCAATCAAATAAAGGTTTGACAGGAAAAAAAAAAGGGAAAGAAGGAAATAGACAGCTAAAAAATAAAACTTAACCTTCAACTAACATTTTCGGTCCCCACATTAACATAATGACGAAAACAAAACAAAAGAAAAGTAGTAGAAAAATACCAGTCCAGAGGAGGCGATCAAGAAAGCGAACACCGACGGCATCGTAAATTCTACGGAGGGAGGCGAGGTCGTCGCCTTTGCAAAAATTGGTGACGAGGTGAAGACCAGCGAAACGCTGAGTGTCTGTGTCGCCTTTCAATAGGTTCAAGCAGTGCTGTTCGAGCGTCGGAGATGGTTGTTGCTGCTGCGGATCCTGAGAAGAAGAGGCACAGACTGAAGTCTAAGACTCAGTAAACAACCAAAAGCGAGTGAAAAAACAAATTGAGAGAGAGGCTCACCATGACAGCACAAGGGAAGCTTAGAAAGAACAGATTTTGGAGGGTTTTTTAAACTTGGGATTTTTTAATTTTATGCTCAGAGAATTTTAGACGCTTCGAGAGTTGTTCGTCTTTCCAGATTCAGCCCAAAATAGAAGCATATTTGGTCACGTGTGACCGCGTGATTATTTAAGAAAGGGGAAAAGAGTAATTAAAATGATTTGTTTTGTGGAAACAAAAAAAAAATTTTTGAAAATTTTTAAACATTTTGTTATTCGTTTGTTTGTTTACTCGTGGATGATTTTCTCATGAACAAAAACATATGTAGAAAATTTATATAAATAAACACATAGCATTTATAAAGTATGAATTACAAAAATAAAAATCAATAGCAGTGAGATTGAAATTGTGATTCTTTTATAACATGGTATGAAGATGAGAGAAAATTAATGAAAATAAAATATAGTAAAATTGACTATATTATTATTATTATTATTATTTATTTTTATCTTATTTTTCTGCTTCTTTAATATATTTTGCAAACGTATCTAGGCATGACACACCTACAATTTACTCAATTATTAATTATTAGAATATATTTTCTCTACCATTTGTGCATTTATGCGGCAATTATTAGAAAAAATCTAACAATTACCCATCTATATGTATGTTTTCAGATAACGTACGTAACATATTTTATTTAAGTAGTGAAATTACAGTAGCTTATTAATATCAGCATATTTTATTTAAGTAGGCCATGTACATGATAAAGTAGCAGTAATAGTACAGGCGGAATATGCTGAATTGCATTTGCTATTATATGACTGCATGCATTTGATCCATTATATATATATATATATATATATATATATATATACATATATGGAAGTAGTGCATATGCATGGAATCAAACGACACGGTCCAATGTAAGTATCCCCTCGAAGAAGGCGGCTTCTCCATCTCTGTCAATTTTCACAATGGTGTGGCATCCATTCCCCGTCTCACTATTATTCCAGGCAGAGTCTTTCAGCTCTCCTCCGATGTACGCTCATAGTGACGAGGTTCACGAATCTCAGTATACACCTTATAAACAATTAAATCAATTAGTTAAAACATCATCATCATCTAAATGGCCATGGAATTAATTTGTAGTATAGAAACATTAATCAATGACTTACGGCATTTGGTGTCTGGCTGAGTGGATTGTACCAAGCCAACATCCGATCATAGTCGGTTCCAGTTTTGTCCTTGCCGCGATACGACGGCCCCAACGGATCCACTTCTTGAAGAGCTACGGACATGTAAAACACACCCCATTGACCATTTTCAAGTTTGTTCATTGCCTGTGACCGCACATGTGTTATGGTATTTCCAGTGGCATTGTAAATCAGGCCAAGTGTACAAGATCTCCATCTTTGTTGCTCCACAGCCTCACGAGCTTCCTTACTTGCCATCTGCGAATCTCGTCATGCCGGCGTAGATTAAGGGTTGAAGCTGGTGATGGGGCTTACATTGATGCCATAGTAAATGTTTTGAAGGGGATGGTTTTCAGTGGTGCATGGAAACGCACATATATATAGTAGTCATGGCCGGTGTGTCTTGTACACTTGGCCTGATTTACAATGCCACTGTGGCCGGTGGCCTGATTTACAATGCCACTGTGGCCGGTGTGTCTGTATGACTACTATATATATGTGCGTTTCCATGCACCACTGAAAAACCATCCCACGTCTAAAACCTTTCAAAACATTTACTATGGCGCTCATCAATGTGTTTGGAAGCCCCATCACTAAGGCAGCTTCAACCCTTAATCTAAATACGCCGGCGGAGAACAAAGCACGAGCGGAGAGGGCCATGGGGACGAGATTCGCAGATGGCAAGTACGAGGAAGCTCGTGAGGCTGTGGAGCAACTCAAGCAGAAATATGGAGATGGATCTTGTACACTTGGCCTGATTTACAATGCCACTGGAAATACCATAACACATGTGGGCGGTCACAATTGGGAAGGCAATATTTATGAACAAACCTCTTACCCAGCACAGCTTGAAAATGGTCAATGGGGTGTGTTTTTACATGTCCGTAGCTCTTCAAGAAGTGGATCCGTTGGGGCCGTCGTGTATCGCGGCAAGGACAAAACTGGAACCGACTATGATCGGATGTTGGCTTGGTACAATCCACTCAGCCAGACACCAAATGCCGTAAGTCATTGATTAATGTTTCTATACTACACTCCCTCTAATTAATTCCATGGCCATTTAGATGATGATGATGTTTTAACTAATTAATTGATTTAATTGTTTATAAGGTGTATACTGAGATTCGTGAACCTCGTCACTATGAGCGTAATTATTGGAGCTACATCGGAGGAGAGCTGAAAGACTCTGCCTGGAATAATAGTGAGACGGGGAATGGATGCCACACCATTGTGAAAATTGACAGAGATGGAGAAGCCGCCTTCTTCGAGGGGATACTTACATTGGACCGTGTCGTTTGATTCCATGCATATGCACTACTTCCTATATATATATATATATATATATATATATATATATATATATATAATGGATCAAATGCATGCAGTCATATAATAGCAAATGCAATTCAGCATATTCCGCCTGTACTATTACTGCTACTTTATCATGTACATGGCCTACTTAAATAAAATATGCTGATATTAATAAGCTACTGTAATTTCACTACTTAAATAAAATATGTTACGTACGTTATCTGAAAACATACATATAGATGGGTAATTGTTAGATTTTTTCTAATAATTGCCGCATAAATGCACAAATGGTAGAGAAAATATATTCTAATAATTAATAATTGAGTAAATTGTAGGTGTGTCATGCCTAGATACGTTTGCAAAATATATTAAAGAAGCAGAAAAATAACAAGATAAAAATAAATAATAACAATAATAATAATAATATTAGTCAATTTTACTATATTTTATTTTCATTAATTTTCTCTCATTTTCTTGTTAATCTTCATACCATGTTATAAAAGAATCACAATTTCCAATCTCACTGCTATGGTGATTTTTTATTTTTGTAATTCATACTTTATAAATGCTATGTGTTTATTTATATAAATTTTCTACATATGTTTTTGTTCATGAGAAAATCATCCACGAGTAAACAAACAAACGAATAACAAAATGTTTAAAAATTTTCAAAAATTTTTATTTTGTTTCCACAAAAACAAATCATTTTTAATTACTCTTTTCCCCCTTTTCTTAAATAATCCTCACGCGGTCACACGTGACCAAATATGCTTCTATTTTTGGGCTGAATCTGGAAAGACGAACAACTCTCGAAGCGTCTAAAATTCTCTGAGCATAAAATTAAAAAATCCCAAGTTTAAAAAACCCTCCAAAATCTGTTCTCTCTAAGCTTCTCTTGTGCTGTCATGGTGAGCCTCTCTCTCAATTCGTTTTTTCACTCGCTTTTGGTTGTTTACTGAGTCTTAGACTTCAGTCTGTGCCTCTTCTTTTCAGGACTCGCAACCACCTCCGACGCTCGAACAACACTGCTTGAAATTATTGAAAGGCGACACAGACACTCAGCTTGGACCTATTGGATCACACTCTTCAACAAATGTGGTCCACAATTTTAAAGCCCAAGCCTCCCATGCCTTTTTGTATACAGTGAGACTAGCCCATGTCCGGAATAACCTTTTAAAACCTTTTTTTTTTCTGTGAGTAATCAGGTTTATGAGAATTCTGCCATGTCTAATCTCTTTTATTATTATCCAATTATTAAAGATTCTGGTATAATTAATTATACAACAGATTTTATAATCTGTCTTAGACTATCCAATTATGCCTAATCAGTCACCCTGCTTAAGAAAGACTAATTTCATCATCAAATGTTTATTCTTTTGGAGTAAGATGAGGTGGTTGAGGCATGCAGTCACATGTGATGGCTGATGAAAAATGCGCCACGCCATCGTTGGTCGGCAGGCATAAACGGCCCCAAAATGTTCCCTCCCTACCCTCCTAGGCTCCTATAGTTAATGTGCACTGAACCTTCTTCTAGTTATGGTACACCCCCCATCGAATTACGCAACTTCTTTCACCAAGTCCCACACCCACTTTCCTATTTGTTTTGTGGCACCCAATTAGTGAAAATTTTTCCGTACTCAGTCTTACGTGTATGCATCCATTTTCCACGTTAGGCTTTAATTTATCTTTCGGCTAAGTTAGATTATTGTATATAGGAATAAAAAAAAAAACCGTCACTCATATTTTGACTTCATAAACAAAACCAGTCCACCTCAAAAAGTAAAAGGCCACGTATTATATTTACCAAAAAAAGAGGCCGCGTATTATGGGAATTTTTTTAGCACCAATTAAAAGCTTTCTATAATCTTTTTATTATTTATTTAATTTGATAATCAATAAATGCCCAAAAAGATCTGACGCGGATCTAACACAGAAACCGCTAAAACCGCGCAGGTCCCACGGTTTCTCCGCCTTTTCCAGCGACCGCTGACGCCGAAACTCGCATCTTCCTTATCCATTTTCATCTTTTTATTTTTTATTTTCTTTTTTATATTCTTGAGTCACATGTCACTTACCTATTTATATACCATCTTCCATTGCTTCTCTCTCTCAATTCCTATCACTCATTTCAGTCATCGACATTACCCTCACACACGCTCTCTCTCTCTCTCTCTCTCTCTCCTGAGACTCACAGTCAAAGAAGAAGCTTAAAACCCTAGCTCTAGCTGATCTCTCAGTTTCTCTGAAAATGATAAGCGAAGATCAATCATCACCGTCTTCGTCTTCTCTGAAAGACAAGCTCTTCAAGTCCTCCACGTGCCTCTCCGGCTGTTTCTCAATCAGTAGTTCCGTCCACCACGAGATCCTCGACAACGAAGAAGGCAGGATCATTCACACGCCGAGGTCGACGTACTATTGGCTCAAATCAACGGCTCACGAGCTTCCTGAGATCCGAGACAGGTGCCGCAATCTGATCTTCCGCATCGGGAGGGGCCGGAGAAACCTCAACTCCGGCGACTTCAGGTACGACCCGTCGAGCTACGCGCTTAATTTCGACGACGACAGCCGGGACGACGAGTTCCCCCTCAGGGACTTCTCTTCCAGGTTGCCACCGTCGCCACCGATTCGGTCGTTGCCGCAGTGCGTGGCCGGTCCGGCTTCCTTACGGAGGGAGATCGTTGGATTTAGCTGAAATGTTAAATCGTACGTACGTCCAAGTTTTTTTTTTTCTTTTTTTTTCCTTTATGTTTTTCTTGGTATGAAAGAAAAAAGATTTTATTAATCAAATCTTTTGACATATATATATATATATATATATATATATATATATATATATATAGAATCATAGATGTATATGTAGATGCAGTAAAGTGAAGAGATGTAATTTAGTATTTGATCAGAGAATGTGTAAATTAACTGTTTGGCATTTTTCTATAATTGTGTTAATGATAAGAGGCCAAAAAAGAAAGTTTTTAACTTCAATTCAAAGCAAGAGTTTTAAAGAATATCCTAAAGAAATTTGTAGGATAATTTTAAAATTGCATATATATCCTCATTAGCAATGAGCTAACCAGCAACCAACCAATTAACCAAGAACACCTCGATCCCATCATGTTGCCCATGTCAGATTGACCTGGATCCAACTCACATAAATATTCGAAGGTGAATTCTAGCTAATTAATTATTATACACTTGAAATGGTGCAAATGAACCATTTTTTTTTTCTTTTGGGCATAAAGAGGAGGAGAAAAATATTAGTATACAAGGCCATAGAGAGTTATGATGCAAAATATTTGGTACGTAGTCCGAAACTAATGCTTCTGTGATGCTATTTATAAGAAATACAAGAAAGCGACTTTACAGTAGGAGTCATCTTCATCCTCTTCAATTTTGGGCCCCCTCCCCAATGGCCATGGCCCCATGAGAATAAAAACTTTGAAAATTAAACTAAAAGATAAAGAGCATGTTCCCTTCTTCTTTATGTGGTCATGTCCCCACACCAAATTGCCATAATCACCATAATATGTTTTATTTCACTTATAATGAATTAGTTCTTAAAGCAGAGAGGGGCATGTCTCTTTCGGTGAAGGATAGATACCCCATAAAAATTTGCACATCCCCATAACAATGTGTTAACATGGAGTGTCACTAAGATATTAATATTCGTCCAATAATACATTGCCAAGTAATAAACATTAATAAGTGTAAATTTCAAAATATCACCTGTATTTTGACTTTTTGCAGAATTACACCATATTTTGGGAAAATTGTACTACAGACCGCTTACATTACATTTTTGTCTCAATTTAATCTTTTTGATATAAAAGTGATTAGAATGTTAAAACTTAACTAACTTACCCTTATATAATAAAATTAAAAAAAAAAAGGGAAAAGAATTTCGACCTAGAAGGTGTGTATGACAATGTTGTTTGGGTACAAACTATAATAAAATAATAGAAAATGTTATATGTAAAAAAATAATAAGGCCAAAAGTGTCATTTTATAAAAATTATATTAAGTCTAATAAGAGATGTGGTTACATCGAAACAAAAATAAAATGTGAGGGAGTTATGGTGCAATTTTCAAAGATAGGGGGTTATAATATTTTGCAACAATAGTCAAAATTTAAGAAGATGATGTTCTAAAATTTACACCTATAAAAATATTGGTGTAATTAGTAATATAATCAGTGACTAAATGAATTAGCACACCCTCTGAAGTGATACAGAGTAGCACTTGGCTTATTGTATTTAGGTGTAAAAGTTTGAGGAGACCTTTCCAATGTAGAGAGAAATTAACCTTTTATCTAAACAAAAACAAAACTAATCATATATACTTTACCATTAAGTTATTTTTAATAGCTTTTTACAGAAGTTTGACTATGAATTTATATGGAAAGCTATATTTACTGCAAACCTTTATATATCTATAAATATTATCAAAATACTATTTTATCCTTGTATTCTATTTTTCAAACTATATATTTTTGTCTGTTATTTCGTAGCATCTCTAATAATTAGTCCCCACCCACCTGTTCTTTCAAAATTGCAAGTAAGATTAAAATATATATATATATATATATATTTTAATCTTAAAAAAAAACTTAGACTAGATCTGTAATATTTCATAGAAATTTTTTTTGATTAATTTAGTGAATAAGGAACTTAAAATAAACTAAAAGACAAATTAAAAGGTGTGCGCGTAACTGTCAGTGAAGAGGTTCCATAAAAGCAACAGCTGCTATTTCAATTGGCCGGCAAACGCAGGACTACATGACCACCTGACCACTACGACGTAATATCAATCATTAGGGGATTAGACACATCATCTGAAAATTAAGCATTGATTGCAGCCACGACAGGTCATCAAAAACCAGCTTAACATTATTTAAAACGACCTACGTGGAATCGTTCTACTGGATAACACAACATACATACATATCATATATTATATTTATACATAGATGATAGAGCTTGCTAGCTGTAGCTGTGTTCTGTCGCTACTGTAATCCATATGGAATTGGTCTGCTTCTCTCTCTCTCTCTCTCTCTCTCTATATATATATATACATATACAATTTTTGTTCATTATCCCATCAAGAACCTCCCTCCTTCTGTCTCTGATCCTTCAGTTTAAATATGGAGACCGAACTCCACGAGAAATCGAGCTCTATTTCATCGGTGGAGGCAGAGAATTGCGGCGCGGATATGGACGAAGAAACGTCTTCGTTGTCGAGTGGCTGTGGTTGTTTCCAGGGACATTTCTGCTACCGGTGGTGCCAGAAGAGCAACGACGTTAATGGGTTATGGCGCAAATATAATTTACTGGGAGGCAGACAAGAAGGAGAAGAAGAAGTGGATATGGTGGTTCACAAAGAGAGCTGGTTGGTGACGAAGGCCAAGAAGGTTAAAGAGGCTTCCGAAGTTTTGGCGGGACCCAAGTGGAAGAACTTCATTCGCAGCATAAACAAGAAAAGGAGGACGACGTCGTTGTCATCGATGCAGTTTCAGTATGATCCTCAAAGCTATGCTCTTAATTTTGATGATGGTGTCCATGTCTACGTTGAACCACAAGCTAATGACCAACAATTTTTGTCTACTCGATATTCTGCGTCAGCTCCACAGGGAATATTCAACAACAATACCTAATGCTTTCGTTTGTGATTATTTTATTTTATTATTTTGCTTTTACAAAAGTTATTCATATAGAGAACAATGTTGTTACTGTATTATTAATTTCTAAATTATTTGAAATTTTTGGTCTAATGTGGTAATTAATTTTGTTGAGGAATACTATATATACACACACCAAATTATGGAGGGCTTCATATGCTAAACTTCTTCTTTTTTTTTCCCTCTTCTTTTTCTGCAGTCAACAGCTAGGCTATCTTATTTTTTCCACATTGTGACATAATGTAGTGGAGGATATGTATATCTACCATAAGCTACTTATGACAGTAATAAGTGAACTCAGTAATCTACTTCCTTTTTTGTTTCCTTGTAGTTACGAACTGCATGTGCCATATGCACATCATATAATGTCGTCATCAGAGTTCATGGACACCATTTAATCATGCACACAGGTTGAAGAAAAAAAAAATCCCCAAAATTCATTATCAGTTAAACTAGAGGATTAGGAGAGTCTGGCTTTTTCATTTTCATCTGCTTTCTAGACCCTTAAGAAAACAATAAAAAATAAATAAAAGTAAGAGCTTGCTCCATGGCATTTTTATGGCATATGGTTGAATATGAAAAAGCATAGACGACAGTCGCTTTTGTAAGAAATAAAATAAAATTATATACCATATTTGCTACAAATATATATCTCTACCTCAAAATGCCAAAAAAAGCTATAAACACCAGTGTGAATGTAAGAAAATCATGCACAGATTATTACACTGTACACCCACAACCCCTCACTCTTCTTATTAACAAATGTGAAAACAGTAAACAAAATCACAATTAAACCCGCTAATGCATTTTGGAATCATCCATTTAGTCTCAGTAATATAATTTCCTAAAATATTGAATTCGTATTGATACGATAATACATGTACTAATGCCATCAGCATATATGCCATGGGCATACCTGTATAATGGCTCATATATTTGATTTATCATTACCAATCCTCATCCTCAGTGTTAGCCCTTTTGTTCTGCCGAATATATGATTCTTTCCCTTGAAGTTCAGAGACTTCCATGAAGCCCTACGTTTGTCCGAAATTGTATGTTGAATACATTGCTGGAGTTGAAAGCACCAACAAGGATCATTGTATGTTCAGTTCTTGATGTTTCTTCCATTTACATGAAACGATCGCTGTTGTTTTCACCTGCACTATTTCTTTTCAAATTAAGGTTGGTGCAATGCTCAAAGGAACCAGAATGCAAAGTCCAACTGATATACCTTTTGCGCTTGCTTTTCAAAACTGTGGATGTTGAAGGGTTACTGTGCCAGTTCCTCTTTCTCTGATTGATGAACCAATTGTTTATCTGCTTTAATTGCAAACCAGTTTCCTGTACCAACCTTGCTTTGTCTTCCTCCTGAAAAAGTTGCAAATGGATAGAATGCCAATGTTACATTTGTCAGCAATTTACCCACCAAAGGTTTTCAAAGCATTTCAGCTAGTACGTTGCATTCTATATTTCATAAACGTGCTAACGGATTTGATAGTAGCTGTTTCTGAATATAGATTTGTCTCTTTACTAGATTTCTCTTTACTTCTAATCTTGAGAAAATCTTTTGACAGTCATATTTGCTTGCCCTTAAATTTCCCACTAGGATATTGTGAGCCTTTGGTGATTTCAAATAATTATTGTAGATGTATAGAGACAAAGCAAGTTAGAAAGATATACATTTGAGGAAATACTCAAAATCACTTTCACTACCCTGGACACTTACTGTTGGATATGGCCATTTAGAGTGTGACTGCCACCAAGCTTTTAAGACAGAGGTTGTGTCACCAGGAAGTTTTCCTGCTCTCCTCTTGCGCAGAATTTCCTCCCTTATGTCAACAATTTTCTCCTTGTATCCCTAAAAATATCGATTGCAGGAGTCAATCTCATTTGCTATTTAAGTCGACTTACAATCAAGGTTTCATGTATTACCTGTTTCAGTTCATGCTTCAACTCTTGCCTCACACGCTCCATCAAGGACCTTTCACTCTCTGTGGGAATTAGAGGTCCAAATCCCATGGTGTCTGCCCCATCCAAACTTCCATCAAACAAGTTTGCATCACTATCTACTTGATCATCATCATCGTCAGACATTGTAGCACCTGTTCCTTCGCCTGGGGAAACTCCTGTTCATCAAGTATGTAAAGCAATTAAAGCCAGGGTATTCAGGTCCAGTTCATGCCATTTCTTACATACCAATGCATAAAACAAGTGCATTCAACTACAAGCCTAAATATATACAGCAAACAGAGCAAAGCTTAATGATTTAGCCTTGAAGCTGTTCTACACTGATTAATTCAATTTTCTTGCTTACACTTCCAATTTTTTCAGAAAGGAGAGAATGATGGGTTATTTGACTTATGATCCAATAGTAGTCATTTTGGAGTAATCCATAGAAAACAGAAGCAGATAGTTGAAGTTAATGAAACCAGTGATGGAGATTCCCTCTACTTGAGTGTGTCTGCATAATGATCTAATATATAAATGATCAATGAAATGAACCTTAATAAGAGTCATAGGTATTTCAGCTAATTCTATTTCCTAATTTCGAGCTCAGTATTTTCTTATTTCCTCCTGCATTACACCTGATAGACCACTATATTTTGTTCCAAGACTACCTATTTTTTAAAATGATGTCGTAGTTTTTCTTCAAGTATGCTGCTCAGAATTTAGAGACGTTAACTAGGAGTTGTATTAACAGGTTTTGTGTGAAAATAGAGTTCTCCATAGACTTTAAAGTCATAGTACTCAATAATAGAAAACTTTTGAAACCTCATTGATTGTGCCTCTATTACCTCTTTTTGATGAAGAGATTAAGGCTTGTGTGTGCTAGCCTGCTAGGTATTGATATTGTGACAAATAGTTTAGGTCCACTACAAGAACCTATGCATACGTTAAAGAGTAATTAAAACATGCCATTATGGCAATGTCAATAAATTAAAACAAAGGGTTTTATGAGGCTATATCAATTGTATTAAACCAGCTGGGAAAAAATTTCAATAAACAAATAAACTTGAAGAGGCAACTTATAAGGACTAAACATATAGAATTGAAGTAATAAACATCACCTGTTAAGCTTTGTAGAGATTGCTCAATCTCCCAGCAAGCCATAACTGCTTCCATTGCATGGACACGAACATGTTGCTGCAATTGTTCTTTAAAGGAACAAAGCAACAGAACATAATGCGTCTGCATCATTAAGTGAGGAACCAATCAAAAAATATTCCCAAGTGTCAATCAATTTCCCAGAATCGCATTCAAAATTGTCAACATATGACTCGTATTTGGAATTTATGAAACAGGTTCTGATACGCATGAATATTTCAATTTGGCCATTCTTGTCAGAATTAAATGCAAACTGTTTTCGATCTTTTACAAGATTATTATCACAGATTTCAATAATTGAATTGCATCAGTGTCATAAATAACGAGGCCAATGGGGATAAAAGAATGAAAATAGATGTACTAATAAAAATTATGAGAAGAAAAACAACACATCTTCTTTAATGAATAAGAAATATATTAGACAACAATCACACAGTCAAATCAGTACACAATAACATATAAAATCAGTCAGTTTACAGCGCCTATAACTCTGAAAGAACAGAGTAATAGTCTGGTATATAATCTATCTTCCAAACGGAAAAGCTACAAACCAAACAGAAAACCATCAGTCATCACCACCCTAATCATACTTTATCCTTGACAACCGAATAAGGAATTTAACCATTCTATTGCTCACTGCAAGATGACAGAGTTCCAAATCATGATTCTCTTTTCTGTTCCGTAACTATCCAATCTTCATGTGTTTGCAACAATATTAATTCACAGAAAATGCCCACCTTCATATTTGCTGAAATGTTGGAACCTTATGTCGTAAACTTAGATGACCTTGACATGGTTCCATTATTCAGACTTACAAGCGTGCAGAGCTTAATGAGTATGTTATCGACAATATGAATATAACTAAATTAAAAAGGCATACTTTCTGTACTAAACTTGGCACATAGACACCATTCAACCTTTATTATTGAGGATGTAAATTTTAAAACATTCATTCAGTATCTTTACACCATTATGCTTATAACCGTCATCCTAATAGACCAACCTCTTAATAGTTACTACAAGCAACAGAAAATCAAGAGTATAAATAACGTATGAAAAGCCAACTAATTTGCAAGTAACCTTTTGATATTTTAATGTCAAGAATTTGCAATGGACAACTTACTATCTTATTTGTTCTAAAATAAATAAATAAACAAATAAAAGAAGAAGAAGAAGAAGAAAAGATCTGCAAGATCAGGAGAAATTTTCATGTAACTGTGCCCCAAGGATTATAGGATGAAGAACCAGAACCTGATTCATATGCTTACTCAATAAATACAAGTTATTATTGTCGAATTATCTTCAAAATCTAATATGAAAATAACAGGTAGACCAATTGGGAGTGTTTATTACAGGACTGCCTTTAGTTTCATATGATGAACTGTAAGTGGACCTGAATATCCCAATCCAGCCTCAAAACACAATAGGGTACCATGGAAAGTAAACAACTTTCTATTATATTAATTGGTTTTCATCCTGTATTTTCAGCTTCTGTCCTGCAGCTTGTTTAAGAGTTGCTTCAGTGTTTTGGCTATTTTAGCTGCAAATCCTTATCCAAACAAGTTTACAAACTGAAGCTCTAAAAGGAGAAGCGATAAATATAAAAACAACAAATAATTCCCTTGTGGAAATCATAGAATACAGAATTAAGTACCTCCGTAATTTCCTGAGACCAAAGTACAGGTATTCCTCATGTTTTTAGGATGGGTTTTGAACTTTCAACTTACTGGGTTTCAAGAAAACTTCTGGAAATCCCTATATCATTAGAAGAATAAAGCATCTTGTAATTAAATTATAGTTACTAAAGCGTACTTGCTGTGCAAACTAAGCAAAGTTCTTCCTCGTCACAACTAATTCCTCTGCTTACTTCCAGCAAGCCGATTACCTCAAGACCCATTGGCACCAATTATTGGTATCCCCACTTGAATACTTAAAAGGAAAGCATTACCTACCTCGGCTTCCGACCAGAAATTTCCCATTCCCCAAGAGGAAAAGCTGTCATGCTTAAAAATTGGCTGAGATCAGTTGAGAAATAAAAGTAAAAGTAAATTACTTTAGCGTCCATTTCTCTGCCATTCCTTTCAAGTTCAGATTTTTAGGCTTACAGCCACAGCTTCCCCACTAATTGTGGTGGTGATTGGATTCATGTGTGACGATTTGAAGCCGGTGCATCAGAGCCTATGCAGAGAAGCCTTGCAGAGTATATTTTAACCATCCTTGAGATGAATCACCATTAATCAAGCCAATCCATGTCCAATGACCAAATTCGCTACTTTCTAGGAACGAGAGCTTCTTATATCACTAAATAATTGAACCATGACAATAATTCAAACTAAAACAGACTTTAGACACCAAATATAAAAATAAATCAAAAAAGCTTTAATTTTTGTTTTTTTATAAAGAAAAACCATAATTGCATCAATCGCAAAACACATGCTGACGCATAGAACATTGAATTTTATTTCTGTTCCATAGAATACCAGCAATTCAATCAACCACATAGCGTCTTCATAGAGAAAACAAAAAAAAAAACAAAAATTTAAATTTTAAATTTTTTTTTACAAATGAAATAATCGAAAATATAAAAGCATACCATGAACTGATCAAGCTCCTTATCATCACCAACCAGGCCCTGTCCCAAGGCCGAGTACTTAGCCACTACATTCTGTGACTGAGCCAACTGGGCATCAATCCTCGGCAACTGGTCAACCGGCGTAGCGATCCGGAGGCAACCCACATGGGCAGACAACAACTGGTCGTAGAGTGGATGCGCCAAAATCTCAGCCTTGTACCTCGCATTCTGCCAGTTTATCACACCATCTCCACCAGCGCTCTCGACCACCACTCCCTCACTCTTATTCAAATTCTCGCCGTTGTTATTGGTCTTTAAGTCAGCAGAGTCATGAGACATGGCTCCGGCGATCATGGACTCTCCGGCTGCCGCTGCAGCTGCCGCAGCTACGTCGTCGATGACGTCGCTGTGGTTCCTTTGAAGGATCGGACGAGAAAGCCATTGGTTCGACGCCTGTGAAGTGTTTGAATCGGATGCCGTGTGAAGGTTGAGGAAATTGTTGTTGGTAGTGCTGTGATGGTTGTTGCTGTTGGCGTTGTCGGTGGTACCAAAGTGGTGGGCATGGGGTTGGGTTCGAAGGAGGGCGTTGTTGAGCCAATTGGGTGCGGTTTGTAAAGGGTGGTGACCTTGCTCGGAGTTTTTGGAAGTCGGGTCCGGAGACGAGTGGGGTACGGAGAGTTGGTCCGGTAAGATGGTTCGCAGAGTGCTATCGGCTAAGGATTGGTTTGGTTGCTGGGGTTGGTCTGTAAAGTGGTGGAGAGGAAGGTCTTGAGACAGATGGCCGCGGTACGCCATGAAAGAGATAATACAGAAAAAGCGAAGTACTGAGACTCCGAGTATGTTGTTCGTTTTACAAAGAAGTAGACGATTAAGAGGTCATGGAGAGAAAACAAAGACGAAGTTGCAGAGAGAGAGAGAGAGAGACAGAGAGAGAGAGAGGGAGGGAGGGAGAGAGAGAGAGAGAGTTTGGTGTTATAGTCGCAGGAGATAGAGATATAGAGAAAGAAAGATGTATGGTGTGCGTTTCTAGAGAGAGAGAGAGAGTGAGTTTGAAAGGTGGGTTTATATGGGCTAACGATTAACGACGTATAAGGGTATGTTCACAGAGAGAAAAAAGAGAAGGGCGGTTTTGGCTAGAGCGGTTTTCAGGCGACAGAACTCGCCGGGATACCGCTTCGTAGGATTGTTTTTTCTTTCTCCTTTCACTATTATTATTACCATATCATATATTGCTTTTATTTAATTGTCTGAACAGACAACTCCTGCTGCTCGTATAATGTCTTTAGCCACAAAAAATATACATATATCATCAAAATCTTACAAAAATAAATATCTCCTAATTTACGAAATTCAGCATTCACATAATATATAATATTTTCGTTTTTTTTTAACTAAAAATTAGCACCAAAATATATGAAGAGAAAAGAAAAAATCTTTTTTTTTTTCTTTCTTTCTTTTGTAAAAAATACTGTGGTATATACTATTATATAATTTATAATTACTGATATGACGTTTACTTTTGTCGTAAAATCTAGAAAATTAAAATAAAAAAGGAGAAAAAAGTGTTGAAAAGTTTCGTCCATTTGCGTGGACCTTTATGAGTCGTTGGTTAATGCGAGGTTGATTGAGTGTGATCGGACGGGTGATATTCCTCAACGTGGCTAAACAGTCGCCTAGCTGTATTGAGGCTTACAAGTCAGGTGGTACAGTAAGCGCGTGGGGAACACGGTGGTTATACGTTGGGACCAAAGGCGTAAGAAGTGGCTGTTTGGTTGCACGCCGTAAGCAGCAATGTCTCAAACCGTAGCAACGGCCACTGACTCGGAAATATTGGCCTTAGAATCCATGAACCGCCAAACACCCCCTTAATTATTTGCTTTCGCACCTCAAATACAATTTATTTTTAAATATGCTTTTGAATTCCGCATATCCTCCTTCATTCATGTTTCATATAATTTTTATGTTTTTTAAAGTCAAACAATAATTGTAAACTACCAAAAAATAATAATGCGTATTTATCCTACAGAATTTTAATTTCTTAATTCAAATTTAATTCTATAAATACAAAACGAATACTATTGAATATAAATAATCAAGATTAGCTATTTAATTACTTTTCTCCTAAAATTAAGGGCAATTCTAATAGATTACCAACTCGTGCAATTCTAAAAGATTACCAACTCGTGATCTTTCTTTGGAATTTAGCATGTTAATGAATATAACATTGTGAGGTATTATATAAGATTTTACTATTATTGTTATAATATATATATATATATATATAGTAATTTCAACACTGCATTGAATAAAGCTGCTCATGCATTAAATAAATAAAACATATAAAGATCCAAAGTCTCTTGGCATAGTCATAACATTACTCGATGTAATTAAAAGTCAAAACAATGCATGTCATTAATAAGACAAAAATAAATTTTAATATTATTTGAATATATTAAAAAAAAGGAACTTTCCTTCTTATTGTTACTCCAAGATGTTATTATCCTTTCAATTTAATATGAAGTAAGAAACAAACCATGAAAATGTCCTATATATAAACACAAGGTAATTTCCACATTTTTCTTCCAAACCCTTATCGGAAAAAAATATATTTTTTAAAAATTTAATATAAAAAGAATTAAATGAAAGATAATTATAGCACATTTTTTACATGTGTTTGACACCCATTGATTGATGTAAAGGGACCACAACCACAAACCCACAACGTAATTAAAAGAGAAAATGAAAAGTGGTTCTTAAAAGAGCACCACTAAATCAACATAATTACCCCAAAACACGACACCACCGACTTAAAAATAAAAAAATATAAAAAATATATATATATATATATATATATAAAGTCACCAACACGTGCCACCACACGTGAGTTATAGAAAACTCCGTCGTTATAATCAAATAACGGAATCCACAACCAAAACTAACAAAACATACATGCATGTAAAAGCTGACTCACACCCCAACAACAAAAGTACATGATGTGGTGTGTGTGTATCTGAAAATATCGTAGGACTCCTCGACTGTTGGAGCGTGCTGCCCACGTCATCCCAGCTAGCGTGACGGAGGGATTGGCTTTATGGCACTGTCGACCACCGGTTCGAGCCGTGAACTCGGGTTGACCGGCTGAAGCTGGTGACCATAAAAGAAGAGAGAGAGAGAGAGAGCCGCGGAGGAGAGGAGAGGAGAGAAGAGAAGGGAAGAGAGAGAGGGGGGGGACCATGAATTACGTCGCTCCTCTCCCCGACACTCGCGGGACAACGACCCCTCGACACGCGTCGCACTCCGGTCACATGGACCACAAAGTGGGGACCAGGTAGGAGCACGCGACGAGATAATCGTATTGGGATCGTACACGTGGAGGACGATTGGAGATGGGGACCACTGAGAATTTTTTGACTTCTCTGACAGCCGCCGGCTTAATCAATGCGAAACTGTAGAGCTGTAGCGGTGGTCCCCCGGGCCAGGTGGGGCCCAAGTGAAAAAGGAATTGTGGGTATGGGGCCTTTACGAGGGCAATTCCGTCCAGCTGGGACTCGCTGCGCTGTGCCTCTGTGTGTTAATGAAAGCTGCCGTTACGCAAACGGCAGAGGCGCTCAACAGAAAGAGAGAAAATTGAGCAACTGAGAGGCTTACGTAATTTGTTTGGGGTGTGTCTCAGTGTCTGTGATTGATTGTCTTTCTCAGCGTTTTAGCCCCAAGAATTTTGTTTTCCCATGTGGTCCATCCCCATGCACCAGTACTCTCTAGTCTCTACCATCTATTTAATTACACTTTTATAAACTTTTCTTACTGTTGATTATTATTATTATTATTGTTGCTTTTATTATTTTATGAACACCAAACGTAAATAACAAGATTATAACAGAGATCTCAAAGTGAAAAGCTTGACCTCTAACCAAAACCTTTTATCTTAATAAGTTATTTATTTATATATATATATATATATAATATTATATATCTAACGCGGCTGAGTTCAACAATGGAGAGGGCGAATAAACTTCAAGGTAAAGTAAGAAGGTCTAGAGTGGTATATACTTAAAAAGTGCAAAAGAAGGTTTGGTCAATACCATATGTGATGAATTCAACTCTTCATAATCTTCAAACTGTTTAACTTTTTTTTTTTCTTTAAGAAAATGATACAAGACTGTGATCGAACTGTGATATTGGACGTTACTGGACATGGGGTGGTTCCTATGTAAGTGAGAGATTGGCCGAAAAACTACAGCTGAGATGGTGTGACTGTCGAGCCTGATCTAACATGATTGATAGGATTAGATTGTGTTTTTTATAACAGCTATAAATTTTAAATGGAATGAATGCGTCTATATCCAGATATAGACATTATTAAAATAATAAAAATATATCTCCAAAAATCACTAGAGGAACAACTTTCTTGATGGAAGATTTTATCATGCTCGGTTTAGAACTCGTTTCCAATAGACATATTATATGGTTGTCTGTCATGGTGTTTCAGCTGCAATTCTTAAATTAGATATTCCACATGCATGCGTGCGTTTTTTTAATAAGTTTAAGCCTCTTAAGAGTACTAATTTCAGTATTTTCTTTTGTTAGATTTTTGTTATTTTTGCTCGAGAAACTAATATCAGTTTCTTTAAATGCAGGTAGCGTACCATGACTTTGCATTAATGCATGTTAATTATATATGATGTACAATGTTCACATAGTAATTTTGTTTAATTGAATTGCTATATGATTATTATTAGACATTATAACCCTATGCAATTAAAGTTGTAGATAGAGAAGCAGTATGTAAAGTGCACCAAAGAAGTTACTCGTATATCCTAAGCTAGTACAGATAGAATCGGTCAATTCACACCGTCATAATGATAAATAAAAATAATAAATATTATATATTTATTTTTTTTACTCATATTTAATAATGTGCATGCTATATTTCTAAAGTTTAAGATATATGAGCTGCGTGATTTAATATATTATTTATATATATATACACTACATCCCTTATATAATAGTGAACAATGAATACATGACATCTTATTAAATATAAATTAAAAATAAATTTATATTATTTATTAATTTTTATATTTATTTTTTATTAGACTCTGTGTTAATTGGTCAATTTTATTTTTATTATTATCTACCAAATATATAAGTAATATAATATATTAAAAAAGTTATATATATATATATTTATTGGGTGAGTGAGAAGCATAAGGTGAAAGATTATATTAGCTTTCAAGAAACAATATTGAATTTTATTTTCTGAGCATAATTTATAATTTAATAAGAATGATGAAATTTTCAAGGAGTTGTCATTTGAAAAGTATTAATTTGTTTAAATTTGAATTTTATTAAACTTTTTAATATACCCAATGTTATAATCAAGAAAAAATTGGCTCTTTCTATACGTATGGATCAATTCTTGAATGCATTAAACTAATGTAATGACTTATCAATATCATTAGACTATTCTACAAGTTGCTAAAAGAAAAATAAACTGTATAGTCTCCGGTGCCTTCACTTTATGAAACAGTCTCCAATTACATAAAATAAGAAAAGTACTTAAGAAGTTAATTATATATTATTAATTAGGAGCATCTCTTATTATTCTAAAGGGACAAAACAAATTGATGAATAAGTACATTCCATAAGCATTATTATATAGGACATCAATTATATGATTAGTGATCACTTTAATTTTCAATTTTTTTTTTCTAACTAACTAAATAAATAAAGATGCAAGTGAAAGGCTTTTTTAGTAATCTTAATTTCTTATACAGAATCAAATTTAGCAACTCTGTGAAAGGATAATAGAAATAATTAAGTTCATGAGGCCTCATAAAAGGTTTAATATTCAAACTTGGATATCATTGAGATCTTTATTGCATACATTGAATTTATATAAAATTGAGGACCACGTACTCTAGTCGTTGCTTTTATAATATAAACCCGACCAACTAGATTCTCTGTGCGTTTTTCAGTCCTTTTTTTGGTACCAATTAATGTTACCATCACCATTACCATGATAGCTAGACTAATCTCCAAAATATATATTACAAAGTAATAGAAATTAATTGTAAATATTATGGTTTAATTAGGAGGTTAGCTTGCAGCATGAGATCCACAAATGCTGTGCATGCTGGCAGCATACACCGTGCATAAAATAAACTACTTTAATATAAGAGTATAGATAATGATTTGTAGCAAGCGCTGTGCAAATCCACAAATGGCCCTATGCACTAGAGACACACTTCTTAAATAAAGAGTCTTATCTTGGGATCCACCATCTACAAAAAGCATGCCACGTAATGCAAATCAGTATTTATCTCAATTTTTAAAATTTACAAACAATTTATTATGATATTTATGAATGGATAGGCTCCAATATTGGGGGGACATTGTCTAATAAGTGGGTTCTAAATGCAATGGGGTCATGTCACAAGGAATGTGAAATTAAATTGAGAAATTGTGGTGCAAAACGTTATCAATGTGTTACGGTCAACCGATTTGTATTAGTGGCTAAGTAGGGTGGTTGGTGCGCTGCAAAATTTGAAAAGCAAGAAAATAAGAAAGCAAAAATATGCATGAATAGAGCATTCTAAAGGGGTATGGACAGGGACATAGAATTGGGACAATTTATGTTATTTTATTTTTGCTTTTTTGTTTACGAGGAAAAGCAAAAGAAAGAAGGATGATGCATTGGGATTGCAAGTTAAACTTCTCTTGTCGCCTGTCAAAGATTCAATCGCTGTTTGTAGTCCATGCGTGCTGCTTCTTATTATTGTTTAATACATATATATATATATATATATATATATTTATTTATATATATTATACATTACATATATTTTTTAATTTTTTATAAAAGGAAAAGGAAAAGGAAAAGGAATAACCTGAAATATTTTGTGAGAAAACTGAACTGATTGATTATCATCGTCCCGCATAACCGAGAGTGACCACACTTGCCCTTCAATTTTCGTGTTGCACCAGATCACAACCTTTCTACTTCAATGTTATAAAAATACAAAAAAAAAAAAAAAAAACATTGTTGGAATGTATTTCATCATTCTTTTCTTTTTTCATTTTTTTTGTATTGTTTGGTTGCTGTCATTCTTTTTCAAGGATGTTATGTTTCTCTATATATACGTCATTGTAATTGTTGATAAATACACTATAAAAAATCATTTTAAAAATTAAAAAAAATTTGAACAATGTCATGTCTTAAATGTCAAAAAAAATGTCTTAAATTTTCATAAACATACAAATACTGAAGCCTTTTATTTGTTGACTTCGTCTTTTTTTGTCAATCCATAAATTGAGGGAGGGGTGATTTTTTTTTCCCAATGAATATTACCAAATTGTCTTTGACTTTGTTAACTAGTGTCTCAATGTGAACAATTGAGTGAAAATAAGACCATTGTTTTTCAAATTAAAATTCAAAATTTGAATCTCTCCGTTCTAAATTCAAAGAAAAAACTATTCAAAAGTGAAAAATACCAACACAAATGATCATGAATAGAGTAATTCTACATTTACAAAGATTATATGCGTTATTGGTTTACGATATCATATAGATTAATAAATAATAAGTGAACTCTAATTGAAAATTAATAACAAACCTGTCACATTAACTATTATATTAGTCGGTAAACAATCTGGATAAAATTTCCTAGCAAGTCTATATTTATTGTAATAAATAATGTAATTTCTATGAGCAATTCAAATAGTAGATAATAAAAAAATATATATTTTCAAGAGGGTGATCTCCACGCAGCTTAGAGGGGAGTGTGGAAAAATTCTGCCAAAAGACTCCAAAGACCAAAATATCTAAACAGTTGGCGGAGGGTTGTGTCTTGGACACGTGTCGACGGGTAAAAGCTAAGAATCGAGTGGGAGACGGTCTAGGTTACGTGGGGCATCCGCTAGCTTTGCTTCCCAAACGTGTAATTCGCGGGGGGGTTGTCACCATCCGCCAATCACAGCCAGCCAATGCATCTTCCTTTTGGACGGGTTTAGATGGGCCCCACGCGTTTTTGCAGGAGCCAACAGGAGTCACCCCCGCGGTGTCCCATTGGGTACACTCCCTCATTCACTAATTATTATTATTATTATTGTTATTTTCAAAATAAAAAAGGGGAATAAAATATGTGATTAGTAGGCTGATTTTGTTGATTATATATATTTAGTAATTAAGGGTTTTCTGTTAGGTGGGATTAAGGTGAATTGTTGTTAAATTTATATATTAAAATTGTTGAGGGGGTCCACTTAATTATGCAGGCAACAAGATTATAATATGGGAGTGGGAAAAGTCTTATGTAAGGGTTTTGTCTCTGTCTCTGTCTCCGTCTTAAATTTGTCTTCTTTTTTGTTGCTAAAATTTCTTAAAATAAAAGTTTATTATAAAAATATCCACTTTTAGGGGGATGAGGTCAGAGCTGTGATAACATCACCCGTTGTTTATGGGTTGTCATTTTTATGTAAACATTATATATTTAATGCATGGTTGAGACTTCCAAAGACATGTTTGTATTTGTGGAATATATATATGTATGCGCTAGTGTGGAGAACAAACCTATGTTGTGAACATGTATGAGAAATACTGGCCAAGAATTGGTGAATAGTACTAAGAAGTTGCTTTGCTTGTGAACAGGATATTTGAGAATTAAATTGCATATGTGCAAGCTACTGGGTGTGAGCAAGTTTAATGAGGTCTTAAATGTGGGGTTGAATTTCTTTGTTCCTTATACAAAATAGTAGGTGGGTTTTAGTAATTAGAATTATATATATCTTTAAAAGATTATTCTTTATGGGTAGAGATTTCTCAACTATATAGTAGTTATCAAAGCATATAAATTAAAAAAAAAAAAAAAATGGTGGGGTAGCATTCTTTTTGGAAGAGACCTGCAAAAAGGTCTAAGTAGCAAGTAGAAAAAAAGGATCTCATTGATGTTAAATTTTTAAAAAAAAGAAAAGAAAAAGAAAAACACACACACACTTGTGTTTGGACTCTCACCCTTCAATCTACTACTACTATTCCTACCATGCATATTACATCGGATGGTCTTGACCACTATTCTATGTATGAACATCAAATATGCTGTATGGATTGACTCAATTACTCATTCAACACTATTATATATTCACTTTTGGTGCTATATCTTTCTCCAGACACCTACTCTCCGTCACTCTCCCCAGGTCATAGCTACTCTTGAAAAGTACTTCCCAAATTCCAGTTTCAAGCACAAGCTAGGGCACTATTTTGGAATAGGTGCTTAATTATTACACGACTATTGTGAAGTCTGAATCAGGGTGACATATTATCAGGGTGCGCAGAGCAATTTGGAGTGATAAAGGTAAAGAGAGCCAAATTTAAGAGAGAGATTCAGTGTGGGTTATCTTTTAAAGTTTAGTGGATTTA
The DNA here is from genome assembly GCA_007844105.2 of Rhamnella rubrinervis. Classification (NCBI taxonomy): domain Eukaryota; kingdom Viridiplantae; phylum Streptophyta; class Magnoliopsida; order Rosales; family Rhamnaceae; genus Rhamnella; species Rhamnella rubrinervis. The sequence goes on from CM017581.2 coordinate 17,716,209, forward strand.
TGTGCTTGCGCATTCTAAAAATATTATGAGCATTTTAATTGTTGAACCATATTAGATAAAAATACCGTTAAAAAATTTCTCTTTTTATATTTTTATTGCCTTTAATTTTAATTTTTACTTTGGCTAATTTTGTTTAATCCATCGAAGAGTACACCTAAAATGAGCCTAATAGACGCCCTAATGTCGAGCTCCGTCATTAATAGGCTTGAACCTCCACTTTGAATTAAGATAACTAGACTCGTATTCTCTTTTATCTCTTTTATTTTATACTTAATTTTTTAAAATCTATCAATTTCAAAATCTAAAGAATTAGGTAGTGTTTTAATTTCATAATAATGACCAAGGCTATATTAATCCATGAGCATGTTCATGAAATAAACCCCAATTTATTATCGAATTTATGTGGTTTTGGTGATAATTTTAGGGGAATCTTATTCACATCATAGTTCACATGATTAAACCTTATGCCTAACATACCAATCGGAAGTTGAGTTTTTTTAATGGAATATTTTGTAAATTTCGGGATAGCTCGAAATTGAGCTTGGTCTCACCTAATTTCATGTCATGGGACCGAAAGGAAAGTACTTGGATAAGCTTGGCTTTTTCAATGCCTTTTGAGCATAGTGTAAAAGAACAGACAAAACAGTAACAATCATAAACTTTTATTACGCTAAATTACGAAGATTGAATAGTCAAAAAACACTATATATATATATGTGTGTGTGTGTGTGTGTGTGTGTGTGTGTGTGCATGTGTATGTGTATGTGCGCGCGCGCAAGCATGCGTGTGGGTTGGAATGCATTAGACATGATTGTCTTAATTTTGATATATACTTAAGCGTGACAATGGACAATGCCCCACAAAGCGATGGAATAGGCTTATCCAAATTGATGAAACGTTTATGTTTCTTGTTAAAGACTTTTCGTTTTTGTACCTGCTAAGATGTATACTTTTCGAGGCGCACTTGTGGCCAAAATGATTGTGTAAAATTAAAGGAGAGGAGAAGAAATTAAAGAGAAAAAAAACAAGGGTATCAAATTAGGACAATTATAGATGGAGAATTTGGCAAAAAGTGAATATGGAGAAAAATGCTCTTAAGAGACCTAATAGAGACATGCAATTTTGTTGTTGATTAGATATGTGCAAATCCAAAAGATGCTCCTTTTCCAATAAGGTACATGTATGTAACAAACATACTGAGGTAAATAAGATCTAATGGCATCACACACACACACACACACACACACACAGATAAAAGGGTTTAATAAACATCAAATACCATGAAATGATATATATCTAAGTGATTTGATGCATATGTAGCGTAGAGAGGATGTGAGAGATGAGGAAGAGATGTTGTAATTGTTGTAACGTTGTGACTGTGAGAGAGGTTTTGAATGTGGTTTTTGTCCAATGGTGGCATCCATATCCCAACCCTTTCTTTCCACTTCATGTTCTTTTGCCTCCCCTTGGCCTCCCTACACCTCATATTTAGGCTTTTTTCTTGGCTCTAAATTTCTACATATGGACCACAATAACACCTTTGCAAGCATTCCTTCATGGACCACACCACCACTCACCCCCTCTTTCTCTTTGCTACTGTGTTCCCTTCCCCACCATCCCCACCCCCACCCTTCCCAAGAAATTGAACAAAAAAATTAAAAAAAGGAAAAAAAAAAAAAAAAACCCAAGAATATAAACTCTATTTAAATTGGGAATATCTCTTTTATGTGGTGTCTAGGAATTCATAAAATATCTGACACACCCAACAAAAACAGATAGAAGATACAATCATACTTAGTTTCCTAAAGTTTTATAACATGTCACCTTAAATTTGAAGAGTTTTTATATATGCATGCAATTAGAAATTAATTTGGTTGAAATGGAAACATATATTTTCATGTTTTCAGTACTAGCTACCAAGCCATACACATAATTGGGTGTACATATATCGCATAGAAATTCCTGTCGTTGCATGCATGCTTATAGGAAAAGAGAGAAAATAATGAAAATTAATTAAAATATTCAATAGAGATCGTACAGCCTTTGCGGGAGAATGATCAAAACTTGCAAGCAATCCAATTCCAAGCTTAAGCTGTAACAAGCAGTAGTCTTAAAACAAATTAAAGACCCCCACAAAAATGGGATAAAGGCACCACCTACAACAACAACGACAACTCTACAAGACAATGTTTTGTGATTTGATGGATGAAGGAGGGGAAATAAAAGTATCAAAAGGACATTTCATAGAGATCATCAACCATATAGTTTTCATCATATATGTTTTGCATGTTTTGTTTATTTATTTACACCTTTCTTGTGCATTGATGTAACATATATACCAATTGGTTTATAAATTTTTTTTAAGAGGACCAACTTGCTTGCATCTTCTTGTTTGCTTATTGAGAGAGAGAGAGAGAGAGAGAGAGAGAGAGAGAGAGAGAGAGAGGGAAAGGAACTTTCTTAGTCTAGGAAACAAAGAATTGGTAAAGAACAAATAGTACGGGTGATATAGCATATTTCATATTTGCATGAAAATTGATAGCAGACACATCACACACATGGGAGAGAAAAGATGAGAAAAATAATTAATATCAGAAATTATATAAGCGGTTATGAAATTATGTCTCAGGGATTTTCTAGGACAAGGGTTTTACACCATTTTGTGAGTGTGCAAATGGTTTAGAGAAAAAGAATATTAGCATCAGTTTCGGAAATTCATACATAAATTAGGGTTTTCTGAGACAGTAGTACTGAAAGAACACTAACATGGAAATGGAGGGGAGCTTTCAGAAGTGCATGTGTGTTTATTGGCTTGTAATGATGATTGGTTTTTGAAAGATATATATGATGAATTCTGTTTTCTGAAGGAAGATTTCAGTAGTATATAAGATTTTATAAGGGTCTCTAGCTTGGACAAATTTGTGTAATTTCTATGGCAATCAACTTATAATTAAAAACCATCTTTAGGTTTTCGTCATCTTTCTCTGCATGCTTGGAAGCTAATTTCTTAGAGGATACACACACACACATACATATATCTTTTGATTGTACAATATCCAAATGTGATGTGGTTTTGAATGGACAGAAGAGGATGACTATACCAATGAGCCAAAATTCAGAAGTAATTGAAAAACCACCAATTTGGCAATTAAGGTCTTTGAAAAAGGAAGCTATATGATTGTTAAAAGGAAATTGGCAAGTTATGTATGTTGATGAATGTATTAGAGCTAGCCCTTTTTTCTTCAACTCATTAGGACTAAAATTGCTTATTTTAACAATACTTTTCAATTAAAAAAAGTAATTGTTTCTTATATATATACAGTATATATATATATTTGGATGGGGGTTGAAGGGGATATATACTGTAATTATAGGAGGCCTAATTCAATTTCAAACCATGTTGGGTAACACCCTAAAAACATCTTTTCAATAGAGAAGAGGTAGCATTCTTTTAAAGAAGGCCAATGAAAGAAAAATGGCTTTGACCCAAAAAAAAAAAGGATATGACATTTCTTGTTCTACTTCAATGAAAGTAGTTATGATATTTTCCACTATTTTTTGAAGACTATAATGGTAGAGTCAAAAGCAAAATGTGACTAAGTGCATTAGGTACAACCATGAATACTATTTCAAAGACTAACATAATTGACATTCCAAATTTAATTTCTTCATATTTATTCTGAAAATTAAACTCTCCCATATAAATTCTCGAGTGATTATTATCAAAATTAAATTCTTCTAACCCTGCTTTTAATTTGAAATTTGATGTATAATAGTTACTATTAGAACAAGGAAAAACTAAAACAGAGAATTTGCAAAGGATTTCAAAAAAATTTATTTTTTTTAAATTTAAATTATACTATTTTTTTCACCCATTGAGTCATATTGTGGAATCTCCATCACAAGTGTTTGACAGGCCCATGTGAAATCATCGGGCCCATTTGTTATCTAGAAGATAAAGAAAGAACAATGAACTGCAATCATCATCATCACCCGTGTCCAACGTAATTAATTAATTAAAAAATTAGAAAAAAAAATATCCAAATATTTTAGCAAATTAATTAACCCCTTTCAACTTATGATTTGACTAATCCTAAACTTTTCAGGGCTTCAGTAATTTTGCAATGCCCCAACCAGTACCATGTCCTAACTTCCTTTAAAAGTAATTATGACCATCAAATTCAACATGTATAACATATAAAAAAAAAAGGAACAGTAAGGGTAATTGTCAAAGTAAGCAACCAACTAATTACTTAAAAAACATTATGTCAATATCGTGACGGTCAATTACTTGTACGATTATAATTACTCAGCTAGTATTGTCATTATTATTAAAAATACATATAAAATAGATTTCCCATCTTATCTCAAGATGATGTCACACAATTTTCTACTTACAATTTTCAAATGTTTTGAGAAAAAAAAACAATTTACGAAAACGATTTAAGTCATTTTCTTGCCTTCCTTATTAACCAAATAATAATATATAATTAACATGTTTATAGCAATATATATATATATTAATAGTAGACTCAATGTTAGTTTTTTGTCTATTCAATCACTTTCATATGCATTCACATTTCTCATATTTTGTATGTCGCTTTCTCTCAATTTTCTCAAATGGTTCAGGAACCCAATTCCAACCAGGTTTCTGATAAGGTTTCCATTTGATTGCAAGCTTTTGAAGGACTTATTTGTTTCCTATTTAAATTCTGAAATGTTTCGAGGAATAAAAAAAAAAGGATGAGAATGGCCAGTATGGTTAAGTAATTTTCTAAGCATCATTAGCCAAATAGTATTTTAATTAAGAGTAGAGGTCATGACATTATTTCTAACCAGCAGATAATTAAAATTGGATTTTCTCTTCTTTTCTTTTCTTTTCTTTTCTTTTCCCAATCGTACATTTTCAGAAACAGTGTTCCAAAATGCATATCACATTTCTCGTATTTCATATAATAATATCTGAGGTCACTCTCTATCTAGTTTCAGTACCATAATCTTAGAGGCCCTCTTCAGCTTCTCAACAATAATATTCTAATTCTTACACACACAGAGACGTACATGATCAACAGATATAATTTATTTTGTTGGAAATGGGTTTTAGATTTATCCAAAGCTCCAAAACGTACCCCAGTTCGTACCTGTCGTGTCAAATAAAAGGTACAGAAGATTCCTATCCATTCCCTTTGCCTTTGCCTTCTCTTGTTTCCCTTCTACTTTCCGATTCACCCAAAAAAACAAGAGTAGATGCTCTCTAAACTTTGGAGCACAAAGTGTACAATTGGTCGTCCTTCATGCATTTCTGATACGGGTGAATTTAGACTGAACAAGGGGAAAAAAGGAATAGAAGAAATAAACAGAGAGATACTGGTTTTTAATATTTTTCCATGCCTTTATTCACTTAATTGGCCGGAAGAAAACAATTAGAAAAAATAGCAACTCCTCCACTTACTAAGTGGTGGTCATACAGGTCCTAAATAAAAGGAGACTAACAGTTAATTTATTAAGACTTAGTCTAACTATATGTTAGGCCCACATACATGCCCACTACACAACTATTCTGCAACCACATTCACAAGAGAACCAAGTCCACCACATACATGTACACAGCATACCGCATGGAAAGTGGTACACGTAACAATTTCTTCCTACACTTAACCCATCAGGTTGTCGTAATAATACTCCTCCAAAGTAACATTTAATCAAATTAATTAATTATACTCTTCCAAAGTAACATTTAATATTGGCTCCAACCCATTTAATCTTCCAGCCTCTTTCTTTTTTTCCACCCTGAAACATGTTCAATTATTAATAGTTCTAAATCTCTAATGCAACAGCACACTGAAAAACCATCCTCAATTATTCAAGCTGTCCAAACGCTAGGGGAAAAAGGAAAGGGGAAGGACATGTATATGTCAGAACCCCAAGCACCTCGAAATCACGAATGTAGCTTAACCCTGTAAAGAACATTATTCGTTAATTCTATGGTAAAGTGGCATGTAAAATTACTTTACGAATATTTGGTCCAGAAATTAATTGAAAAATTACAGTTAAGAATAATAGTACTCAATTTTGATGTTTTAGGCTATTGTTGTAGAAAATGACTAAACCCTTAACCCTAAGAAAGTGCTCCAAAACTGCTGCTTCATTCTATTTATTTCCCAGTTCCCTATGAGGCTAAGATTGTAGAAAATGATTGAAACTGCAACTAATGTAACACGTTTTTTTTTTTTTTTTTAACAGCGTTTCTTTTTGGTTTTTGGTTTTTGTTTTGGCGAAACCGTGAAGATGTACTCACCTTAAAAGAACAGTTACCTATAAACAAAAGCGTTTTACACAGTCTGTACAGAGGAAATGTTAAGGAGGGTGGTGGAGCATATATAAGGTAGCGATGGGAAAAATATGAGGGTGTCAATGCCTATTAATCATTTTATTTGTCACTAAATGCAACAAGTAATAAATAACATAAATCTTTAATTACTTTGGGTAAACAACAATCACAGCATGGATTTGCTTTGGTTGTTCAAAAAGCTTCTCCAGGTTTCTATGGGGAAAAGGACTGACCTGGACACCTGCAGTTTCATTTGATTGTCAGCCTTGCATTCTATAGTTCCTAGCACAAAGTCGAAAGCTTTTGTTTTTGTGTGGTTAAAAGCCCTTGTCTGGTTGCTGAGTAAACTTAGAATGGAAAAATATAATTTTATAAAATCTCTGGAGAGTAACTGTGAAGTTTTTGACTCGGTTTGTAAATAAAATTTGACACACAGGTAGTTGACTTGCTGTGAAACAATCCCATTTTTTATTTCAAATATCATTTTTAATTTCAAATATAATAATGTTCTTTGTCACAAATTGTGAATTTTTTCAAGTGATAATGGCAGGTTTTGATTGGTTTAATGCAAAACACTTCCCTCTTCTGGCTAAAAACTTTGCGTTAAAATCTTATTACCGAACCCCAATTACTTTCATATACTCCACATATCAAATATGTGAAAATTTATCCCTAAATTATTTTTAACCCGAATGTAGTTGGTCCAGTTATATTAGTTAAATTATATTTAATAAAAATTGTTTACATAATTAGATATAATAACTTAAAACAAATAACAAATCATTCTTGTAAATCTCTCAAAGATATCAACAATACTCTTTTGCTGTTTACATTCATCTTCAGTAAAATTAATTGTAATTAATAACAATAAATTACAATGAAAATAATTAATAAATCTTAGACACAGCAAAAGGGCAGTATGTAATTAATACTTGTGAAAACACCACACACAACTACAAGTCTAACGTGTAGTATTACAACAAATCATGGCTAATTAGTTACATTGGCTGAGCTTTTGAAAAGTCCAGTTTCTTGAAGTCAATAAGATGCAGGAAGGAGTCCCTGGCAAACTCAACAAGAATGGCAATGCATAACAGAAAAAACTGGCATATTTTTACTTCCTCCAATCTAATACAGTCCGATATCTTAGGTAATAAGAAAGTCATGCATTTCCAACAACACGAATATGATATGGTGGGCCACGGCAGAAAATTGGCTCATCCGGTGAATTGGTTCGCGCACGAGCCCTGAGGATATCGTTAGGATCATCAATCACAGCAGCGGCTGCCAGTGTATACTCACCCGGGACAAGAAAATACAAAGAGAACGAATGCTTAATTTCTTCTAGTGGGGGAACTTCTATGGTGATTCCACTCAAAACACCTACATAGAAGTTAAAAACAAACACTCACAAACTTGCTTGGTAGAAAGAACCGCAAAGCAATTTGTGTTCTATTTTGCAAGTTGAAAAGGGAGATTCTCATAAGAATAAACACTATAGCACAGATCTAACAATTTTCACATAATGACAGATTAGGCAGAATCCAGACAATATTTAGCATATAGAAATACACTTTATGAAAGCACTCGACTTTAAAAGCTGTTTATCCCTATTAAACATATATGTTATGTGTGTGTAGAGAAAGAGAGTGCAAATGCCGCAACAGATGTTATACAAAACACCAAAAACATCTAAAAAAGACCAACAAAAGACAATGAAAGAACCTCACCAGCCCACAAGACAGTTGCTTTGGCACCCTCCACGCAGTTCTCTCCAGCTACATCCCTGCATGTAATGCTAAGGCTCATCTTGATCATGTCCTTGGTGTTATTACGAACCATAACTTCCATAGGAGTCATATCATGTGCCACTACAGAACTCTTAGGTGCAGAGGACAGAACATGAATACTGGATTCTTCATTTGAACCATGATTTTCAGGTTCTAAGCCATTCCTAAGAAGCCTGAAGCCAAATGTCAATGGGTCAGGCAGAAGTACATCCATAACAGATGTTTGGAGAGCTGCTTGAATAGCATCCTTGATATTTAATTCTCCAGAGCTATTCCGCCCTGATTGCCACCGCACCTTTATCCTAGATATGAGGTTCTTGATAGAAGCATTCAGTTCAGCTTTAGTATTCTTTTCTGAAAAGCTCAAACTTCTGCCACTGTTAGCCCCATCTGCATGATTATCTTTCACAAAGAATGACTCATCAAGAACAGGTAATTTAAAATGATCCAGTGGTATCAGTACCCTCGCAGAGCAATCCCTGTCAATTCTTGTTTTAGGATAACCACACTCAGCAGCATCTTGATCAATAGAAAAGCTGTCCTCCTTGGTAGAGTTTTCCAGCTGGACAGAAACGCTAATATCAAAGACAACATCAGTTGGATTAGACAACTCTAGTTCAAGAAACCTTAGCCCCCAACTTCCTCTGAAAGGATCAATCTTCACCAATTTGTCCATCTTACTGTGTGAGCCAACAGCTCCTTCACTGCTGCTATTATCCACAGGAACTGGTTTAGGAAGGCTTTCACCCACATGTGCAGGAATCTCCATTGAAAGCAAGCGAGCCTTCACAAAAGACAAACCCTGCAAAACACAAATTTGCAATGGAACAACTAGACGCCTGCCAGGTGGCACAACAGATTCAGTTGTTTGCGGATCCCCAGGATTTGTTAGAGGCCCTGAGAAGAAAAAGAAATAATATAACGTCAGAAAGAAAGGTAGTCAGACAAGTATAATACTAAGGACCCAAGGTTGGATACAGAGAGCTATTACTTATTATCATGATTAATCCATACAATCATCATTGATTTCTATCTTTATCGCAAAAATAAATAAGCAAAATGCTTTGCAAACAGCCCCAAATCCTGTGAGGCTAGATAAGGTGAGATCCAAGATCAGAAACAGATTTAACTTTCCAACTCAATACTACAGAAGCTAATATGAAGATCCATAAGATTACGTAGAGATCCAAAAATTAGAAGTCAGCAGTCTATTTCATAACTATCAAAATTAAACTTTGCCACCCTAATCATGCTTCAATTACCCATTCTACAAGATTATTAGCAGAAAAAGAAAGTAATTTTTGCTTTCCATTTTATTTAGGGCATTCTACTTTTAGCCATATTTTTCCAAGGCATATAGATTATTTTCCTTCATAAAAAAGAAGAAGAATTATCTGTGCCTTTCGAACAAGAGCAACAAAGGAGGGAACTTTTACTCTTTCGGAAAAACATCCAATGGCCATTTCACTGTGGCCAGGCATTCCACTTGTTCCTCTAAAATGTGATAAAGTGGACAAAGAAAGAAAGAAACAAAAAAAAAAAAAAAAAACCTTCAAGATTAATTAACTGATCCCACTAGAAAACCATCCCTCCTTCATGCATGAGATAGTTATCAATCATGTACAACCAATTGTTTGGAAAGCCATGGAGAATCATAGAGCTGACAAAACATTGCCTGCACTGCCCAACTGAATGAGTTTAAAGGGTAATAGTGGGCTCCAAATTCACCTTTATATTACCTAATATTGATGATTTAAGATCACAGTTTCAGACAAAGGCCTACCTGCTTAGTTTCAACTTTCAAACCTGAGTTTTACAAGATTTACAAATTGTTCAATATATATATATATATATACAAAACAGTCAAAAACCTAGCAACTCGCTGGCCTGAGATTGTAACACTGTAAATAGCTTGGTCTAACAAACATATACATAATATGGATACGTCAATAGAATGAAAAAACATGGAATCACCATGAGCAGATAATATGCTAGAATGCCAAAATCACAACAATATAAAAACTAAGAGATATTTGTCTTTGCATTTATGCACAAAGTCCATTAAATACCATTATCTTCAATAACTGTGTAGGAAAGTGTAAGATAGAGAGAGAGACCCTTTAAAAAAAACATAAGAGCAGAACTAATTGTTACCAGAATAATGGATCAACAGCGTAGGGCTATTTCCATCCTTTACATGCCTCACTGTACTTCCAGAAGCACTCTTTCCAGCATTATCAGCATCCATCAAGCCAAGTTGCCAAGCTTTTAAGGTCACAGGTATGATCACTTCTGCACCAGGCTTCAAAGGAAGCGAAGCTTTCAAGGTCTCATATGCAATTGAGATAATCGAATCTTGGTTTTTCCCTGATAGTGAAATATGTGCCTGCTCGACTGGAACTGTACCTGCATTGGCCAAACTTATGCATGTATCACGAATTTCACCTTCATGAAGAATGATTGCACCATCACCACCAACAACACGAGAGACCAGCAATGGAAGTCGCGGTACCACAGAAATATTTGGAACAGATACATTCTTCAACTTCCCAGACCCACAGCATCGAAAAGGATCAGACAGAACAAGTCCTTGCATTGCTCCAAGCAGCAGATTGTCAACATCCTTAAAAAGATGTTCAGTAATAACGCCAAAGCAGTGGACAGTGCATCCAGGAATTGTCACTGGCCCAACAGAAGTTGGGATCCCTGATAAGGTGATCACTTTTGATGAATTAGGTGGAAGATTAACAGTAACTGGGAAAGCATTAAAATTTTCTGAATGCACTGAGAGATATATACTATCGACCCTCAAATCAAAGCCACATGGATTTGCCAATTCCACCAAGACCTGAACTGGTTCTCCAACAGTCCAAATCAACTCCTGTTTGCTGTTATTATTTGTCTCTCCTTTGCTAAATGGTGTATAAATAAAAGGTCCAGAAGGAGCCGATCCTGCCCACCAATCTACTCTTGCTAGATTTCGCTTAACAATGTCCATTTGTGAGGGATGGAGAGGAAACGAATGCAACCTGAAAGCAATTTAGAAAATAGAATGAGGGAATCCATAATAATGATCTAATTATCTAAACAGAATTCTACAAGCACTTTATTCCCATTGTTGACATTATTATTCAGTAGAGGACCAGATTGGGAAGGTTTTCAAGGCAACAGGGGAAAACAATTATACTACGACATTGAAGACTGCTTGCTGACGCACTTCATAACCAACAAGTTTTAGAAACCATAAAGTAATCATAAAACACATGTTAATTGCCTATTGTGTTAGTTTGACAAACATAGGTTGAACCCACTGTCTCATAGCTTAAGCTCTAAGGATTCATGGTAATTAACATGCTGTGAAAGCCCAATCATTTAATTGATCTTGTGATCGAGTCATGTTAATCCCCATTATTATTAACTTTTTGTGCTACATGTGTAAAGCCCAATTTGTTACTGAACAGGCCTACATGAGAGGGTGAGTATCAACCACCTATTATGTTAGCTTAATATACAGTCCCCACCCACTTGCTAAATGCTTAAGCTTAAGCATTTAGGTTGACGACTTAAAAAACATCTTTAAAGACAGTTGGAAAGATATACATGAAAAAACAAGAATTGAAGGAAAAAGATCTAGCACCAACAACCAAATTAATAAGCTAAAGTCAGCTAGCAAATATTTACATCTTCGTGGTCCATATTTTAAGGTTTTTAAATAACTCTGTGCCTTACTACAGGAGTATATTTCAGATTGGTCATCAATTCCAGCAGTCGAATTATCATCTTAGTTGCTGCTTTGATTTTTTAAATCCTATTCGCCATCTTTATGCATAAAATACTATCACAAAATGCTTATTAAAGGAAAAAAACCTCTATACCTAAATCAAGTAGAGTAAAACACAGACCACATCATTCACAAGAAGGATAAGTTTACATATGTAGATTAGTAATGGCAACAGCAAGCACTTTTCAATAAGCTACAAAGAACAGAATAGCAGATTCTTAAACCAAAAAGAAAAAAAAAATTCAAGCATTGCAAACTAACCAGTGCATCTAACCATAGACAAAAACAAGTAGAAGAAAAAAGCAGCCCTTGTGCATCATGTGTCTGTGTCTCTGCATACTGTCATGCAGTAAAGGTTACAGAAATCATGAGTTCAAGTCCCTCCATCCCCAAAAAGGCCTGAAGGTCTAAAAGATGACAACAAAGTTTGATACTAAAAAGATGACAACAAAGTTTGATATCTTTTCTTTTTAATCAAAGTTAAATATCTTCTCGTTTCTAGGTTTGTAAGAAATAAAATATTAATGTACTTCTAATTAAATGTTGTACTGGCAAATACCTAATGAAAGGCAAGGCAGGATCAGCACAGCGAGTTCCAGATGGCAGCCTCTCAGCTGAATTTGAAAGTGCACTAGCAAGGCCATTTTGTCCAGCAGGAGTAATTAAAGGGTAATAGGACCTAAGTAACCGTGCGGCTGCACTCCAGGCAGTGAGAGGATCTCCAGCACGAACAGCAGACAGCAGGATCTCTCTTAGTACAACCATCTGAAGGGTACTCCATTGAGACTCAAAAAGAGAAACTACTGACTGGTGAAGCGTTTTCAAGTTATCGGCATGACTTAATCCAGTTTCCTTCTGTAAAGATTTCAAAGAAGAAAAGTTTTTAAGAATGTGCAATTCAAAATCTTCATAGTGCAAAATAAAGGAGTTACTAACAGTAAACATATAAGAATGCAACTTAAGAAGTGGAAGAAATGCTAAATCAAATTCCGCAATCCAATCCAAAATTCTTATAAATCATAAGAAGCATAACTAATTTTACGCCATTAATAATCCATGTCTGGCACTTAGCAATCCACATTTTTCCTTATGTCAGTTCTGAAACTAATAATTCTTTTGAATGCACACAAAAGGTCGAATCCCAAAAATAACCAGGGCAAAAAAGAATAATGATACTAATTACTCACTTTGGCAACAGACTTTTCAGGTGCAGAAGCTCTACTTTGGACACGATATGCTTTTGTGGTCAATGCCAAAACTTGCATTGCACTAATAGCAGCAAGTCTATTTTCCTGTTGCAAATATAACTGAGCTACCTGCCTCGAAAAGAAGGCAGCTTTCCGTTGATAACCAAGAGTGCCATATAATCGAGCAATTTCAACGTACAATATCAGCTTATCACTGGCATCAATCAAAGATTTTGCACCATCTGCAGCACTGGTCAAAAGTTCCACTACCTCCTTAGCCAGCTCTCTTCTGCAAAAGCAGACAGAAAGCATGAAAATTATTTTAGATATTTGCATATTAGGATAATATTCCTGATCTTATGGGTAAATAGACCAAAGGCATCAAACTTAAAGTATGAAAGAGTCCCAAGAGTATCATATTTTACATTGAACTTCTTGTAATTCAACTCATAAGTGATGACCTGTCTTGTGTTATGACTCAGCTTTGGTTAGCTAATTACACCTGTTAAGTTGTGTTATGACTCAGCTTTGATAATTACACCTGCCAGCTAGAGTATTCTCTAATATTCTATAAAAGTAACTTTTACATTAGAGGAGTGAATTAGTGTAAGTGAGAATTCTGGTGTAGAGAAAGAAAGCTTTGTTGTATTGAAAGAGCTTGATTTTTTAGGGTGTAATTTCTCCAACTCATACTAAATTTGTCCTTTCCCTGCCATGGATGTACAGTTGCTTTGCGCAATTGGATCAACGTAAACACTTGTGTCCATTTCTATTTTATTTTCTGTTTTGCAAACTTTGAAGTATTCAATCAGAATCCTTGGTTCAATTTCCGCAGAACTCAAAACTTTTCCTTGGAGCCATAAGACTGAGAAACTTCAACTGATTTATAATCATTTGCTCGTAAATAGTAAGTCAATACTCAGCATAACCTGATAGGAAGAGTAATACAACTGGTTCATAAATAAAAAGCTTTTGAACATACATCTCGCTTTTGTCAATAAAATAACAATACCTATTAGGTGAATTTTTAAAAAAGAATAAAAAAATTCCAAAAACTAGGTTTATTAGGCCACAACAGTATGCTAATATTTCAAAAAAAACATTTACCTGCAAAGGAACCTTGCTAATTTCAAAGTTGCCTCCAGTTCAAAGGTTATGGGTGAAACTCTGCACAGAAAATATTAAGCAACTGCTAAGAGCTTCCAAATATGAATAATGTAATGAACATTAACCAAAGAGACGGCTTTGTAAACAAAATCACAATATGGAAGAATAAAAGACAAGTTTTGTCTAAAACAGCTGAAGTATGCTTCGAAAGTAACTATTCACTCTGACCAATTAAACTTATCAAACTCAAGATCCAAACGTTATATAAATAATCTTAACATATTGTTGGTTACCAATTATTGTTTTGCTTGAAAACTTGAAATGGCGATGGACAATTATTGGTAGAATACCGCATAAAGGTATTCATTGCTGACCAGAAACTAACCATGATAAAATTCAACACTGAAATGCTAAAATAAATACCAGGATAATTATGGGGAGGATTGAAAGAGAAAAGTTATCTACAATTCTGAGCTGCAATACTACTCAAGAAAAAGGTTGGATTCATGGATGTACTTTGAAAAGTTATGATGGAAAATGAACAAGGATTTAAGTACCTTTGAGCATGCTCTTGTATAAATGACTTCCTATAATGCAAGATGACACTACTGTAGCGATATCTAACTTCGTCTTCCAGAACTTGATCTCTCTGCCCCATTCGGTCAATCTGATAACAATTAAACAAATGAGCACATAAATGTATCATTTCTGAAGCATAAGTGCATAAATCTGCAAATAGGGATCTAGAACCAATCAGTCAACAGGTGAAAACTTCAACCAGGGCCACATCAACCTGTCATTTAGTGAGGAAAACCATGGGAGTTGGGCAGCATATCCATTTGTCTATATAACACCACAAATGCACTGTTTTACTGAAAAGATTGCCAAAGGTATTAATAATTTTTTTCCCAGTAGTCAGTAACAGATTCCCAAATTTTTTTACATCTCATCAATAAATTTATTATAAATTAACCAAAATAATAAAACAAAATCCATTTCACAAATATTTCAAAATTCATCAATTAATTCCCACTTACTAACTATACAATGCAGAGATATCAACTCCAGTTTGTCACAGAGATTATTATGTTTAAACGTAAAGAATAATGTAATCCTAATATACCCAGAAACAAAACAATCTTTTGGTTATAAATAGGTGTGGTGGCATGGCCAATTCTAAATCCTAATATGATATTTAAACAAGAGCCAGACTTTGCATTACATTTAAACAACACAAGCATCAAATATTATGTAGAATGTACAAAATAGAGAGACAGTTTGATGTCTATATTGTTGAAACGTCTAGAATCTTAAACAAGTTGTCGATGCTCTTAGTCTAGAGCAAACTACCAAAGAAAACAAGCAGCAAACAATATAAGGTCAATCATGGCAAGGCAATATCAACTTATTATGTGGCAGAAACTATGATACAACTATTCACCAAAAAGAAACTATGATACAACTGGTAAACTCATTCATCTATCAAAACAGGTCATATAATGTAGTTGGAAGTGAACGATGCTCCTGGAGAAAGAGAGGCTACCAGTAAGGCACAAACACTGCCCTCCAATGCACCAGCTAACCAGAAAAAATCCCCAGTCAACCTCGAAAGTTCCAGAGCAGTAGAGTAATGGGCATTGGCATCAACAGGTGATCCTGCCAACAGACAGTAATCACCTATTGTCTTCTGTGCACGGCCAAGCCTTCGTTTCTTGGCCTTGATAACCTGCCAATTTCAATATCAATTTTCATCAACCAGAAAGTACCACTTAATTCAAACAATCTTAAGATATGACTTAGCTTTCAATACAATAACATCCAAACAAAATTGGAAAAAATAAAAACAGATGAATTTTGTAAAAAAATCTATAGGACACCTAGAAATAAACCTCCTCTGAACTGAGACTAGATTGAGAATCTAAAGGCGTCTTGAGAATAGTCCCAGCAGACTCAGCCTTAAGAGCCCATTTCTCAAATTCCATCAACAACGACGCAGCAATATCCTGCATCATCGTCTGCAAGTGGAACTCCTGCGTCTCATGGTCCGCCGGCGGGAACAGCGTCAGATTATCCCCTATCACCTTCCCATCCTCCAACTGAAACAACGAAAATCAAAATCCTCAAAAATCCAATTCACGTCCCAAAAAACATTAAAAACAATAAACAAAATCAAGACCTGAGAATCGCTGGGACAGAAAGCAAAGCAACGCGCGACGAGGGACGACGAGAAGGACTTGCAGGCGAGATTGAAGCAGTCGAGGACGAAGCCAAGATCAGGGGAGGAAGGACAATGGCATATTCCGATGACGGCGAGGATCTTTCGGTTGGACTGGAAGTCCTCCCAAGGCGAAGGTGGAGCGCCGCCTAGGACGAACTTGAACCGGAGGCTGCCAGATTCCCAAGGCTGGTTGGAGAACGGCGACTTCTGGTGCTCCGTGTAGAAGGAGCTGATGGCGGAGAGCGGGATCGTCTGGTGCCGATGCAGCATCGACAAGTAGTCCCGCATTAGGCTCGGTGGTACCTCCCCGATCGGAAGCACCGCCACACGGATCATGCAGCTAGTCTCGATGCTCACGTCCGGCTCCATCGCGTTGATAGGACGGCGGAGAAGACGGAGATGCAGGGATTCCAACTGTGGAAGTGGGAGTGGGGAGTGTCAGATTGGGAACATTGTCGGAGGGTGATGACAATGTCACCGGGAGGTGCTACCGGATTGGTTCAGGGCCGTTATTGGGCAAGGCCCAAAAGAAAATGGCCCAAATTAATTAATTATTTCATACGTTCTTTTTTTCAATATTTTTGTTTTATTTATTTATTTATTAGCCCTCAAAAGAACAAAAAAAAATAAAAATCGAAAATTTAATTTCTACAAGAAATCGAAAATTCTTTGCCTTCCTATTTCCTCGGCTAATATCCAGTGGTGTATTTTGAAACTTGGGGCGCCGCAACCCGCGAATCATCAACGCCGTCGTTTCGCACTCACACTTGGTAGTCCAGTCTCAGCGGCAGCAGCACCAAAGAATTCAGGAATCGATTTTACCAGAATTTCAAGCTTATCGAATTTGGTTCCTCCTAGCACAGAAAAAGATCAACAATGTCAGCAGAGAGCTCAGACGATCACCGTCTTCCCAAACCGGAGCTTCTACAACCTCCACTGTCTCGTCTCCAAGCGATCCTAACTTCACTATCCAGAGTAAGACCCAGCTGCTCCTTTGCTCTTTCTTTCTTTGCTTTCACCACCACCAACTTAAACTCAACTGGGTTTCTAAAAATTTGCCATCTTTTAATTTTTTCAAATTTGTATCAGTCAGTTGAAGAATCTGAAAGATCGGTATCAGATTTAATCGGCTTCCTTAATTCAATCTCAGAGGCTGCTCTGTTAGACCCACATAATGAAGATGCCAAAGACATTGCCTTTGATGTTCTCTCGCAAGTTTATCAATATATATGTTCTCCTTCGTTGGACCAGGTTTTCATTACTCATTGTGTAAATTTATTTTTTATTTTTTATTTGCGTGGTGAGTTTCTCAATTCATTGCTCATGTTGGGCAGGCTATTGTTGATGTGCTTTCGCTTGACTTGCCGAAAGCAGCTTCGACGTTTGCAGATGTCTCGCATAGATGCTTGGAGGTTGCCGGGAATGTGATCGATCAGTGTGTTTCCTTATGTAATCCACGAGACATGCTCTCCATTCTTTGCGATGTAAGTTGTTTTAAAATACGTTTGGTATAGAGTTCCATTAATAGCTTATTAGCGTGAATATTTGTTTTAACATGTGATTAATAAACAATATATGATTATACCTTTTGATACCATACTCTCTCTGAGTAGTAATGCGGCTACTTTCTCAACTTTCTGAGAATATTTTCTTGTTGCTTCTTAATTGACTCTAAAAGTTGTCGGTAATGTGTGCTAAGGTGTGTTATTTTTCTCTTCTTTTATGTTTCTTGTTCTTCACTGATGTTGGATTGTAATTGGATCAGGCATTAGATTCCCCAAGTGAAACAACCAAGGCTTCTGCTTATTTTGCGCCTCTTCTAAGTGGACTTTCTAAAGGTAATAACTTTAACTTTAAATTGGGTGCTGTAATGAATCAATGAAATTGCTTTTTGTGCTGTTTAATCTGTCTGAAGAACTGGAGGTGGTTGTTTGTAATTGCAATCACATTTTTTCTGTATATACAATGCACCTCAGGGGTGTTTTTTGTAAAGAAAATTGCTTTTTTCTTTTCTTCAGTAGTAATTATTATGTGTGTGAGTATTGGTGCCACCTCTCTATCATGTCGTTTTGTCTAGATGCTATTAATTGACTGTGTATAAAATATCAAATCTGCTCTTCTTCTTCATTTCTCCTTTCCCATGCAGACTTCTGAGAAAGTTGTTAGTGAATATTCATTTTGTGTTACAGTATTTCTTTCCATACAGAGGCATCACTTCAAGCAAGTAAAAGTGGCAGTTCCTGTTATCCTTAATGTTCTGAAGATGATCTCTTTAGAGTCAAATTACGGAGATACAGAATTAGAAGACCTTTTTGACAGAGCTCTTGCCATTGCCAATTCAATACATGCAGTTTGTGCAATGTTGGTCTGTGACTTCTCACGTGATGTTATTCTTGCTTCATTAGGTTATTATGAAGATTCCTTTGATTCTCTTATCAGATTTTGATGATATTATGACCTGTCTAACAGGAGGGCAGAGAAAATGAAAATCTACATGCTCTACTTGGTCTTTATGTCCTGCAAATAATGGTTAGCGCTTAGCATTTCTGCATTTAGTAGAACTCCTATCTGACTGTTTATTGTTATTACCTATGTCACTGCTATAAAAATTTCAGTTCTGATTCTTGCGTATTGTATATTCTATCTCTCTTCAATTTTCTAAGTTTTTTCTTTTCTTCTTCTTCTTCTTTTTTTTTTTTTGTCTGGTTCTAATTGTGTATGACTTGAACACATTTATCGCGCAGACTCTTGTTTCAGTGAGCATAAATTATGAAGTTTTAAGCTCCCATGCCTTAGTGCCACGCCTATCAAGTTTCTTTCCATATTGTGGTTTGTCATATGTTGGTTTAATAACTGGATCTGATGTTGACAGAATGACTAACCTTGCTATTGGAGGTAAGCTTTCATCTGCTAAATATTTCAACTCAGCATTTGCTTGATAAGATGTTCTTTTTTCTTTCTTTCTTTTTTCCATTTTTAATACTCTTTTTTTTTTTGTGTGTGTCTTTTCATCCACAGAGGATGAAGATGATTATATGAGTTATTTATCCTACATTAAACATGGTGCATCTCTTGCAGGTTAGTGTTTGCAAATACATTGCAACCATTCCTTTTGAAATTTTGAATCAATCTTTGTCATGGAACTATATCTATTGGTTAACTTCATTTATCTATTTATGATTTTTATTTGTTGCCTACTGAAGTCATATGGGGCCATATATCTGATGGAGTTGTCATAGCTGCTAAGGAGGATTTGATTGCTGTCAGGGATGAACTTAGAAATGACCAAACTAGAAGGTGGCAAGCTATTGGCATGTTAAAGCACATACTCGCTTTTGTCAGTCTTCCGTGGGAACTAAAGAAATATACCATTGAATTCATGCTTTGCATTATGGAAGGAAATGTCTCCCAAAAATGTAATGATGAATTTGCTGACTGCTCATCATATATGCCTAGTCTTTTTGCTACTCTGCAGGTTGATCTTTTTCCTTTTCAAGCGTAAATTCATCATGAATAGTCTTATTCTTCATAGGGGAAGAGAATCTGATATATTTTTCCTATGGTGTCCAAATATATTCAGGCTGTTCAAAGGGTCGTCATGTATGCATCAGATACGGTTCTAAGGAGAAATGCCTTTGGGGCATTTAGAAAGGTGAGGTATTTGTATTGTTTAACATCAGAAGTTGTATGTGTTCAATAATCTACATAGAAAGCAATCTGCTGCTCAAAATTGAGCTTTATATTCGTGTATTTCTCAAGTACTAATTTGCATTTGCCAATCTAATACTTACATCTGCTTGCCATTCAAGACCAGATACTTGCTGATATTCCTACTTCTCAGAGGTTTGACATTTTAAAAGCTTTAATCACGAATAGTGACTCTTCCTCCATGGTAAAACCTCCTGACCCCAGTTTTGATGATGTGTATGTTGGGTGTTTTTTTAATTTAGACTTGAATCTACATATTAATGTTGCTTTTTTAACATTTTGAACAGATAGCAATCCTTTTAGATATTGTTAAAGGGGAAATGCACATGGAAAATTCCCAAAGAAGTACAAGAGAAAATGATAAAATAACACATGCACAGAATAAAGCAAAACCACATACATTATTTTGGAGTGCCAGTGTTCTTGAGTTGGTTGAGTTGGTTTTGAGGCCCCAAAAGGGAGGACCTCCATCACTTCCTGAGCAAGGAGATGCGGTATTTCCTAATGCTCTTTGTCAACTGATTGAATTTAGTTTGGCACGCTTAATTTATGTGATTACTATTATGTAATTAAGTTATAGTTTTTCCATCTATTGAAAGTCTCACTCTAGATTGATATTTACAAATAGATTTTACTATCATATATGTTTTTCTAACTATCACACCACAAAGGGTTAATTTGTAGTGGAACTGAAACCCATGACTTTGTCTAACATTCTTATGGCGTATCTAAACAAGTTTGTCATCTATTCTGGAAATCCAATCCACATTTTGTTTCCGTTTATCCAAAATCTGTAGGATAACTTCAAATCCCATTTTACATGACTCAATGACCATAGACCTTAGCCCCTTGTTACTTTTAGATTTTTTATTCATTATGTTTATATTTTATTGGTTAAGGCAAACCAATAAAATTACTACAATAAAGTTGCTTGCAGATTTTGTTGGTTATTGTTTTGGTTACTCTTTTCCTTGGCAAACTCCTACAAATTAAAATACACCTTTCTTTCATTTTGTTGCATCCTAAACTTTCCTTCTTCTGACTTCCTAGTTTTAAAGTCATTATCGCGTAATGGTGTCATGTTATATGTAACTTCTTCTGCTTCATCACAAGATCACAGTTGTGTGCATTTTATTGTATTCCATTTTTTAGTCTCTTGGCACATGACGGATTAATCCATCATTAGATAAAGGCATTAAATTCTTGTTGACACCTTAGATATGTTTGTTGT
Organism: Rhamnella rubrinervis; assembly: GCA_007844105.2. NCBI lineage: Eukaryota > Viridiplantae > Streptophyta > Magnoliopsida > Rosales > Rhamnaceae > Rhamnella > Rhamnella rubrinervis. Next base: position 17,737,562 of record CM017581.2, read on the forward strand.
TTTTTCTCTGCCTCGGTCAAAGAATTTACTGGGCCAAAGTTGATACATAATGTAGAGAAAAGATAACATTAATATCATTTAACTTTTACAAACCAATGGTTACATTTCTTTCAGATCCAGCCTTGTTAGTTCCTTTATTGTTAGATATACATCATGTTTGCTTATTATTTTATTGACATTATCTATACTAATGTTGCACAGGTTTTGTCTGCACTCAATCTGTACCGATATATATTAATAACAGAGTCAACAGGTAACATATCGAGCATTGTAAACTACGAAAACAGAGGATGATATGTTAATAAAAAAAAGGCAATGCCATTTTTGTCTCATCATCATATGCTTGTTTATACTATCAATTCTATTACTAATCCAAACCTTTTGATTTACTATTATATTTTAGTAGAAAGACCAAGCCCTTTTCAGACAACAAAGTGTTACTGTAATCTATAAATTTTACTTGAAAACTGTCACTGTAAACAATTAGTTGTCGTTCTGTAATGTTGACCATGGCGGTGGAACAATTGAACAGGGAAAACAAATTACACTGGAGTATTGTCTAGAAGTAATATGCAGAAGACCTACAACGAATGGCTTCTACCCCTTCGAACCCTGGTGACGGGAATAATGGCTGAGAACAAGAGTGATTATGATCAACTTGCTGTCGACACAGTCTGTGCCTTAAACCCAGTTGAATTGGTTTTATACCGATGCATCGAGCTTGTTGAAGAACAGCTGAAGCAATGCACTTGACTTGTCGCCTGTATGTATGCGACGGTAGATGGTTTTCGTCACTTTTAGATTTTCATCTTTTTTCCTTTTTTTTTTTTGGTAAATCTTTTAGATTTTCATGTTGATTGCATGGAAATTGGCTTATTTTTTCATGTTAGGAAAAATGGCTTCTTTTTTTCTTTTTTGGCCGCTAATTAGATAAATCTTACTGATTTTTCATGTTGCTTATTCTCCTCTAAAACTTATATGTTACCGAATATGGCTCATGCAGTCATTTTATCATATCTGCTTACACACTATTATTCATCAGATCTATAAACTGTCACTAATTATATAAACAAGTGGGTCACATATCCATTCAAGACAATAAACAAGCCTTTAAAATGAATATATATAATATACCCGAAACGCGGGGATTTAAATAAAAAGAAAAAAGACGTTTTCAGAGCTTTCAATCAATCGGGCCTCTGCCTAGAAAATGTCAACACCAGTGAGGACGGAAGTAACCATGCGAGTCACTGGACTTTCCGTCAATCTAAACACCGTTAATTCATTTATAAATGCGAACTAAAGAGAGTAAACGGACAAAATTGCAATATGAATAGTAGTTCAATTGACATTTTACCTGCAAAGAATGATACAATTACACAAACCCAAAATGAAGAAACAAAAAATAAAAAATTGAAGTAACGGGTCTTTACTTTAAAAGTAAGAGGTTTACTGATACTACTGGCTAAGCTTTCATAAGTAAACTACCTGTCAACTTCCATTGTCCTTCCAGAGTTTCCAAGTAACAAGAAATTACAACCTGCGACTTTCTGATCCATCATGATTTTCTCTACACCTCCTCGGCCATATCTTCAAATTTCACTGAGCTTGTACACCCAACATATAAATACATAGCCACGTTCCTACTATGTTATGGAGACGACGAACGATATTTAAAACCCTCAGCTCAACCCACAGAAAGCTTCAGGACCATAATCATCCTCAGACGGTACCATATTTAGATCGGGTAGCACGAAACTATTCTGGGTTAAGTTGGTCTTCGATGATGCATCACGAGAATCTAATTGTTGTGGGTTATTATCATAATCATCTGGTGTGGTCCGTGAAAGCAAGTTACAAAGAACATTGTCGCAAGTGGAGGAGGCTATTATTGTCTGGTGCAGTTGACCATGTATTGCTTTCTCAAGTCCATCGATATTTGCTTTCAAGTTCTCTGCAGAATGCAATTCGAAGTCCAGCTGCAAAAAATAACAAATGAATGTCTTCAAAACAGAGCCATACAAAGAGCTCAAAATGTTAAAGGTAAACGCTATCGCTATGTAGATATCTACTTCATACTTTTCTGACCCCATTTGAATACAGACAACATGAAAAGGGCTGGGCCGGAACGTGAGATTCGGAGGCACGAACAAAAAAAGAAAAATGTATAATAAAGGATAAAAAGTACAGTAGAATCACCTTCATTCTCTTCAAACTTTCATTTTCGGCTCTCTTTTCTTTAAAAGTTGCCCTTAGTGTTGCCAACTCCTGTTCAATGGCACACAAGTTTTAAAATGAGAAAAACGAGAAAAGACAGCTGGGAAAGAAAAGAAAGAAAGAAGAAACCATTGACAACACCTTTTTCAAATATATTCTTTCCTTGAGAAGCGAACCCTCCTCCTCTTTTAGCTCAGCAAATGTCTGGACAATGTCAATAACTCCCGATTAAAACAGATTTTGAAGTTCCAGATATATAGGCGAGTAACATAGAGTACCCATATAACGAAGAATCTTTAATTATTAAGATAAACCCATCAATCACCCAACATTTCTATAAATGATCCAGGTTCAAGAAGGGAAAAAAAAAATTAAAAAGTATAGACGTTTGTAATTATGTATTGAAGGGCGTTTGGAGTAGTAGCTAATTTTATATTAGTTTTTGCACGTGGAATAGTAAAAAGGACCGGCAATGGAGCAGAAGGAGATATTGGATACCAACAAAAAGCACTGGTATTTTTTACCTTCTTTCTCCTTGAACCCTTTGTGGCACTGGTGCTGGTATTGGTAGCGAATTCATTTGCATTATTAGCACCCTGACGATATTCATGGAAACATACGTTAGTACATAACCAGCAAAAGGCAAGCCAAAATTGAAACAGACCTCAGATATAGCAGAACTAAAGAAGAATTAAGGAGAGTAGGAAATCAAAACACATCAAACACATATATACACGCACAAGCGAACGATCTTTTCTAACAAATTAAAAGCAAAAAGTTTCAATTTTTTGAAATAATCATTTCAATTATCAAAACTCAGAAAATAATCATCTTGACTGAGAGTCAAATGTCTAAAAGATAAGCCCAAACCCATCAAACTAGCTGTGCATACCAATCACACACACAGAAAAAAGGATTTTTTTTAGAAAGGAATAGGATGAGCTTCAATTAAGAAAGTAAAGAAAAAAACTCTGGTACTCCCGGAGTACCAGAGTTTTTTCCGAAAGTAAAAAAGTGTTGGGGCCCAGTAAAAAGAACAAAAGTAGGCAAATTCACAGTTCAAAAACATCCTAATCCTGATGTTTTCAACCAAAAACTCTGAGCGAGTGTCTGTGTATATGTGTTTGGTTCACAGCTTCCCAAATCCCAAGCAATAATTATTTGGTTGGAGCGGTGCGTGATTCCCTCTGACTTTCTTTTAAAACCCCCAGTTTGGGAAGAAGACCTTCAATACACTCGTTTTTGGCAAACCCTCACTGATCCACTCACTGCATGCCACATCATCACTCCCACGTCTGGAAACACATGCCATCATCCGAGTTCCAAATCGTTCTTTTCTTTTCTTTTTTATTAAAAATTTTGAAAATTCTATTTAGCTCGCTCACGTGACGTGCTCACATGCACTTTCCTCCTTACCGGATGCTGACAATCCTTGGCACCGCTTCTCACTCCCAAATCTAAAACTCACTTCCCCTCACCAATCAACGGTCCACAATCATCCAATATTTCTTGAAACGAATTTATCGACGCACAAAAGAGACTGACAAGAAAGTAAGGGTCCAGAAAAACGTCACCAGACAGATACTCACAGATGGCATAAAGACAATAAAGACCCACCTAAAATACCGACTACACCCGCGCGCACTTGATCATTTCCACACCAACAAAATTTTTAAAAAAAAATAAAAAAGCAAAAAAAATGCCTGAAGCGGAGCAAAACTCAACTCCCACGAGTCCACGACCATCACAACGCCACAACAAACCACCAAAACAAACCCAAAACGCAGACCCCCATTAGGCTCTTTCCTTGGGTCCCACCATCTTTCTAAGATTATGGACCCACTCGGACTTTTCTATGACCAAAATACCCTCGGATTGGGTTCAGAGTTTTGACTGTGTGATGATAATTTGATGAAAACAAAATAGAAAAAAATAAAATAAAAAATGAGAGGAAAAAACAACAGAGTGAAAGATCATGTAAGGGAAGTTTCGGGGTCATTTGCTGTGAGAGTAAGAGTGGGGTCTCACACGAATAAGAATTTTCTCTGACAAAACTGTCCCTCCCTCTATGCGTTTCGTCATGGGCGTCTACAGCTTTTGGTAGAAGGGTGTTTCCGTCACTCTAATAAAGATCGCGAACAAAGAAATGACAGGCGACCCGAAAAAGTGTCGAAATGAAAACGTGAACAGCTTTCAATCTGCTGATGACATCACGTGAAACGTAATATCGAAATCTACACGGGGGTACTTTGGTCATAACAGTTTAAAACTCATCGTCAATCCCTACCACCGGCATTCTCCGCCGCCGGCCGTCGACAGCGACTGTAATTTTCAGCAGGAGAAAGCGTAGGGCTCGTGTGGAAAGACAGATTTGCCCTTTCTCAAAATGTGTAAAGGGGTGTTTTCGCCAGCTGAAGTACGACGACGATACCCGATTCGGAAATAGAAGCTTCGGTTTTTTCAATCAAAATAAGAAAAGAATAAAACGATGACGACAAGGTAAATAACATGGTCAAATAGGGGCAAAACGGTCAAAAAGGAAAAGAAACAGACTCCCCCGAATTGAAAATTTACAAAGAATGTCTCGTCGGTGGATTCCCGAAACCTCGGTCACCTCGACGGCTAAAAACCTACCACTTCACTACGACATCGAAGGCGTAACTACAGGCACTCAAGTCAAACCAGAAATGGAAGCTCCGCCGCGACAGAGCTCAGGTGGCCAGAAATCTGAAACCATCGCCACCTAAACGAAGAAAAAGAAGAAAAAAAAGACAAAAAGACAGAGAAAAAGTGAAAGAGAAAGAACCTTGGATCTAGGATGCGAGGAAGAAGAAGAACGATTGGTGGGTCGGCTAGACTCTTCATCGGCAGTACCACCGGAAGGAGACGCACCGCCGCTCCACGAGAGCGGAGTGGTGGGGCTGCATCTCGTGGAATCGCCGCCACGCTTCCTCTGCGAAACGGCGTCGCACCTAGCCGACTTCGAGCGAGGCATCCTGACGCTCCACGTCAACGGAAACATGGAGGTCTGCGCCGGCGGTGGAGATTTGAGAGGTGAGGAGGCTTGCGACTGCTTGAGCCGCACCAGTAGCTCCACGACCAGCATGTCGTCCGTCATGGCCGCTCTCATCCACTCGTCCTTCGGCATAACGTCGTCCTCTCGAATCCTCGTCTCAGCGAAAGAAAGAAACACGCTCTGTGAGAGAGACCGAAAGAGAAAACCAGTCTCCGAGATAGAGAGGCTAGAGAGAGAGAGAGAGAGAGAGGTGGCGGAGGAATGAGAGAGAAGTTGAAAAGGGAAAGGACTAACAAAGACGGGTTTTTATGTGTGTGTGTTTCTATTTATATATTTTAAAATATAATTTTAAAAAAATACAAAAATTAGAGGGGTGGTATTTTTTGTGTGGTAGTAGTCACTGTTGGTGAAGGTTTGGAGGAGTAGATTCCAGTTTTTCGTTAATGTTCTTCGTAGTTTTGTTTGTTGGGGGTGGGTGGGTCTCTGGGCCTCTGTTACTCTGACTTCTTTTCCTTCTCTTTTTTCTTTCTTTTTCTTTTTTATTAATTAGGTCCCACAATTGCCATGTGGCAGCTGACAAAGATTTTTTGTTTTTTTTTTTTTGAGTTTGGATTTCTAGGGCTCCGTAAACCGGTGACCGAACACCGAGCCTTGACTCGCTCGTCTTGTGTTTGTGCCAAAAGCGTAGAAAGGAGCTGCAGCCTACAGCCCGGTTCAATCTTTTCGGCTTCTTCTATTGTACGGTTAAAGCGGTGCGATTCTTACAGTGTCGTCCAATAGCCATATGCCATTTTATTTTTAAAATTACATTTTTTTTTAAATTTGACTACCGTTCTCTTCGAATAATCCCACTTTATTTTTTCTTTTCTTTTTTTAATAAAAAAACTGCGTTTATACTTCCAATCTCAAATACTACTAGACGTGAGACATCGTTTGTTTGGGAATGTTTTGAATATTTTATTATAGGAAAATAGAAAACTTGTTTTTGAAGGGGAAAAAAAAAAAAAGTAGAAGAAGAATCATATTAAAAATCTAAAAACACATGAAACTGGATACCCAAAATAGATAAGATAGGGAGTGAAGAGAATAAAGATGAGGAAACAAAAATAGGGAGGGGTAGTAGATATCGAATGGAGAGAATAATAAAAGTATTTAAACTTACTTTAAATTAGTAAATTAACGGAATAATTATATTTAAAAAGAAAATCGAACAAAAAAACTTAAATATATAATTATTATTCTCACATCATCTTTCCCAAGATATAAAAACAAAATCTAAAACTAAAATACTCATAAAAGGAAAATAATAATAATAATATTCAAATGATTACATAGGATGAAAATTTTCTGTCCAATTCATCTGTCTCCCAAATAAAAATGAATAAAAATTAAACACTCCAACATCCAAAATATAATATATAATGACTCATCTCCATTAACTCCCATTTTACGTGTTTTTTTTTCTATACGCTCTTTTGTTTTATTTTTCTTTTCAGTTTTTTTTATCTTCCATATATATATATTATATCTTATATATTAAAAAAACAGAAATATAATAGAACAAGAGAAATTAGGGTGCGGTTTAGTGAAAAAAAAACCGACCATTATATCACACTCATTTATAAAAATTGTAGTTCGAATCTTAGAATTTCACTATTGTTTCATATATACTTAGTTTTACTTAATATCAGGTGAAGGAGAATATATTACGGATGTGGACTAACTGCTCTAAATTCCGAAAATGTTGTAAACTTTGAGTAGTAAGAAAGCCTTATCCACTAATAGAATTCTGAACTTATGAGATCCATATAAAGACCCTTTATTTTTTATTTTTAAATAAAAAAAAACTTATCTATGAAGTCAAGTCATGAACAATAGCAAAATACTATCGGTGAAATATTAATTATTTTTATATTTTTTCAAAAAAAAAAAATTAACATACACCCGTGAGATTGGGCAGATAAAATTGTAAACAGTATGACTAAAGCTTACAAAAAATAAAATTATATATATGATTATAATAGATAACAATACATGAGGTTTGAGAAGTAAAAAAAAAAAGAAGATTGACTATTTTTTGAGGCTATGATACCATGAAGTTTTGAAACAGATTAAATAATTGACTCCAACTAATTACAATATTAATGAAAGTTTTATTGTATAAACTAAATTTCTCAAACAAACTCCTGCTAATTAGAAAATTGCGTCCAACAAAAAAAGTGAAGAAAGAATAAAAAAAAAAGAAAAAAAGGCTGTCTAAGACTCTAAATCAATTCCACGAGGAGGAAAGCATGGAAAAGAAAAAATAAATACAATAAAAAAGGAAAAAAAATAAATGTAGCATGAAAAATAAAAATCAAAAGGAAAAACATGTTTAAATGAGTTAATGGAAAATAAATGGGTTATGGCTCTTAAGGTTCACTTTCCACGGATCTAAAAAACTGTTCACTTTATAATATGATTAATTTTATCTTAATTTAGTTGTCTAGTAAATAGAAAATATATTTATGGTTTTAAGTAGATTATAACCGGTAATTGTACAATGTATTCTCCAAATATTCATTTCGTATAATTTGCTACTTAAATTCCACGAATTTATCCCCCTAAAAGAATGCAGTAATAAATGTCAAACATGAAATTCAAATTAGTATAAACGAAACCAGTAATGCACATCTTCCATAAGAAAAGTTATAATAAAGTATTACATGGAACTTTTCTGATAAGCATCTTCAACCAACTATTTATTTTATTTATATTTTATATTTTAAAGAGCAAATGGTATAAAATTGAGCTTCAATAAGTTTTTTTTTATTTTTTAAATTTAAAATAAAATTTAACTATTCAAATATAAAATGTCAAAATCACTCTCTATTTTATAATCAATATGCTTTTATTAAATTTTACACAATTTCTAATTAGTATTTTTATTTAAATTTGCAAGACTAAATGTAAGATTTTTATTTTTTTACCCTTTATTTTTAAAAAATAATAAATAATAATTATTCATTGAAATTAATAAAATAAAAGATAAGACAGATAGTTGATTGGACTTTTTTTTTTTTTTTTGATTATTCAGTAAATTTAACTCTCCACTGGCAGATGCTCTCTATTTTTATTATTTTTTTTTTAAAATGCTATTTAAAAACAAAATTAAGTGAAGTGGGAGATATCTCTAATTTCTTCAAATTCATTTAATGAAATTGCATGAATCATAAACTAGTAGCATGGATACCTAGATCATTGGGAAATTAATGCAAGAGATTTTTCACTTTTTGAAAAAGAACAAAAAATAATAATAATAATAAAAGAAAAAAAGAAAGAAGAAGAAGAAGAAGAGAGAGTACAATTAACCATTGATTTTCAAATTTAATTAAGTTGTAAATATGTGTGTGTTTTATATATTAAGTGGTGAAGTGGCATCCCATCATTGGTAGCGAAACTCCTAAGGCATCGCATTATCCAAGCTTATATGATTACGAAGGTGGCGCGCGTGAGGGGATGGCTTTCGGCGACTACACGTAATCATAGTTATAATGCAGGGAGTGGGGGAGAGAGCGGAATAATTGGGTAGATAATGGGTTTCCCAAAGAAATGTGGAACTGGAGATCTATACCGCTTTCTTTTTTGAGAAATGAGATCTATACCGTTGATTGTGGGTGCTGTCTTAATTGATCATATGGTGTAGATGGGTGACCACTGACCACCAAAATTGTTGGTATACTGCACCGTATGCAATTGAAAATCTTGGTACGGGCACTTGTTGGCCTGGAGTAGGCGACATAAATAAAAGCCTACCATGAATTTCAGAAAACAGGACAAAGCTCATTCATCTTCCTTCACCACAAAGTACCCGCAATTACAACGGGACAGACTCAAACATATTAAATAGAAGTAAATAATTATATAACCTTTTTGTTTTATTATCTAGATAATTATATTTGCATGGATAAATACTATTTTGGCTTCTTTCTTTTCTTTTTTTATTCGAATGCAGTAATACATAGTAGTTTCTCCATTTTTTTTTACTTTTTACCCAAGTGTTAAAATAGTTACGCTTCTTATTTATTACAATACTTGAGAATTGAGATCATGAAATAAATTATTTTATATCCATTTAAGATGTCATTTGATAATTAATGTGTTCTCCATGATCAAATGTAATGGTTAATTGGTAATTTGGTTTTGCTAATTTACTATCATGAACCATAATAATAATTAATTTAATTTTAATAAATTCTCATGGGTTAATTCATTAGGAAATCCTGACATACAATATATGGTAATCAATTAATTTATGGGACAGTAATAATCCTAGCTCCCTCATAAGATTCAATAATCATATATTTACTTTTGTGAACTGTTCCCATCTTTAATACCATTCAATTGCTTTAAATATCAGAATTTGCTTCTTTGGCACATATAATATATATATATATATATATATATATGAGAATTTGCTTTTTGTTATTTCAAAAAAAATTGAAAGCTGCAGGCTAAGTCGTTGAGACTAGTTACCGGATAATTCCATTGTATCAAATTAATAGTGGAAAATTATTATAAACTAGACCGATAAATTGAATTGGGTTAATTACAATACTTGTACTAAACTAAATTTTGGCAGATTTTTAAACTATTGATTATTAAAAAAATGGAGCATGTAATAAAGACAGTCCAATATAATTTCAAATGGTAATGTATATGAAAGCCTCTTTTTTTTTGTGCGTGTGTATTAGAAATTTGGTTTGATGAAATAGTTTTTTGATACACTATTTCTCCAAAAGGCGATGCCAAAATTCCCAAGCCAAAGGAGGTCGCGTTGCACTTTGTTGTCTTTTTTGGTTGCTTTGCGACGAAGAAAAGTCGAGCTTGGCACACAAAATGGTGAACACAATCTGAAACATACATATCTCCTCGTAAATGTAAAAAAAAAAAACCCACCTTGACAAAGTCTTCGGCGAGCCATAAATTAACAAATGGACGAGAGAGATCAAATTAGCAATTCCATCACCATATAATAATACAATAATAGAAACTTAATTATCATTATCTAATAACACAATGATAATCTTCTCTCTCATACAACATCTGTGCAATTTTCTCTCAATATTTTTTTCTCCGAAAATTGTAAATATTTGAAATATAACTAAGATATTTATACAATTTTTAGTCCACAATATAAATAAAAATATAAAATAAGCAATACGTGTCAGTCTGGTATTGTTTGAATTTGGCTTTTTCCCTAGTATTTGATCATATTTAATTAAATAGAAAAAATAAATAAATAAGAAAGCGGATTTGTATTTCCCTATAAAAGTGAGCGCCCGCCGCCTCATTTGGTACTACACCATCCCTTCCTCTTCCTCTTCCGAGCAGCGAAGCTCTGTGTGCAAAACCTCTTGCCAAAAATTTTCTCTCTGTGATTGTTTGTAATCCGTACGAAAATGGGTGTGGCAGTTCTCAATCCAAAAGATTGCCTTCGATACCCTCTTCCCTCTCGTCCTCCCAAGAAACCCTCTCGAAAACCTAACCTTAAGGGGTCGAACCCGACCGGCACCCAACAACAACGACGCAATCGCAGCAACACCACCAAGGAAAACACATCAAGGCCGAAGAACGCCTCGCCGTCGATCCAGTCAGCGGTAGAAAAGCCTCCCGCCCGCGACCTCGTGATGGGTCAGGTTAAGATCCTAAAGCGTGGAGAGGGATTCACCGAAACTAGTAGCTATACTACAAATCGGCCGTCCGACAAGGAGAGGAAGAAACTTGGGGTTTCAATTAAGGGACCCGCGGATAAGCCGGGTCCGGATTCTAGATATTTCGCCGGGTCGTTTGTGTGTGTTCCTTCGCCTCCACCGAGTTCGGTGCCTATACCGGGCTTCTTCGCGAAGGCGTCGACGAATAGCGTTCGTTTTGGGAACGAGGAAGCTACGAACGCTTTGCTGAAGCTGTTACGGCTGGATTCGGTCTGACCTACACTATTTATATAGGATTTGATTATAATGTAACTGTGTGTTGTTTATAGAATTACTTTCTGGTTATCGAACTTCCCTGATTTTTAAAATGGGAAGTGAGAAACCAAATGGTAGTTCCACTGTGTAGTTGGTAATCTGTGTTTATTTTTTAAATTATATATGTTTATATTTCATTCAGATTTGTTAGTCGCTTAAATTTGTAGGATATCAATGAAAAATTTATTTCAATTTTCTTATGTTCTTGCAGCTGATTATGTGTTTAGTTAAAATACGTATTGGGCAATAAACCAATTTTGCATTACAATGTAAGAAATTATTATCCACAAAAGAAGTTTTATTTATGTGCTTAATGCCGACGGGTCTTGGACATGGGAGTGCAATTGCCTCCCCGAGCTTGAATTTCTTTGGAACATTATAGATTGAATAATGCTTTTTTTAGTACAATTTGTGTATATTTTTACAGTCCAAATGGCCTACAGTGTAAAATCCTTGCTCGACTGTACTGGGGTTCAACGCTTTAGTCAAATTGAAGTCGGAAAATCGCAGACGAAACGCGTTTTGAGTGAGGATTTGGCGACGATTTCTTTTTGCGAGTCCAAAGGACGCGTTTTCAAAGTAAAAGGTCTCACGGTGCGACCAGGAAGAAATTCAGAGCTAATTTGTAGTTAAACCCAATAACAAGGGGCAGTTTTGTAAAGCCGGGAAATATTATCTGGGTCCTGGTCATAAGAGAGAGGCAAACAGCTGTTGTAGAATGGAATGACACGTGTGGACGTGGTATACGGGGACGTGGTGCAGACGTGTGACGAGTGGGTCAGCGGAATTATTGTGCATTTGGAGCGGTTCGTTTCGATTGGACACCTGACGTCATCGGGTCATCAGGGCTCGTTTTTAAATTTCTAATCCAAGGTAATGACATGTGTCTAATCTATTCGCATCTTTGTACGTGGCTGCATTATCTGTATTAAAATTACAAGTAACTTTTAACAAATGTATTAACTATTTATTAGCATTAAAAAAAAGAAGATAAATTATAACAAAACTTAATACAAAATAAACGTAATTATGTGTTTAAGTAAAGCATGTTTGGGAGTTCTATCTATCACAAATAATGTGGCATCCAGCTTTTCTATAATTTTAACCAATCACAAACTGCCACGTCACTTGTGAAAGTTCGCAGCAAAAACATGCTGTTTTGTCCTTCCATTCACATAAGCGATTTTTAGAAGAAAGAAAATGGCAAACAAAGAGAAAATTCTGTTTAAACAAAAACCAATTTCCAGAAATTAATAAAAAACCTTAAAAGGCTTTTTTCAAAGCCCATTCATGTGGAAGCTCGAACATAAAGACGTCCACATTCTGAAAGTAAAGTGAAAAGAATGGGCCTTAGGCCACATTATTGCTTCGGCCCAACAACAAACTTAAGTTATATGTGTTGAATTAAGAATTTTATTTTATTTTTTATTTTTAATGATAATATGGTTTAGTAGTGTCGGTGGAATTTTATGCGATTTGACTTTAACGTGTGTTTTAAAATTTTATGCACTGAATAACTTTTATTTTTATATTTGAAATCCTGGAATTTGCAAATCCACGTACACGCGGCACACGTACTCCACGTTCATTAGCAATTGATGATGTTAGTTTTTGGCTATAAATTTGTTTGAAAAAGAGTCCGCAACTGATAAATTGATGTAGGCTATAAATTTTTATTAATATATACATATATATACATTTACCTCATTGCTAATGTCATATTTATATATCCATTGCTTTTGGTGACAAAAGAAAATATTAATATATAAAAATAATATACACTGCAATTAATATGATTTTTTTTTTCAACATGTACATGTCACATAATTTTATTATTTTTATTTTTCTACAAATGTCACATAATCAATTGGTATGTTATTAATTCATCAAAAAAAAAAAAATTGGTATGTTATTAGAATCGACACAAATTTTACACCTAAGAAGTGTGTTCCTCTTAGTTTAATTAGTCAAGTAAACATTAATACACAAAATATGTGCATGTCCAACGTCTCTATTCAAACCCAAAGTGTTCCTTTTTGTTCCTATGAGAAAATTATTGTTCTCATGTTATATATTTATAATCAAGCTACTAACTTACTAAACGTTTTTTTTTTTTTTCCTTTTTTTAGGTGCCAATTTTTGACCGGTCATCATGATCTGATTGGTACTTGCTAAGAATTTTAATGCTTGATAATTAATTATGAATGAACTGTGAAACTTTTTTTTAAAAAAAGTTTAAGCATAATGTTCTTCAATATACAAAAAGGGTTCACTTGCTTTAATTTAAGGAAATAAAAGTGCATATATATATATATATATATATAATAGAACCTCTTTATAGTGATACTCTATATAAGAATAATCTCCACATAATAATAAAAAATTATAACTCTAATTTGGGCCAATTAAAAATAAAAATAAACTCCACATTATAATAAGTTATAAATTTTTAGGTTCCATTTTAAAAAATTTACCTCTACATAATTATATATATTATAAAAATATATACTTTATTAGATTAAAGGTTAAGATGAAATAAAATATTTATCTAAAATTGCTTGAGACAATGATTTAAGTTTTATAGTTGCTATTATGTATTTGAATTTGCTGGTACATATAACTCATCATATGAGCATATTCTTGTTGAAGCCAAAATATTTTTAATTTCTTAAATATGTTATATTAATTAATTATATTAGATATTTTATTTCTATACAACTTGCACTAATAATTACAAGTAAAAAAAAAATTAACTATACCTCTATTGAGTTATAATCTTTTATAATAATAAAATTAATTTGGTCCAATAATATAATTATATAGAGATTTTACTATATATATATTTTTTTCCAAAATTATTTACTGCATATATAGGACCTAAATATATAAAGCACTGGATCCTTTTTTTTTTTTTTTTTAATGATGTCGAAAGAACAATAAAGGACAGACCAAGTCTTTATAGCAAGACAACTACCAAAAAAACAAGTCTTTATAGCAAGACGGCTTTTGAAAACATAATTTTTTTATAAAAATTTATATATATATATATATATATATATATTGGTTAAGGTGGACGACGTTATTTATGCTATAGAATACGACACCGTTAATTTTTTTTATAGATGTTAATGTGTAATTGTGAAATAAAAAATAAAGCTCGCTATCTTTAGATAATCAGACAAAAAATCAAAGTTGGCTGTCTTCACCTCCTTTTTTCACGAATATTTTCCCCAAACACATGCAAAATCCCTAAAACCCTCCGACATCGCCAGACCCAGCAATTTTCTAATTCCAAGCATCGAAATCGCCAAACCCAGTCGCACAAAAAGCTTAAATGGAAATCCTATAATTTTAATTGTGAGACTGTCTGACCCACTGAATTGGTAGGTCAAAAACAGTATCTCTCTCGCTACTATTGGAGAGTTCTTGCTATTATTGGCGAGCACAAACAAACAATAACAAAATTAGAAAATCTCACTCGTAATAGCAAAATCAGAGGATCTCGCTCGTAGTAACAAGTTCTCATTACTATTAGCGAGGACAAATAAACAATAGCAAAATCAGAGGATCTTGCTTGTAATATCGAGTTCTTGCTACTATTGGCGAGCACAAATAAATAATAACAAAATCAAAATATTTTACGTGCGGCGTTTAGTGGAAATATTTGTGAAAAAAGGAGGTGAAGACAACCGGCTTTGATTTTTTATCTGATTGTCTAAAGACAACGGACTTTATTTTTTATTTCACAACTTACGTATTAACGTCCATAAAAAATTAACGATGTCATGTTCTATAACATAAGCTACATAGCCCATCTTAGCAAATCCCTCTCTCTATCTCTCCATATATATATATATATATATATATATATATATATGTAAAAGGTGTAAAGGAAAATGAAATGCATGATATATATTCCAAGTTGGTCCATATCTTTTGGTGAGTGCTACTGCCACTTGTACCTAGATGTCTTCCGATCCCATCTTTTACATACATATATGCAATCTTTAATTTTTTTTATTATTATTTTCGCAAGAAAACAAACAATCTGTTATTATTATTTTTTATCAAAAAAAGAATAAAAAAAGGAGAAAAATCTATGATTTGCTCACGTGATTGAACAACTACTGTTTCTTCTCATAATTGCATATGGTATCTAAATAATTAATGCAAAAGATTTTCTTTACTTTATTAAATTTTAATATGGAAGTTGTTTTCCCCGATTTATATTTTATAAATAGCTTAGTAAAAAAAATATTACTTTTAATAAATTCAGATCTCCTATCTCCATTTACACATTTCACCGTTAATTTTTTTTTAACACATATAGAATAAAATAATTATCTATTTATAACAATATGTCTGAGTTCGTGATTAATATTTTACATTACATTTTATTTATAGGGGTAAATATAATTAGAAAGCATATATATATATATATATAGTCCCAAGAAAAAATTATAATTAAAATGGTGATGTTTAAAAATAAATATAGGAGTGGAGGCAGTGAGAGTGAGACGTCGTAGCGAGCAAGTATAATTGGAGTGGAGGATGAGCGTATAATATATAATATATAGCCTATGAGTGCAGCAGATTGCGCCGCTGTCGTTGTTACAGACCGACTCATAATTTTTGTCAACTGACAAATTGTATGCTCTCTCCCATGTATAACACTCAGATACTCATCTTGACTGTGACTCTTTACCCACCCTCCGATCTCCCTTGACTATTTTGATGTGTGGGACCCACACATCACTCGTGCGATGTGGGACCTGCACGGTCCAACAGTTGTAAACAGACCCAGCCTTGCCTTTGGAGACCTTTCTCCCAGTCCACCAAACACGTGTAACATTACTACAATAATAATTATTGGGTATTTTTTTTTTTTATCAATTTCTCTTTTATCATTTATTAGTTAAACTACTAACTTTCTATGTCATTTTTTTTTTGTAAAACAAAACTCTATGTCATTTGACTGGAAAGAAAAGGGTATATAATGCAATTTTTAACTAATAAATGTAAAGTTAATTTTATTTTTATATGTTAAAAAAAATAAAGAACTGAAAGGAGGCGTTTATATAATCAACCTCGTTGCAAATTAAGATTAGTTTCATTGAAAACTAATTGAGTTTTACTTTAAGCTTGACAAAAAAAAAAAAACTTATAAAATGATTTTCAAGTTAAAATCTTAGTGGACATATTACGTTCAAGATGTACGTTAATATTTTTAATGAAGAAACATATTATGTTTAAGTACATCAAAAAGTATGATAAGATAGCATTATTTTAATTTGAGTTTTTCTTATCAATGATGCACCAAAAGAATAATTAGTAGGTCCATAAACCATTTAATAAAATCATTTTAGTATTGATATATATATATATATATATATATATATATATATATATATATATTAGAGGAGGGAGGCAATGTATTGTTGTCATGTGATGCAATATGACCTAGTTGCTAAAATGATGCATTTGCTACCACTAAAATTATCAATTTAATCAAAGAGGCATTCATTTTCCGTACCTATATATCACATGAATACTAATTTTGGTGACCTCAATAACTTTATTAGTCTCCTCATTTCTATTAATGATTTGATGGCAAATTTCATGAATTACGTCGTCTTCTGGGGAAAATAGGTTATCAAATATTGTGAGGTAACCACTGACACACAGACACAAAAAAATAAAAAAAATCACTTAATTGCATCAAAATAATAATAAGAATAATAATAAAAAGACATTGAAAATTACACATACATGTTAACAATCGAATATTCTATACTTATATTACAAAAAAAAAAAATACATTGAAAAAATGTCTAGATATCATCATCAATCATATTATATACAGAATATATGGTCATTTCATTAACTTATTTTCTGTCACTTCCTATTACTATTAGGAAATAGTGATTATGATATCAAAGCGTGCATACAGAGTTTTTTTATTTATTAATTATCTAAAATGATAGAAATTTAGAAGACTAATGTGTTACATTAATTCTACCATGCTTCATCACTTTATACTTATAAAATAAAATTGTAAAACTTTTGGTACATTTTATACTTTTCCAAAAGATTTTAGCCTTTTTAAAAGTTAACTTTATACCACCTAAGTGTTATATTTTCTTTTATTTATGAAACAATTTGGGCACGTAAAAAAAAAAAAGATTGGCAATATAATTGCGACATTAACTCTTTCAATAAAATCTAATACTTAATTGTGCAAAAAAAAAAAAAAAATCTTAATACCCATTAAGTATTTGTCGTTATCAATATTTTCTATATGAGAATGCAAGTGAGATGACAAATTATAAATAAGAGATAAATAATATTAGAATGTCAATATTCACAGATTAAAATCTATGTGGGGTGTGTCCCAATTTTTGTCATTTTTCAAAATTCAGTACCTGAGAGTGAAAGCATAACTAAAACAGAATTCGTTACATGTACATTTCCACTCATCAATCAAAAGAACAAATCCTCTGCAATCTATTAGGTAGGAAATTTTTTTTTATTTTTTTAATTTATTAATTTCATAGACCCCAATATAATTTTGTTTGGGATTTACAGAAACAAGATTGGAGAACCATGGCAGGTTCTCCTCACAGCTTTTTTTGGGCACTATTCCTTCAACTTTCGCTAAGTGTTCAGTGACCCAGTAGCGACCCACATGACTGTTTTACACTTGCCCCCACTGCAACTTAAAATAGCTTTTTTTTTCAGCTTTCTTTGTCGGGTTTCTGCTATTTGGCAGAGAGAGAAAGAGCACAAGAAAATTATAAGAGAGAGATATAGAGAGACATAAAATTCAAATACTAGAAAGAGGACTAAGAAGGTCCAAGATCATCTATATTCCATGCCATTCATAGGCTTCACCGAACTCTCTGTTTGTGTGTGAGTGTACCTTTTGAACCCACAAGCTTTAGGCTCACATTCCTTTCTATCTTCATGTGTTCTTTAACATAGTAAAGAAACAAAACCATGAATCTTCCTCCTCTTCGTCTCGTTTTTCTGTTGCTATTGTTTTTCCTTGATCAGCCATGTCCCATTTGTGTTGTTGGCACTGACACACCAGACCCTCTTGTTTCGTCAATGGCTGTTCTTGTTTCCTCACCAGATGTCTCTCCCTCTTCTCCAATTTATGCTACAATGGCTGCCTTCTCTCCCGGTTCTCTGCTGCTCTCTCCCTCTCTCTTGCCTGTTCTTTTCAATTTCGTACTTGGTTTCTAGAAGCTTGTGGTTGAACTATGTTAAAGTTTGAATTTTGAAAAGTTGCCACGAGAATCTGCGCATTTTAATACAATGAAGGAGACTTAAATTTCTTAAAGTTTATCAATTCATGGCGGATATGACATCATATATATATATATATATATATATGAATGATGCGCGTATTACCCATTTTTTTTTAAAATTTCAAAGATTGGTTTCTACAAAATCTCATAGATGTTAATGTTTTGAGATTTTTGCTATTGTGCGTAATCTGAACCCTATATATTCCTGGACTAAGCAGGAATTGAAGAAGGAAGTCAGAGGCATGAAATGGATTCACACAAGAAAATGCTTATTGCACTCATTGTTGCTTGCTCAACTCTCTGTGCAATCTTTCTATCACTGTTAAGTATGTGGATTTATCAGAGGAAATGCTCATACAAACCCCACAAGAAAAATGCTCAGAGCTCAGGTACTTCTTCTACTTTGCTTCAAAATTTGTGGGTATTTGTGAACTCTTGTCCATTATGCTTATGAGAAAATTGTCTGAGATTCTTCTTTCTGTCTGGTTCTGTTCCTTGGGATTGTGAAGATGCTGAAAAAGGGCTTGCATTAGCTCCATTTCTGGGTAAATTCAATTCCATTCGGATGGTTGGTAAGAAAGGATCTGCTTCACTAGTTGACTATAAGACACTAGAAAAAGCGACCAACAATTTTATGGATGATAATATCTTGGGTGAGGGTGGATTTGGATGTGTTTACAAAGCTCGTTTGGATGATAACTTGCTTGTTGCTGTGAAGAAGCTAGACTGTGCGAGTCAGGACGCTGTGAGAGAGTTCGAGGTACCATCTTTTTTGTTTGTTGGAGTGTCTAATTCTCTTCTTGTTATTTTGTTGTATCAGTATTCAATTACACCCTTTTGGAATTGCAGAATGAAGTGGATTTATTAAGTAAAATGCTGCATCCAAACATAATTTCTCTGTTGGGTTGTAGTACTCATGGCAATACGGGGTTTATTGTATACGAATTGATGCAGAATGGATCTCTGGAAACACAATTGCATGGTAGAACATCTATATCATTCTTTGATTTAAGAAAACCAATGAACTCTTCACCAAAAAAGAAAACCAATGAACTTTTAGTCAGATGATGTTAATAGTTTAGATTTATCTTTATCTTTTGTATTATTTTAAATTTGAATGGTTGCTTTGTTTTATTAACGTGGTAGGGCCCTCTCATGGTTCTGCGTTAACATGGCATATGAGGATGAAAGTTGCACTTGATTCAGCAAGGTAAAACTATTTGCCAATTTGTTGAATTTCTTTTTGTGTATAGTAGTTGCTCGGTACTTGCCTAATAATAACATATTGGTTGCTTTTGACTAGAGGTTTAGAATACCTGCATGAGCACTGTAAACCTCCAGTGATCCATAGAGATCTGAAATCATCTAATATTCTTTTGGATGCCAACTTCAATGCCAAGGTAAAGACGTATAAAATTAGTAAAGTATCTGACCATGAGTTAAATAATTCCAAGATGGTTATTAAAATATTGTTACCTTTCATTATTGTCATCTTCCATTGAATTCACTACTGTCTCCATGATTTTTCCTCGCCTCCTATCTCTCTCTTGGTGTCTGGATTCAGCTATCCGATTTCGGTCTTGCTGTGGCTGATGGGGCCCAGAAGAACAGCATCAAGCTCTCAGGCACCTTAGGTTATGTGGCTCCGGAGTATCTTTTAGATGGTATGCCAACTAAGATTGTAATAATTGCATAAGCGTATTATTTAAGACTGACTGGTTCCGATGTTTATTATAATTTATGTTTCTGTTCCTTCTAACTAAATGTTATGTGGTTGTCCTGTGGAGCCCTGACAACTTCTATGGTGTTAGAGCTTGAGAAACCTGTAAAATATATGCACTCTGAAAAAATTATTTGGGGGCACATTGCTGTACTGTCATTATAGGGCATGCATCTGGATTAATTATTATTATTAATTTTTTTTGGTGAAAGGATTAATTATGTTGTGTCTCCTAATCAAGTTCTTTTGCCATAAGTTGGTTTAATAGGATATATGCATTAGTAATGTGTTATTTCAGGTGTTTGGAGGAAGATAAAATCCCAGACTAACTGATTAGTGTTGGGGCACTTGCGACTTGAATTTGTTCTAATTTGAGGAGGAGGAAATTTGAGGGCATAGTTGCCGGAGAGTGGTCAGTGGTTATTGCGAATGTTTTAGGATGAACAGTCTTAACATTGTTTGCTTTGATAAGAAATTTGGTTCTTGGAAAAAGGGTACTGAATCACTAGGAAAATGGCGTTACCTGAATGGTAGAGATAATGAACTTTTATAGCATACCTGTGCATGTTAATGTTGAAGTAATCCATATATATTTTTGTAATGTCTGGTTTATGTTTGATGTTTTCATCATGCACTGAAGTCATATGACCTTAAAAATGCTTCTTAACAGTGTGAATCCTAGATAGCCATGTTTCTAAAAATTGGACTGTTAGCTTCTCCTGAATGTTTACTTTCCCACATTACCCTCTTGCTTTCCAACAATAGCTGAAACATTCGAAGACCTGGTTTACTTCACATTTTAACTTCCGGTGTTTAAGAAATCTTCAACATTAATTTTCAGGAAAGTTGACAGACAAGAGTGATGTCTATGCCTTTGGCGTCGTTCTTTTGGAGCTTCTATTAGGAAGAAGGCCAGTAGAAAAATTGGCACCAGCTCAGTGCCAATCTATTGTCACATGGGTATGTCTTTCTCTAAAATCGGATGCTGTTAAAATCTACTTGGCATTGTTTCATGTAACATTCTGACCTTAACAACGCAATGCTATAATTGCAGGCCATGCCACAACTTATTGACAGAACAAAGCTTCCAAACATTGTGGATCCTGTGATAAAGAATAAATTGGATCTGAAACACTTATATCAGGTTTGTGAAATGGATTACTCACAATGTAATTCTAATATTACGGTGTACAACTTGGAGAGGTTTATATCGCTGGCTTCGTGATGAGGACCAACTTTTCACTTTTCAGTTGGTCCAGATTTTTTTTTTCTAAATTTATGATATAAATAATTGGTGATATGAGGTTGATATCAAAATTGAGAAAGTGTGCTCCTGATCTAGTCTATCAATTTGCTGCTCTAGTTAGGATTCCTCCCTGATTTTAGTAGTGTTTAAGCTTATCCTGTTGGGTATTTAGGCTTTATGTAGTGACAATTCTACAATTGATGCAACATGTTATGCTATTTATGCATAGGTTGCCGCTGTTGCTGTGCTCTGTGTGCAACCGGAACCAAGCTATCGCCCACTGATAACAGATGTTGTGCACTCTCTTGTCCCTCTCGTTCCCGTTGAGCTTGGAGGGACACTAAGAACCACACAACCTGCACTGTCAATAGACCCTGCATTGCCTCCTCCTTGTCATTGATGAACCTTGAGATTTCGAACATGTTTCCTGCAACACCTTTAGTTTCTCTTGCTCATTTTTGCTCCATATTTTTCAAGCTTACACGCATGACGGTTCTATTGCAAAGATATATCTTTTGTGTTATAGAGGTGAAGCAGAGTCGCTGGTCGGCATAGAAGGGTATTTGGATCCTTCATTCACATTTGTAAATTGGAGCAATATCGTTTTGAGCTTATGGAATCTGTGCATAGGAAGGTTTCTTGGACAAACACTGACTATTCTTCTTGTTTCTTTTTACTCTGTTTTTGTCAAAATTTGCATTAGGGTAATTAGAAATTACCTGTGGAGCTCTTGAATTTTCATAAGAAATTTGTAAAAAAATAAAAATATATCATTTTCTGATGAACTCAAATTGTTTAAAGAAGGTATATTTCCATGTTATGTTCCTTACTCTTTTTTTCTATTCCCAATCCAGCACATGGGACTAAACCTTCAACTAAAAATGATATCTGTAACTTCATTATTCGTATGTATTACATAGAGTTTTTAATCTTTAACTTCACTATTTACATTTGTATGCAAATATCTGCTTAAGGAGTTTTTAATTACAAAGGAACATGGAAGCTGTTGGAATTAAAATCATCAAGAATAATAAAGCTTTTGAAAGCTTAGTTTTAACAGAAGGCTTTGCCTTCTTAATTAGATTTTTTTTTTATATTATATATATATTTTTAAAACTAGAGTACCAAACTTAGAGGTTTTGTTTTTTTGAAACAAAAGGTTACCAAAATGCATTGAACCTTTTATTTTATGTCAAATTAACTTGATTAGTTGATTACTTGGGTGTTTCCCAAATCCTTGACTTCAATTATGCTTTGAAGATCCCAAATCCTGGTTTAATTATTTTCTTGACGAATTACTTAAAAAGTCAAGTAAAAAATCAAGGGCAAGATACAAGATCTTATATATATTTGTAAGCTAGTATCAATAATTCGGAAGCTTCTTTCTTGAGTAAAAAGAAAGAAAGTCCAACACAGATGGCCAATTCCCCAAATGAATCAGGTTAATTAGACCCCACAAACACGTCATCTTACATCTACACAGATATATTTGAATTATCCAAAAGTTTTAACAGATTAGTGCTTAATACACTCTAATACCCTCTAACTTGCCAAATTTTGATTAGGGCTCTTTTAAATTTTCCTTTAATTGATGCCCTTTAATTTCTACATTGATGTATTTGAATTAACCATAAGTTTTAACAAAGATTAGGATTTAATAACCTCTAACTTATCAACTTTCGATTAGGGTTCTTTTAATTTAATTTAATTTTTTAATTGATGCCCTTTAGTTTCTAATTTGATTCATGATAGGACTCTCTCCAAATTCTTCAAAATTTCCCCAAATTCATGACATAAAACACAATTGAACTATCTAAATTACTTGCTAGGCAAGTGATATGAAGTTTTTCCAAAATTTTTTGGCAAACAACAGCAGCGTTTATTCTTTTTTCTCTACTTTGAATAGTTCAATTATGTTATTTCTAAAGGATTTGAGAAAATTTAAGGAGAGTTCTCTAATTGAAAGAAAAAAAAATTAATTTAAAAGGGCCCTAATTAAAATCGAGCTTAATTAAGAAGTCTCCCATAGGAGTCAGCTATTTTGTTAGGAATGACTGTAATGGTGTTGTGGACACCATTGTTAAAGAAAGAAAAAATAAAAAAGAAAAGAAGTCTAGTAAACCCTATAGATAGTAAAGATAGTATTATATTTACTAAATTTTCTTCAATAAGTTCATGTACATTACAATTTTCTGTTTAGTTACAGACAAAATAGAATATGGTCTAAGATATTGTAATATTACATTTGGTACACTCAACTCACTTAAATATTATGAGTTCCACCGATTACTTTAGATTAAATAATTTGTTTGATTTGCCGCACACATAAATCAATTTTGAGTTGATGGAGTCCAAAAAAAGTCGTGTAATTAGCCAAGTGTTTTTATTTCATAATTTGTTATGATTTGTGAAGTAACTTCTCACTGGTTGACCTGGTCTATACATAACATTGTTAGATGATTAAATATTTGTTTAGTTTTTAATGTGAACTATGTACCAATTTTCACCTATAAATTTATTCCAAGAGATTTGCAGAGGATCTTGCAACAAAGGAAAATCAATTAGATATATCTTAAGATTCTTTTTGGGGATCATCTTCCATATCCAAATAGATTTTTGCATGGAGATTCTATACGATTCTTTAGAAGACTCAATATGGTTTAACTCAAATTTGAAACCCAAATTTGTCCCTTTCGCTTTTATGTGCCCCTCATTTGGGAAACACACATGCTCCAGAATTATATTTGTGTTTATATCATGTGTTGATGAGGTTTACAGCTGGTAAATGGGTCTGAACACAATCTTCAGCGAGTGTGATACACAATATATTTATGTATGCTGACGTTGACCATGCTTTTATTATTTTTTAGTTAATATCTTAATGGATTTACAATATTTCAAAATATTATTATATTATTTATTTTAATATTTTGTAGAAAATCAATTCTGTTTTGGTACCTCTTTCAAACCTAACCCATCAAAACCGCTTGGATTAATGATCAATTAGCTAGCAGGGGTTGGTCTCATAAATTCTCACACCAATTTTTTCTTGCTTATCTGCAAATGATATTATACAACTTTAACCACAACTACATGACAAAAATCATGTATGCTAATTAAAGGTCGGCATGCACCTTAGAGTGAGATTTGAATCTTGGTAAATTATGTTATTATTTTAGATATATTCGGTAAATTAAAAGACTCTATCTATTAATAGAATTATAAACCGATCAAATCTACATCGAGATTTTTTTTTTTCACAAAAAAAATTAAAGGTCAGTAACTAAAAAAAATTCTGTGTTGATGAGATACACATCGAAAATTTTTTTTCTTCACGAGAAAAAAATAAAATTTAAAGGTCACATACTTAAATATACATTCACTTATTAATGTTCTAAACATACGTACACATTAAAATTAAAATACAACATAAACCAACTTAGGTATACATTAATTGGCAGAGTACATGGTTACATGAGAAATCTCAAGAACAGAGATATGTTACATGAGGAATGGACGTGGTGGTGATCCATACATGCATAAATAATACACATGCAGATATATATTTTTACGCAAGGTGAGCTAGCTACGACGTCGGATCAGGAAATATGTTGTTATTTCTTCTTGTCATTAATGGAAGTACTGAGTGGCAGATGATCATCATCAGCAGCCTTATCAGATTCTGAGGAAGAAGAGCGAGAAGAGAAAGCAAGAGAAGAGGCAAAGGAATTGACCATAGAATCGAACATCATTCTCTTTACCAACCTCTTCTTTGCCGGAATAACACTTGCATTGTTTTTGTGTTTTGTTTGGTTCAAAACCACCACTGCTACTTTCTCATCACTTGCCCTGTTGGTGTCCACCACCTTCTGTGTTGCCTTGTTGGTGTCCACCACCTTCTGTGTATTCTCTGTTTCTGTCTTAATTGCCATACTACTACCTGCCATTCCCACCTTCTCTCTCTCTCTCTCTGATGATCACCTTCAATTTAGTGCTTCTTTTTAAAC
The DNA here is from genome assembly GCA_007844105.2 of Rhamnella rubrinervis. NCBI lineage: Eukaryota > Viridiplantae > Streptophyta > Magnoliopsida > Rosales > Rhamnaceae > Rhamnella > Rhamnella rubrinervis. Next base: position 17,763,086 of record CM017581.2, read on the forward strand.
TTTTGTTGTCCTAACACACACACACACACACACACACACACACATATATATATATATATATATGTATATATCTCCACAATAACGAGTTTTTAATTTGTTATATATAACTCCAAAAAAATGTTTGTGTCCCCAGTTTGTACGGCATCGAAATCCCTTTATTTTTTTATGAATATAAAACCCTTTATTTTCTTTTTGGTAAATATAAAACCCTTTATCTGGTCGTGCAAAAAGAACAAAGTCTTTCATGGCCGATATTTATATATTAAAAAAAGCCCATAAGTAATATAATGTGAGTAAAATCATTTACATGCATTCTCATGAATTGCAAATTTTTCAACGCGCATTGTTTGACTATTTGATTATTTGACTATTATGCTTGGCCAACCAAAAAAAAAAAAAAAAAACACAAAGAGCCAAAGAGTCACCGTGTTTCAACTTCAAGTTTGGGCCGAGCAAAAGCGAATCTTCAAAATCTTCTCTAGCGATTAGACTAGAATGTGACTCAGCTGACATGATCTGTAGACTCAGTTTTCTCAATTAATTCGAAAACTTCGGACTTTTGTTTTCCAACCATTTTTGTGTGGTTCTAATTTCACCCCAAAAAGTTTTTTGTTTGGTCCTAAGCCTTACTTTCACATTGGATCTAGAGTCTTCGACCATGCCTTTCTTAACCGTGCTTGCATTTTTCAATGTTTTGTTTAAAGCTCAATTTTAATGTCGAACATCGCCATGTATATACAGATGAAAAAATAATTATAATAGAAAAAGTTTTGAAATATTAATTTATAGTACTTAACTTTCCATGCTTAATTAGGTGCACCGTCAAGGTGCTTGATGCATTACATACCTAATTTTAGAGAATTACGATAGTCTTACACATACAATTAATTTAATTCATGTATCTAATATTCTGATAATAAGTAAAACCCAGCTAAAACTAGAAAACAAGCTAGCTAATTAGTTACTAAAAGCTTACTATATAATATAATACAGAACTAGCTAGACACCTATATGTTTAACTCGAATTTTTTTAATTTATTTTTGCTTTAAGTTTTGCGCCATTATAAAAATGTGGACATTTATGAAAAAGATATAAAAAGGTTACGTCATGATGACATTTTGGTTATGACTTACGACAGGTCATGCTCATGACGACTTAGGCTCCGTTTGGAAACCAAATGCATTTACTACAGAAATTCGACCAAGCTGTACTTGCACATGATATACGTGAAGGTGCCAATGCAATGCATGCACGTTATTAAAATAACTAGTACGTATGCTAATCTTAACAGTTAGCTGACATGGGTGACATTGATGATGACTTAGCTTTTAGTTATTATCTGGTAATATATATATATATATATATATATATATGTAATATACATATTGGGTAAAAAAAAACAATCACCGGATTTAATTAATAAGTTATGATGAATGAACATTATTAATTGGAAGAGGATTGCCATTTGGAAAAAGCATCTATAGCAGTTAATTTGTAGTTAAAGAAGTTTTGACTTTTAAAGGGACATTCGTACACTTCAAGTGAATTACAGCTCAGGTTTCACTCTCATACATACATACATACATACATGCATGCATGCATGCATGGGTTCTAGCGAGTTGTTATAAAGGATTAAGAAATTTGTTTTGTGTTTTGGGGTCCTTTGACCCCCGACTTTTACAATAAAAAAAGAAAGAAAAGAAATTTAACACCAGAATATATATATATATATATATATATATATAAATTAAATGAAACAAATTAAGGAAAGACACTTGGGAATTATTTCAGAAGTGGGCAGAAGGTACACGTCAGTGAGTGAAGTCGCAAGTAGAGTCGTGAAAGAACATATTTAGGTTGGTTTTGATATCCACTCATTTTCCTTTCAAAGTTTCAAACTGACATGACCACAATGCATGCGTTGCGCTATCATGGAATTAATGTTAGACCAGCGGCCGGTGTGATATTTGTTGATAATATAAAAAGGTAATTGAATAAAATATTCTCACACTTTTTTATTCATTTGATTTTTACGAGTATATGTACATATAATACTGTAGGTATACAAAGACATAAGCTTCCGTGATAAGTGTTTTGTAATAAAGACATAAACGTATAACAAATTAATGGATGAATGAGTAGAGAATTATATTCTATCAATATTGGAATCTATCTTCTTTCGATTGACGGCGGTCGACGTCGTTTTGGATTGTGGGACATCGCCGTACCACCATGGAGGAGTACGGAGGTGGACCATGGCCTGCCGGCGAGGAGGAATTAAAACAGAAAACAGAGGAAATGAAATGGAGGATTGAATGAAACATAAGTGTTTTAACCGACCTCCTTCTAGCCGGGAAGACACTCCCTCGCCTGGGGTTGAACCATGGAGGAATATTGATCACCACCACCACTTTCTCCACCATGTCTTTGCCTAGCTAGCTTCTTACTTCTTACCACTTACGGCAACCATTTAGTTGTTGCTTCTTATATATAAACAATCAATGAGAGGGAAACTTGGGGCCAAAGTAATACGGAGAAAAGCATCCCATCAGACAGACACTACGTGGTACTGGTTGGCTGGTATAATCTATACATATATATATATATATATATATATATATATATTATATACACACACACGTGGAAGTGGAACGTGAAGAGCAGACTTTAGTGTGTTGTTTGAAAATATACAAGTTGGGACTTGTGGGAGTGGTCCTATTTTTTTCAAAGGTTGTGTATTTCTTTTGGTCATTCCTTTGAGATAGTATATCTAATCCAAGAATAAATGGGTAATTAAATTCCACTAAATAATGAATTCCAACACCGACAATTTGACCAGTATGGCTGCGGTTTTGATCCACCACCCCAGTTCTTTGTTTACCAAATTAATGCAACGTCCATTTAGTAAATCTCCTTACATTTTAAGATTTCATTTTTAGTTTCTCTATACATACTGTTTTTTTTTTAGTCTCCTTCTCACTTGATAGAAAAAAAAATAGCTCTATTGATCATTTAAATCGCAATAGAATGATCAAATGAAACGGAATTGAGGGTAAAATTAAAATTATGTTTTGTTTGGTTTACCATTAAAATAGTTGAATCATATAAACAGGGGTGGAATCACGGCCTTAGGCCTTGGTGCCATGGATTTTTGGAATCTTGAATTCTTTACAATTTTATGAATTTTTTAATTTTTTTTTTTTAATTTTTTGAAAAATAGAATGATGATTCCTGGTTTTTAAGAGAGAAATCTCCTTCTTAAGTATTGATGGAATTAACATTGGAATGCTATTCCATTATTATTTTTATTTACCAAACAATGAAATAAGCATTCCAATTACAAGTTTACATTCCACCGCTGGCTTGAGCAACCAAACACGCCGTTAACAAGCGTTTCGGACTAACACAGGTGCGCGAAGCATGACGTGCTAGAGCGCATAAGATATTATGTTTTGGGCTTGGGCTTGGGCTTGGACTGACAACAGCAAAAACTTGTGTCGGGTCGGGTTGGAGAGCCTACCCAAATGACTAAATAATGGACTCACACTGGTCGAATACGAGAAACAGAGGAAGAAGACGAAGGACGAGGAGAAGCTGTGCTGAGCGATTGTTAGAGAGCCATGAAACTGACGTGGAAGAACAAGAGTAGAGACAACAACAAGAAGCGTACTTTGGGGTCCGTTTCAGTCTACCCAAACCTCCCTTTTGACAACCAAGACGAAGCGAATACTGCGCAGCTCAAGGACAAGGACAAGGACGGTGACGGTGGCGGTGACGATAAGGAATTAGGCGCTTTCAATCCTGAAAGCCTTGATTCTCGAGAACCCTCTGAATCTTCTGACTATAAACAACTCGCCGAGTCCTTTCAGGCTCAGGGGAACAAGCTTGCTGAGGTACCCAGTTATTATTCTTTCTTCTTTTCCCTCCTTTTGTGCGTCTGTGTGTGTCGAAAACGCATATGATTGAGCTAATTCTGGAGTGGGTGGTCTGAAAGCCTCTGAATTTGGTGCCACTTCTGTTGCAAGCTCATTTTTTGAGTCAAATGCTTAGGAATAAAATATCAAAATAAAACTAAAAGAAGAAGAAGAAGGAAAATTCAAACCTGCCCCAATTGATGCGTGTATGCTTATTTTCGTCTTTTGAAAAGTGTGAGAGGGATGGGAAATTTTTCTGGACGAGAATGTAGGAAAGAGACAGGAAGGGCTTTCAAATTGAAGTATGGAAATGTTGAACAAGCATGTGTCTTCGTTTTGGTATTTAGTAGAAACACATGATTGTAACACGTCTTTCGTTTTTAAGGATGGAAAGTATCGTGAAGCATTGGGAAAATGGGAGGCTGCTCTTACTTTAGTGCCCGAAAATGCAGTTCTACATGAACAAAAAGCACAAGTTTTACTTGAAGTTGCAGATGCGTGGAATGCTTTGAAGGCAGCAACCAGTGTACCTTCGTTCTTATTCTTTTGGGATTGTATATCAGTTTTATTATTGTTAAATCTGGTGGTTCAGTATATTTCTAGAACATCTTTAAGTACATTCTTTGATATAGTTTTATTTTATGGTTTGGAATTTTGAGACGTTTTCTTTTATTTTTTGCTCTTCTCACTCCAAATGTTCAAGCTTTTTTCATTCCAAAGTATATGTGGCTCTGCTGTTCAACTGTGAGTTCCTTGAATTGATATGCTTATCTGTGGATTGGAATTGCAGGAGCTACCGAGTTGGAGCCTTCATGGGCCGAGGTACATTATACTCCCAAACTCCAAATGTGACTGTCCCTTTTAAATTTTATATTTCTTGCTCATGTAACTATGTAAGGAGTGTAAGTGAAATCTTGCTATGTCATCATTCAGCCAAAAGAATCTTTGGCACTTTGGCTCAACAAATAAGGCTTTATTCAGTGAGATGTGCTGAAGGTCACATCTGTTATGGAGGATGAGAGGGGAGAGTTTCCCAGAGAATTACTGTGTGAGGGAGATTAAGCAGGATTCTTTGTACCTCTTTGTGCATCTATTTTGGATATATATATATTTTTAAAAGTTACGTAGAAATAAAAATCTGCTTAGGTGCCTTCCCTCTACTTAACCTCTATGTATTTAGTTCAAGATTCAAGCTTACTGATGCCCATTGCTATGGAGGAGCTTTTTGTCTAGGTGCCTTTGTTCTCTAGAAGCTTCATGAGTCTTGACCATGGCCTTTTTCTGCTCCTGTACTTTCTCATGTTGCCCTTGAGCAAGTTACCCTTATGTGTTTGAACAATCACTGCTCTGCTTCATTAATTTGCATTGTTAATGCCTCGTATTGAATGTTTGAATTGTGGTACACCTTCACTGTCAATTCTTCATTCTTTGAAGGGAAATTAATCATTCAATATTCTCTTTCTTTCTTAATATTGCAAGCAGTCGATGTTTGCTGCTCCCCCCAAATATGTATTCTTAGCTGCATGCTTTAGTTTATGCACATTGTAGCTGGTATACAGAACTTAAAATCCAAAATGATTGTCACTTGCAGCTGCCATCTGTATAATAGCTGTCATTGCTGGTGCTGTATTATGATGATTTATCCTTTTTTTAAATCCCTTTTTGGAATGAATGGCTTTTATGCAATTGTTAAGCAGCTTTTTCATTGTGTTTGCTTTGTTTCTTTTCAAATATGATCTTTCCAGGCGTGGATCACCCTAGGTAGAGCACAGTTGAATTATGGGGAGCCTGATAGTGCTATTCAAAGCTTTGACAGAGCATTAGCCATCAAGGTGCGACTTTTACTATTTCAGTTGTTTATCGAAGCATTCTTCCATTGTCTTGGGATTCAATTGTGTCTGACCTACTGAGTTTAATGCATCTCCAGCATTGAGTAGTAGCACGTGGTGACCTAATAATCTTATAACTCTTGCTCATAAATGAAAATTTGGTCTTGAATGTGGAAGAATGCATGAGATTAAGGAATTCTTTTTAGTGCGGAAAATCAAGTGTTTTATCTGAGTCCTAAATGCATGAAACTACTCTTTAAGATACCATATATTTGAAAGGACCTCTCGAGTTGAAAATTTTAATTTGCCCATATGTGCAGCCTGAGTCTGAGGAGCTTCAAGATGACAGACGTACCGCATTACATCTTGTAAAGAGACGGAAGCAGCTCCACTCGTCAGGCTTAAGTAATACTAGAAATCGCTACACGGTCGGTAATAAGTCAGAAAGCTCCTAAAAGCATATCCAAAGGTAATAGAAAGTGAGAGTTATTTTAATTTTTCCGGTCATCAGAATGACTGGTTTTACTGTTTGTATCTTATTTGTATTTCAGTCGCCATAAACAGAACACAAATTTTTCTGTTGTAAATACGTGACAGCCTTATACGTAGAGCACCATGTTGGTGGAATTAGTGGGTGGCATGAGGACTGACTTTCTTCTATGTAACTGGTAATGTAAAAGAACAGGAATGAACTATTCTGTCTCAAGCCTAGGTGTACTTCTTCTTTGGGAGAATACCTAACTGTATTTTATTTTTTATTTTTGTCATTTGGACAATGCCTAGGTGTAGTTTGGCCTTCCACATAGAGAACTATAAAGTTTCATCTCTGTGTCACTTTGCCCCTTGTAGTTTATAATGATGCAATGTCCCTCCCTGTCAAATTGCCCACCTCACCGTCTTTACTGTATAATTTAACAGGGATCTCATCACTTCCAAAAAAAAGAAATGTAAAAAGAAAAAAAAAGAAATAGAACTTATCACGTGCAAATGGTAATTAAACGAAATCACATGTGGAACTGTTTGTGAGATGACTTTTTGGCCTCCGGGATAATTATTTAAACTCCCTTCAATTTTTCGACCATTATAGATTGTGGTAGCCGAATTTTGTAGACAACAACGCAAAGAGAGCCAATTCAGAGAGTACTGTCAGAGATTCAAATTCTATGATGCTTTCAGAGTTTTAATGGATTTGTGCGATTAGTGGACATAGGAATCACATTGATCATCGAAGTATTTCTTCAATTTTTGTTTTCAGCATTTTTATTTTGTTATGAGCGTTTGATAACTCTTAAAACCCATCAATATAAGATCTGATAGAATTTTCCAAACACGGTTATGTTTTGTTTTATTATTTTTGTTGAACGGAGATGAGAATAAAACATAAAAGAAAGAAAAGAGCACCGTTTCAACTTAAGTTGGAAGTTGGATTGGTAGATCCAACTTAAGTTGCATGATACACAATTATTAATAAAAAAAGAAAACAAGAAGAAAAAAATAACACAATCACAAGCACATACACATGCACATGAATGAAGTGACCACATGATTGCAGTTGATATGAGCCTAGATGGCAATGCTTTTCAATACGATGGTCTCCAGCGTCATGCCTGGACCGAATCCCACGACCAAACCCCAGTCCATTCCTTCACCAGTTGTGGATTTCCCTTCTGCCACCGACTTCTTCCTCATCTCATCCAATACGAAAATGAGAGTTGGCCCCCACATGTTGCCGTAGTTCACCAGCACATTCCTACTTGCTGTAAGCTTCTTTGGATCCAGACCAAGTTTTTGTTCCACTTGGTTCAGAACAGCCGGACCACCAGGATGGATTACATAAAACAGAGAGTTCCAATCAGTCACTCCCATTGGTCCTAAAGCTTCCTTCAACCCCAACTCGATGTTACCACCCACCAGTGATGGTATGTCTTTCGACAATGTATACTCTGGACCCTTTTCACCCACGTATCCGCATAATGCTCCTTCGGATTGGGGAATCAGTGATTGATCGGTCCACACCATTTGAAACAATGGACGCTCTTCGTTTCCATTGGTTTTGGGATCGGAACCCACGATCACAGCCGCAGCACCATCACCGAAAATCGCTTGACCCACCAACATGTCTACGTGCTCTTCAGATGGCCCGCTAAAGCAGATTGCCATGTTCTCAGAGCAGACTACAAGCACACGAGCACTCGCATTGTTCTCCGCCAGGTCCTTTGCAAGGCGAAGGGCTGAGCCGCCTGCATAACAGCCGTGGTTATAAAGGATGAATCTTTTAACATTCGGTCGGAGGCCCAGGAGCTTGAGGAGATTGTAGTCGGCGCCGGGCATCTCCACAGCGTCAGATGATGTTGAGAAGACGAGATGTGTGATTTCAGAGATGGGTCGTCCCCATTCTTTGATGGCGTTCAGTGCAGCTTCTTTGCCGAGTTTTGGTACCTCAACGGTAAATATGTTTCGACGCACATCAAAGGATGGGACTGTATGGGAATATAGATTTGGATTCTTTTCAAGAATTTCTTCAGTCAAGTACATGTGACGTTTCTTTATGGTTGATCTCTCACCTGAGTAATTAAACAAACAAATTTTACATATTTAGGGAAATCAATAATCCTTAATCCTACATGCAGATCATCGTATATATGTCAATTGCATGCAGTGAGTAAATTAAAGCCAAAAATAATAATAGTTAAAATGCAAATTTAAGAGAGATATTGATCATGCGTTTATGATGTATATATGCTTACAAATGCGCTCGAGCTTCTCCTTCAATTCGGTTTTGTGTTCGCTTTTTGTTGCTCGGAAATAAAAATCCGGATAGTCAGCTTGCTCGAAGACATTGGGTGGTACTGCAGTGCCGATGGCTAGTATGCTTGCTGTACCGGTAGCTCGCTGTGCCTCCCGGATCTTTTCCACTGACGACGCCATCAAGTAATTAATAGCTGATCTTCGGTCGTCGGTTGTATAATTGAAGATCTCAGGAAGCAAATTGTAAAATAACTACTTAAAGTGTTTGAATTGCAAAAGGAGCTTCAGCTGCCGCTGTATTTATAGGCCAAATATGGTTGCACTAGAATCCAAATCCTCGTCAGATCTTTGTGACCTTTAATTAACTTTGTATTCGATGTTAGGTTGGAATAATAGTAATAAAACTAAACCCATCGTCATTAATTTTACTACTTCCACCTCGTGGTGCACATTACGAGCATTTTTTATTGAGAGTGTAATAAGGTGTGCTGGACATTTTGAATTTTGATATTTATTCCCCCGTACGTTGATGTTCACCAGCGAGTTCAATGCCTAAGATGGAAAAAAAATTATTGGCATTAATTTGAATGGATTTACAAACTCCAAATATATTTTTAATATAAAAGTCTTTATCATGTGGATTCATGGTTGCCAAAATGTTTGTTTGGCCTCCCTTCTCTACTATTATCTCCTCCTTTACCCTTAAGTCTTCACCGTCTTCTCTTCCTTCTTTCATCCTTTTCTCCATCTTTCTTTTCTCAAATAATTAATTTCATTACAAAATATTTCTTTTAAATATATTATACAAAGTATGCCGGCGTTGGCTTGATCTAGTGGCAATTGTCATTGAATTTATATTCTACGATCCTGAGTTTAATCATGATTTTTAACTTCCAGTCTGAATTTAACCAGGTCTGGCCTTTCCCCTTCCCTCTAAAATAGAGTAGTATAGCAAATTTTCCTTTGTAAAATAAAATATATATATTATACAAAACACAATTAATAAAAGCTAAGACAAGTCAAAATTTTTTTTTTCTCCAATGAAGTCAGATTATAATTCTGCGAGATTGTCTCACCCCTATTATCCATAACGACTTAAGTATTAAAAATATAGATTTGTGCCTAACTTTTATAAATATATATGCTCGCTTCACATGCCTCTTAAAAAAATATATCCATGCACATTCAAGATTGCTTTTTATTTTTTCTTATTTCTGATTGTTGTTCTTCTTCTCATATATATATATATATATATATATATATATATATATATTATATCAATTTAGATTTTGGTCTTGATGATTAATGTCATTTTTCTAATTTGTTACAAAAATATTATTTTATGTGGATATATCAGGCAGATCTTAATCAATAATATATATATATATATATATATTATATCAATTTATATTTTGGTCTTGATGATTAATGTCATTTTTCTAATTTTTTACAAAAATATTATTTTATGTGGATATATCAGGCAGATCTTAATCAATAATATTTATTCTATTCCACAATGAAAACTTCAGATATGTATACTTTACATATTCTTGCTTTCCATGCATCAAATATTAAAAGCTGCTCAACTCTAAATTAGGAAGAAATCAGTCATTGCGAAGCAAGATCCGCAACAAGTGGCAAATAGCTAACGATTGATCATTATTATTAATTAGGTTTTATTGTATTTTAGTTCCTCTAGTTTGACTTATTATGATTCGTAATCTCTTTCATTTTTGTTTCTTAAAAAATGACGCATTTTAGTTTTCAATTTGATTCAAGGACATCCTCCTCAAATTTCTTATCGAAAACATAATTAAATTATCCAAATTACCAATGTATTCGCATACAACAACAATCTTTCTTCTTATATTTTTTTCTTTAATATGTACAATTTAGTTATGTTGAGTGCGAGGGATTTGGGAAAGTTTGAGAGGAGAGCCTTAATTGAATCAATTTAAAAGAAAAGATTTAAGAGAATCCTGATCAAAATCTGACCAAATTATAGAGTACTAAAGCATATTAAAACCTTACTATTTTCATGGTGCTGTTGATTATAAAGTTGCAGCCTATTGATACGGGACACATCTAAGATTGTCCTTGATTCGCAATAATGAAGTTGGTTCAAACGGTAAATATGATTTGTACTCCAAGGGACTATATATATGACGATGATGATGAATAAATTCACATTCAAAGTAAAGCATGCATATATATAATATTACCTTTTTGTTTAATAATTATTCCGTTTAATTATGTTACAATGTAATGTTTATTGGCCCGTGTATGCACGTAATTCCAACTTAATGTCGAATTAAATTTATGCATATGTCTTGGATATGTGTAAATATTATGATGAACAAGTTACAAGCAAATAATTAGTATATAAATTAAATTCTAGTATATGATGATGTTTATTAGGTGTTTAATAAAAATTGGACAAATTTATGAAGTGGTAAAGTATTAATGTGAGAAAAGTTCAACAGACTTAATGTAAAAAAGAAGAAGGTGAATTATGACAAATTAATTCTCACTTTTGTTCTTAATTAATGTAAAACTTTCTGTTTTGCATATTATAATTGGATTTACAAATACAATGAAACCATTAGCCAGTATAATTAATTCAACTTTTTTTTTTCTTTTATAAAAAGATAAACTTACATAAAACTTGTAAAGTTTTACAAATATAACTAAGTAGCCATCTTAATAGCCAAAATGAGCCATCTTTCAACCAAATTCACAAGTAAGTGCATGCTTTTAGCTAAAGCATAAGTTACACAGTTAGCTTTTCTAATTAGTATATATTACCAAGAGAAGCTAAAAAAATTAATTCGAGTTTTGGGTTTCATTTTCTACCTATTAAGTGACTGATCTAATTTCTAATCTAAGCGACCAATATTTAAAAGAACCATTTAGAAGGAAAAATTGATTTCACTTTATGGACAAAATTTGATTTTGTACCTAAAATTTCACAAAACTCAATTTTGTATTATCAACAAAAAATTTCAGTTACAAAATTAAAAACTTTTGTAACCATAAACTTTTTTGTGTTTGCCACAAAATTAGTGTACAAAAATTTTGTCACTAAATCTTTTTAAGCCGCAAAAAATTTAATTAGATTTCTGGCTAAGACTCATTTGTGACGGAGGAATAGCCACAACCTAGCTAATTCTAATTTTGCTGCAAATTGACTTTAGTGACAAACCTAATTATACGTACTGATTAAACTTTAGTGGCTATAAGTAAAGATTTGTTGTACATGATGAAAATAAGCAGTTGGCATTGAAAGTGAAAATTATCATAATATAATAACTTAATGTTATTATTTGTCTTAATTTATTAGAAGATGATCATATATACATACTCTATTGCCTAACTGAGATTTCCCTCCTATTTCAAATCAATAACAAAATATAATTGCTGCAACTTAAACGTCTATTAATCTAACATTATTCTACTTGCGGCAGGTTTTTTAGTGCTGTTTATTATTATATTCCTTCAAGTGCTGAGTTTAATTTCATATATAATATGTTAATAATTGTCTTAAATAATATATCCATGTAGGGGGATTCACACCCGGGTTCATTGACCGAGAAACCGATGGGCTGTCCCTCGCAGAAGTTTCAATTTATTTGGCCTTTGATTATACCTCATAAATCTTATATATTGTTATGTACATTGTATTTAGCCAACAGAAAATCTTTGAGTCTCAGTCAACAGTATTATTCTATTTCTTTATTATAAAATAAATTTCTTGCTTTCCATGCGTCAATAATTAATAGTGGCAGGTATGGATATCATAATTTATTGAACTATTAATTTCCTTTCATGTGCAACCATATTCCTTGTTTTTATTCTCCATTCTCTTCGAAGGCCTCTAAAATAGCTATTAATGCTACATCCATCAAATTTTTACTATTAAATTGCATGAAATCTTTCTTATATATGTCATTATTCAGTCTTAGTGCTTCATGGTTTTCCATGCATTTTTTTCCAAACGTTTTCCATGATGTTTATTATTGTATAACATATGTACTCCTTAAATAATATTAGCTACCTTATAGATTATAATAGCAAGTAATCAACCACCAATAATAATCATTGCTAATATCACCCTTATATATATATACACATTAGTATTTTTAAAAATAAATTGTAGTACTATGTTGGGAATAAAACCATTTCAAAGATTTTGAAAATGATGAAAAGGATATCTAACAATCACAATATTATAAAAGTTACAAGTAACTACCATTATTTTGCTTGAATCAATATCTTTAATACATTAACTATTCCATCGGAGGGTCGAGAAATTTTTTGCGGAATCAATCATAATACTAGTGATAATGGGGATAGCCTAATTATTGGAGATAAGATTATTATTTTCTTATTCTGTAATTAATCTATATATATATATATATGGTATGTCTGCTATCAAGTCCCAAATATTGAAGTCTTTAATCAAAACTCTTGATTCATACTTTTAACTTTAATGTACAAATTCAATATGTATAAATAAAGTATTAAATTACCACTGACAGATAGAATATTATCAATATAGAGATTTCATACTTTCAACAATGTCCATTATTCTATATATATATATATATATATATATATATATATATATATATATATATATATATATATATATATATGGCAATGCAGAGGTGACCCAGAGATTAGTAAGAGAATGAATGTTGGATTTTCATTCTATCCATTTTTAATTTTTTGTCACCTCACAGTTAGGAGATTATCATTTCATATATATATATATATATATATATATATATATATATATATATAATTGATTTCCTGTTGCGCATATACCCTGAATGAAGCTTACACGTGCACGTAATTTTTCCTAGATAGGGGCAGAAAATAAAATGCATATATATATTTATTATTTTTAATTCCTCACTTTTTATTAGGCCCCGTTTTAAAACATTAATAAATGCAGAAATCAAATTATCATATTTTGATTAGAAAATGAAAAGAATTTAAATGAAATAAGCACCATATAATGTATAATATAAATATTAAATATAACCAGTAATTCGAAATGAATTGCTGGCGATAGAGTTTAATCTGTCACAAATAATTAGTGACAAAGTCCATATGTGGGGCTATATTTATATTACAAAAGGATTTTTAGCTAAAAATTGATAAATAATAATAAGAAGAAAAGTAAGAAGTAAGGAATCTGTCATGCCCGTGGATATTATTTTAGTCATGTGGGGAATAATAAAATTGAAGGAATCTGGATGGAAACTAATAATTAACACAATGCAATTAATAATGATCGATATAAGCGCTACCAACCACAATAAATTACTGGTGCATGCAAAGCAAGAAATTAATTTTATAATAAAGTCTACAAAATATAGGTTTAAGTATATACTTTCAGATTCAAAGAATAATGGATCGTCAAATAAAGCATGCCCGATCAATAACGAAGGCCAAAACATTGACAAGTACTTACATGAGAAGAAGTCTCCGTAGGGACAAGTCAATGGTTTTGACAGGTTATGCATCCCAATCACCTCACCCCAAGTGCATCCACGTGGCTAATATTTAAGAGGCATTTGACGAGATTAACATATGTAATTAAACTCAACATGAATATAACTATACATAATAAGCGTTTAGAATAATTTTAGATTAATAGACATTTAAGGTTATCAAGCTGCAGCGATTAGATGTATTTTAGTAGTATTTGATTAATAGACATTTAAGGTAATCTGCAGAAATTAGAATAATATTAGATTAAAAGTGTTGAATTTAACGTCTAAAAGATATTAGTTGCTAAATGTTTGTGGCCGATAACCTTGTGGCTAACAGTTTTAGCCTCATCAATATTCATCTTTTTGGTAGTCAAGATATATAAGCCAACCAACATTCTTACTAACATAATTATTATATGTGAAAGTGTTTTTAGCCCCAAAATTTTGCTATCGCTAATCAGTCCATGGAAATCAAATAAGCATTTTTCATTTAGTGCTAAAAGATGTATAAGTAAATCTGTTGCTTTTGTTTTACTAATAACTGGGTAGTCCTACAAAATTATATGAGAGTTAAAAGCTAATAATTTAAAGTACTTGCGCCTTCGTTTTTTTGGTGAATCATTTAAAAGTAAATTAGAGTAAAAAAAAATAAAAATTCAAATCTTCATTTAAATAGATAATAGTGGAGCGGCCCAAAAAACATTTTGGTTACGTGTTATGTATAGAAAGAGCAATGATCAATATTTAATTTTTTTTTTTTGGTAAAAAGAGCAATGATGACTATGAATCCATGTGACAAAGACTTTTGTATTAAAAGTAAATTTGGAGTTATTTGTAAATCCACTGAAATTAGTGCCAATAAATTTCTTTCATCTGCTTATTGAGCTCAATATCCATTGGGAATAAATGTCAATATTCAAAATGTGTGGTACGCTTAATTTATTACTCTCTCAATAAACAATGCTTGTAGTGTGCGCCACGAGGTGGAAGTAGTAAAATTAATGACGATGGGTTTAGTTTTATAATATTATTATTCCAACCTATGCGTACAGTAACTTAAAGCTCGCTAAGACCTGAAGAGTATTGGGATTGTAGTGCAAGTGCAACCATATTGGCCTATAAATACAACGGGAAATGAGCTCCTTTGGCAATTCAAACACCTCAAAGTAGTTATTTCATAATTTGCTTCCTGAGATCTTCAATTAGATAGTCGACGATCACCTATTAATTACTTGATGGCGTCGTCAGTGGAAAAGATCCGGGAGGCACAGCGAGCTACCGGTACAGCAAGCATACTAGCCATCGGCACTGCAGTACCACCCAATGTCTTCGAGCAAGCTGACTACCCGGATTTTTATTTCCGAGCAACAAAAAGCGAACACAAAACCGAATTGAAGGAGAAGCTCGAGCGCATTTGTAAGCATATATACATCATAAACGCATGATCAATATCTCTCTTAAATTTGCATTTTAACTATTATTATTTTTGGCTTTAATTTACTCACTGCATGCAATTGACATATATACGATGATCTGCATGTAGGATTAATGATTATTGATTTCCCTAAATATGTAAAATTTGTTTGTTTAATTACTCAGGTGAGAGATCAACCATAAAGAAACGTCACATGTACTTGACTGAAGAAATTCTTGAAAAGAATCCAAATCTATATTCCCATACAGTCCCATCCTTTGATGTGCGTCGAAACATATTTACCGTTGAGGTACCAAAACTCGGCAAAGAAGCTGCACTGAACGCCATCAAAGAATGGGGACGACCCATCTCTGAAATCACACATCTCGTCTTCTCAACATCATCTGACGCTGTGGAGATGCCCGGCGCCGACTACAATCTCCTCAAGCTCCTGGGCCTCCGACCGAATGTTAAAAGATTCATCCTTTATAACCACGGCTGTTATGCAGGAGGCTCAGCCCTTCGCCTTGCAAAGGACCTGGCGGAGAACAATGCGAGTGCTCGTGTGCTTGTAGTCTGCTCTGAGAACATGGCAATCTGCTTTAGCGGGCCATCTGAAGAGCACGTAGACATGTTGGTGGGTCAAGCGATTTTCGGTGATGGTGCTGCGGCTGTGATCGTGGGTTCCGATCCCAAAACCAATGGAAACGAAGAGCGTCCATTGTTTCAAATGGTGTGGACCGATCAATCACTGATTCCCCAATCCGAAGGAGCATTATGCGGATACGTGGGTGAAAAGGGTCCAGAGTATACATTGTCGAAAGACATACCATCACTGGTGGGTGGTAACATCGAGTTGGGGTTGAAGGAAGCTTTAGGACCAATGGGAGTGACTGATTGGAACTCTCTGTTTTATGTAATCCATCCTGGTGGTCCGGCTGTTCTGAACCAAGTGGAACAAAAACTTGGTCTGGATCCAAAGAAGCTTACAGCAAGTAGGAATGTGCTGGTGAACTACGGCAACATGTGGGGGCCAACTCTCATTTTTGTATTGGATGAGATGAGGAAGAAGTCGGTGGCGGAAGGCAAATCCACAACTGGTGAAGGGATGGACTGGGGTTTGGTCGTGGGATTCGGTCCAGGCATGACGCTGGAGACCATCGTATTGAAAAGCATTGCCATCTAGGCTCTACTTCTACATCATATCATATAGTTTCAACCATCCATATGTAATGCTGCGTGTGATTGTGTTTTTTTTTTTTTTAAATTATTTTTATCTTTTGCTGTTATTAATAATACTGTATCATGCCACTTGAGTTGGATCTGGGAATTCAACTTCCAACTTAAGTTGCATATGGATGCTTTTTCTTTCTTTTTTAATAAAACAAAAAAAGAAAGTATTTAATTAAAAACTGTTTTTTCTTCTTAACCTAATGCTTTTGGATCTTTAATTTATGGTTTTAAAGAATTATATAATTCCCACAACAAAATAAAATTGCATAATAATGAGATTTAAGGTGGTTTATTGTGCTCATTTCATTTACGAAATTTATGGCACTCCATAATTTCAATGTCAACATGATAGTATATATATATATATATATATATATATATATATTTATTTATTTATTTATAATACTCATGTGAAGTGAACTCGCATAAAGAAGAATTAAGAAGCCTGCTGTACAGTTATTAGCTACCAACGATTTAAATTAATTTTCATTGCTTCATAGGCATTTTGATTTAATTGTACATTTTTACTGTATTAACTATAAAGTCTGCGTACGTATTTCGATACACATATGGATTTTAAGTATGTGTATCAACTTGCTGAAGAATGTTATATTGGAGAGGATTAGTTAGTGTGGCATATGATACATATCGTAGGAAGGATTATTAAAATTAATTAGAACGATTACTGTTAGAGAGCAACATGCATGTCCAGCAAATTGCGATCAAAGAAAGGGTTAATATCATGTTGATTTGCCTTTAAATCAACTAGACTATAATGTTTCAATAGATCATCAAATACCTACACCTATTTAAGACAATTTTTACTACAACATTTACAAATAAAATGAGATATTTTTATTGACTATGTATAATAAATGTGTCAGTTTTATTGATTATATTTAATTCCTGGACCAATATAAATATATCATATCACTTGTTGTTATGAAATTTTTTATTCAAATCGAAGACCCTCATCATCCAATAAGGTTATTTATCTATTCTATAAAATAAAATGACATAAACATGTATTACGATCCTCAATCGAATTTACGAGTGTATAAAGAGAAACCAGTGCATCCTTTTACATTCGAAGATTTTAAAAAAAAAAAAAAAAATTGGAAAAGAAAAAAATCCAGAAAAAAAAAAAGAAGATAAAAAGAAGCAGAGATAGCTAGCTCGTTATTATAAGTCATCCATATAATTTAATTTCTTCGCATTGCGTACATTTTTAATTTGTTTAATCTGCTTATAAAATTAATAATGATCAATCGCTAGCTACTTGCCACTTGTTGCGGATCTTGCTTTGCAGTGTGATTCTTCCTAATATAAAACTGAGTAACTTTTAATTTATATTTGATGCATGAAAAGCAAGAAGTAAATTATAAAGTCTACAAAAATATTTGAGATTTCAAAATTTTAGAATCCCAAATTATATGGTATTTGATATGTCATTGATAATTTCTAATTTATTTAATTAATTTTTTTTAAAAAAATTAATAATATTTTTATATTATTAATGAGTCTAAAACTGCATGAAATTATTTTATAAGTACTGTATTATATTTTTAAAATTTTAGTGAAAAAATAAGAATATTTTTAATATATTGAGGTATATATATGTATATATTTTATGTCATGATGAACAAAAAAGATATATTTTAAATTTTAAAAATTTATGTGACGTATAATATACAGAGGACCAATATTAATCATCTAAGGCCAAATACTAATAATAATAGTGTTTTATATATTAATGGAGATTATGTTTGGTGGCAGTGCTACATTTTATTATTGGTAATTAATGGAAGGATTAGTTGATAATAATAAGAGAAAAAGCTACAAAATCCCCAAGAGAAATAAGAAGTGCATAAAACAAATTTAAGTTGGAAAACTCAAAGCAAAGAGTTGGCAATATCTCTTAGCAAAAACTTCTGAATTTTCCCAGTGGCCGTCTTTGGAAGCTCCTCCTTGAACACCACCGTTTTCGGCGCCATATAATGTGGCAATCTCTTCCTACAGAACTCCATTATTTCCTTCTCAGAAGGACAATTACCATCCAACCCACTCTTCAAGCTCACAAACGCACATGGCGTCTCTCCCCAGAACTTATCCTTCCGAGCCACCACAGCCACCTCCTTCACCGCCGGGTTGGAGTACACCACCGACTCCACCTCCGCGCTGCACACGTTCTCTCCGCCGCTGATTATCACGTCCTTGGATCGATCTCTGATCTCCACGTACCCATCTGGGTGTACCACCCCCACGTCCCCTGTGTAGAACCGACCCTTCTCTCTCATACAGAACGACGTCGCTTCCGGATCCTTTAGATAACCCAGCATGACGCTTGAACCCTTTACGGCTATTTCGCCCAGCGAAGCACCGTCTGGTTTCACGCTCCTCCCTGTGTTCGGATCCACCACGTCTACTTGAGCCATTCCGATGGTCCGAACACCTTGTCTTGCTTTGAGCTTGGCTCTCTCCGACGACGGAAACGAATTCCACCTTCTTCTCCATGCGCATGAGACGACGAGACCCGCTGTTTCCGTTAACCCGTAGCCGTGACTCACAACAAAGCCCAGCGACTCGGCTCCGAAGAGCACAGTAGCTGGAGGTGGGGCTCCCGCGGTGAGGAATTGAACCGGATTTTTGAGTGGCTGTTTGTGTTGGGGAGAGTTTAATAGCATGTTGAGCACCACAGGTGCACCGCACATGTGAGTGACACCGTGTCTCTCGATCAAACCGTAAATCTTTGGAGCGTCGAATTTACGGAGACAGATGTTGGTCCCACCCACTGCCGCCATGCCCCAAGTGTAACTCCAACCGTTGGCGTGAAACATAGGGAGGGTCCACAAGTATACTGGTTGCTTAGGTACGGCCCAGTCGATCAGAGAATCGACGGTCGCGATGAATAATCCCCTGTGGCAATGGACTACCCCCTTGGGAGAAGAGGTTGTCCCGGAGGTATAGTTCAATACCATCGGGTCCCACTCACTCTCCGGTCGGACCCACTCGAACCCTGGATCGCCGTTTTCCACCATGCCTTCGTATGTGGTGGCAAAATCAGTGGTTGGTGAGGCCACGTCATCATCATCATGATCAGTGATGAGGATGAGGACTGGGGGTCTGATTTTAATCGGGAACAAGGAAACGGCTTCGACGACAAGAGAGCGACATGATTGGTCGACGAAGACGAGCTTTGATTCGCTGTGGCGGAGGAGCACGGAGACAGTGCGGGCGTCAAGACGAGTGTTGATGGTGCTGAGAATGGCACCGGACATGGGCACTGCGAAATGGAGCTCGTACATGGCTGGGACATTGAAGGCTACGACCGCTACGACGTCGTGGCGTTTGATGCCGAGGGAGGCAATGGATGACGCAAGCTGGAGACATCGACGGTGGGTGTGCGACCACGTGTAGGAGGTTGCGTTGTATACGATGGAAGTGCAATCAGAGTAGGCAGTTGATGCTCTTTCCAAGAAGGTTAATGGGGTTAGAGGGGATGAGTTTGCTGCACTCGGCTTCAGGAGTTCCATTGTTTGGCTTTTTGTTTTCGATAGAATGGGCTGATATAATCAAGTGTCATATAGCTAATTAAGCTTAAAACGTCTGGATCCATGCAAGCCTAATTAAGCTTATTAGGACTATTAAATTAGTCAAACTGAAAATATTTTAAATGTTACTTAATTTATTTAGTGGTTTAATTTTGAATGTAACAGTTTAAACGGAACTAACCAAGAATTTAATAATGGAACGTTTGGAGTTTCATTTAATATATGACAAGAATAAGGGATATGTTTATATATATTTTAACGTACTTGAGAGCTAACTTGATTAATATTAGCTACGAAGTGATTTGGAGGTAGCCAGCCAGTTATATGACATCCATATATATAGCTTCATTATTTCTCGGCATTGGACATTGTAATTAGTATAGTTGTGTAATGAAATATTAACACTAGTGCTACTAATACTAAATCCATACATAAACAAGTATGATGTATAATTGTGATGTGTATTCTTTATCCCCACTCCATCCTTATATTTTGATCTTTAGTATAATTACCATTATATTTTGAAAACTTGCATTATATATAATATCCTCATTTTCATTTTTGTCTCAATTATCTTTGTTAGACAAATGTTAGTTAGCGTATATATTTTTTTTCAAAATGTCACATTTAACCTTCTCATTTTCTTTTTCACGTATAACACTTCATATTGTTCTACCATAAGATTTTTTTTGTATGCTCTTCAAACCTAAAACATATTTATTTACAATAACTAATTAAAAGAAAAAAGAAAAAAGAAAAAAGCTCAGAATTATGAGGTCAGAACTTTGTTTTTTATTTTATTTTTTTCTATTCAACGGAAATGAGAATTTTATTCGGAACAAAAGCAATCATTAAATAAAGAAAAAGCATCCATCGTGCTCTTAGTTGGCTAGCTAGATATAACTTAATAATTAGTTTCATGATGTATTATTAGCCGCAAAAAAAAGAGAAAAAAACACCATGCGCATACAATGTCACTGACCACATGCAGTACATATGGTTTTTCATGCAATTAATATCATATGAACTAGCTAGCGCTGAATTAGATGGCAACTCTTTTCAACACGATGGTCTCCAGGGTCATGCCATGTCCGAATCCCACGACCAAAACCCCAGTCCATCCCTTCACCAGTTGTGGATTTGCCTTCTGCCACTGACGTCTTCCTCATCTCATCCAATACGATAATGAGAGTTGGCCCCCACATGTTGCCGTAGTTCACCAGCACATCCCCAATTGCTTTAAGCTTCTTTGGATCCAGACCAAGTTTTTGTTCTACTTGGTTCAGAACAGGAGGACCCCCAGGATGGATCACATAAAACAAAGTGTTCCAATCAGTCACTCCCATTGGTCCTAAAGCTTCCTTCAACCCTAACTCGATGTTACCACCCACCAGTGATGGTATATCCTTCGACACTGTATACACTGGACCCGTTTCACCCACGTGTCCGCATAATGCACCTTCCGACTGAGGTATCAGTGATTGATCAGTCCGCACCATTTGAAACAATGGACGCTCTTCGTTTCCATTGGTTTTCGGATCCGAACCCACGATCACAGCCGCAGCACCATCACCGAAAATCGCTTGACCCACCAACATGTCCACGTGCTCATCAGATGGCCCGCTAAAGCAAATTGCCATGTTCTCAGAGCACACTACAAGCACACGAGCACCCGCATTTTTCTCCCAACTCTTAATTCCTCTTGTACAACTTCTCTCTCTCTCTCTCTCCTCACTCCTCTTTGATCTCTCTAGCTATGGCTATGTACAGAACCCTAGCTACTATCTAAAAGCTTAAAGATTATTATTAATTAGTTTTTTTGCCTTGAAGAAATCCTAAATTTAATTCATTTTCCTGATATGAATCTGCATTGTTACTCCAATATAATATTCGTTGGTCCTGAAATTACAGAAATAAATGGAAATAGATGAATGGTTTCTAAATAATACAAAAACCCAAAAGCAAATTGTGTACGTAGTCTATTCACCAAAAAAAAATGGTGTACGTAGTCTGTGTAGAGCTCATGTATGATGTGATAAAGAAAGGTTATCTTGGGAGGACTAGTGACCATTAATGATAGAGAGACAACAGAGGAAATGAGACAAGAGATCAGGGCACTCGCAAAACGACGCGTAAAATATGTCACAACCGATTAGTCTATTTATTAGCTGGACGACAAGTGAGCCCCTCACTCACTCACTCGCTCATTCATCCCTTTTATTTTAAGAATTTGTTGTAATTCTGACTTTAAAAAACCCAGACATTTCTAAATTTAGGTTAAAATAACACGTTTTCAAATTAGAAAAGTCTAAAATGTCAGACTCCAGGGTACTAGTAAATTACATTCTAATCCTTCTAATAATATATATTTATGACAAACCATAAGTAAGTTGGCAGTTAATTACATGTTATTTTGCACTATACACTATTAAAAAATGTTAGAGATTCCAAATTTTAGAATACAAATGATAAAAGTGTTATGTCATCAAATATCAAAAAATATATATATAATATTTTCAAAAATTCTGAATCAGCCTTCAGTCTAAAAATTCAAATATTAATTAGTTAGGTTAAATTGAAAATTTATAAAACAAACGTGTGTGTGTATATATATATATATATATATATATTTATAAATATTTGCAACATGACAAGTTGGGACTCATTGCATGTTATTATAATTGTCGGAAACATTTGGCAGGTTGGCAATTATTACGCCATTATATGCTATACATTGTCAATATAGTTATAAATGATATGAATTGACTCTTTCGGCTAATTAAGGTCACGCAATCTAATGGTGAGTGTCTTCATACGAGAAAATAATTTACTTCTTACTACGTATTGTCTTTGTCATGTGACTAATTATTTTAATTATATCCTCGAAAACTCTGTAATAGGTACACGTAGCAACATTTTTTTCTTAAAGAGATAAAATCATGGACAAAGTTAAACCCTAAAATGCAACCAATTAGGAAACAGAGGCCCCACGAGTAATTAACTTTTTGTTTTTAGTTTTTTATTTTTAATTGTTTCTCGTAAGTTGTGTAATTCTCTTCGTTTTAAAGTTATTTAATGTTAAATAAGAGTTAGTTCTGCAGGCTTTCTCAATTAAATATAAATGTAAAACAATAAAAAAACAAATTAAAAAAAATTAAGAAGTGTTTTTAATTTACCCCTCTTTTGGTTTCTTATTATTTTTTATTTTGAGTTGTATGTAATTTGTTTGATTCAAAGACTTTTTAATGTTAGTTAGATCTTGTTATTTTAATTATATATTTCAAGGAAAAAAAAATTAAAATGAGAACCATTTCGTTCAGTTTTTCATTTGCTACTTTTATTTTCTTTTTACCTTCACATTTATAATGAAATAAAAAGAATAATCAATACTAATAAATGATAATTGATATTACTTAACTTCATAACTAAGCAAATTATGTAAAAATTCAAGAGAAAAAAAATTAAAATAAATAAATAAAATATATGTTATCAAAACGAGCTCTAAATGTTTAAGTTTTTTTTGTTCCCTCCATATTTATAATAAGATAAAAATAATAATTAATATTTAAAAATATTAATTAACTTTTGAATTTAAAAAATACTCGCAAACATAAAAAGGAAAAATTAAAATAAAAACGTTACCAAATAGGGGTCAACCTTTTCAAGTAGTTGCCATTTTTTCGAGAGATATACAACATCGATAAAATAATCAATTAGTTAGGATAACAACTTATAATAATTTGGCTTCACGAGATAGCAACATATACAAAATGCAATCTTTTGGTTATACTGTATATACTCCAACAATTATAATATAATTTATTGGACAAGATGCAACCAATTGTTAGAAACCTTCGTTTTTGATACCTAAGTCATTAAAAATTTTGATATTGTTTAAATGATTTAAAACTTCTTATCTGAGTTTTACTAATGATTATGGAAAAGATTTGAAGTTTAAAGTTTAATATTAGATAGAACAAAAGCTTTATCTTACACAAAAATGTAAGCTTTATATATCATTGGTGGTTCATATTTTAGTTAACCAAAGTCCATTGCTTGGGATACAAATAATAAATACCTATAATTTTTAATTCTAATTTTACAACTTTGTATAGGGCTAATTTTTATAGGCCTTTCCAACTATTCCTTTTCTACAACTTGTCATTGCATTTATACACATGTCGTTTCCTTAGTGAAAAGTAGTTTATTAAAATGCTTATACAAACCATTCATGAAAGTATTTTCTAGTCTTTCTATGCATCGCCAGCCAATTATTCTTCCAAAGTTGTCATAACGTTTCTGAATTATAATTCTAATTAAGCATGCATGTCCAGTCTATTACTTCTTTTATCTTTATTTGATTCCACTTTATGCATATATTTTTCACTTCTTTTCAAGCTTGTCAAATGTCCCAAACACCACCTCTAATATATGTAGTGCCACACTTACTAACTAGCTTACCAATTTTATATACCATTTGATGCAGCGGTTTTTTTTTTTTTTTGGTGAATCATTTGATGCAGCGGTTGATGTAGCATTATAGCATACATTATTTATTTTTTGGCAATTTAATATAAGATAATGGAAAATGTCATTGTCATGTATATTCCCTCCTGGATTCGGTGGTCTTGAAGCATTAATAAATGCGATGCCAATAATTGATAAGATGATCAGCACTATCAATCACAAAAAGTAATCTATTAATAATCTATAGGGTGGGTTGCATTGTCAACCGCATAATTTAATTAATTAGTAGTATTTTTGTCAGGCACCTAATATTAAATACATTTCAAATGTCTAACTAAATATTAAAAAAATAATTTTTTTATTATTAAATAATAATTGAAATTTCACACTATCACACTATTTAAAGAAAATAAATTCTAAAAGGTTATTGTATTTTTTTTCTTCATCTTGAATGGATACAGATGCTTTATCTAAAATGTTTGTCCTCTTTTATATTCCTCCATTAAAGAATTGATACCTTATTAAGTGTCATCTTAAATTTAATTTCGCTCTTTTCTTCTTCTTTTTTTCCTTTATATATATATATATATATATATATATATATATATATAATTTTTTAGCCATTGAAGGAATAGTTAATTTCCGCAGCTGATCGACACACCAAAAACATAAACACTACCATTTAAAAATAATAATAATAAGAAGAAAGGAATTGAAGTTGCAGGAAACCTTAGAATTAGAAAGGCAATATTATTCATTAAATTCCAGAGGGTGAGATGTCAATTTTAATGAAGAAAAAAATATAACATTTCATTTATTAATTAATGGAGTAATGATTGACAAGCACATAAAAGCGACTGGACATTGTGCCACATGCCTTACTATATATTGGGAAGGGACTTGCATCTCCAAGAATACAATCCTCTTTTCCTTTTTCAGCCCAAGAATCAAATTTATTAAAAAATGGAAGAGTTAAATTCTATTTTTTAGGGATATATTCCTAGTCCTCCAACCCAATTTACCATTCGTATGTGCTAACCGTAGGCTTGAAGTTTGAATTCTCTGTTGTCCATCCCAATTCAGCGCCTGCTTCTATGTAGGAGCAATAATTTCATTACCAAGTCCATCAACTATGTGGGTCTTCTATATTAATTACAATAGACATTGGTTCCTATATATATATACATTGGGACTTGATATATTGGCGACCTCGCTCACTGTATCCTGGGTGATGGACAAAAGAAAGCCCCTCACATGTTTTTCAATTTTTTTTTTCTGCAGTTTTTAAATATATGTACTGCTACTGCAGCATTAGTCACACTCACTTTTAATATATATATATATATATATATATATATGTATATCCACTGCTACTGCAGCATTAGTCACATTCACTTTTAATAAATACATATGTATATTTCAGTTCAGTAGATCTTGCAAGAGTGGGGCCAACCCCATTGGGAGAATTTGTTTTTTGCGGGCTAACAAAAAATTTTCTAGGGAAAATTTGAAAAGACACCCTTTCACTTTCTAAATAATTAGCGTATTTCATCCCGTGTATCATCATTAGCTACTCCTATAAGCCCTTTAATTTTTCAATTTTCTTTACGTATATATTAGTCAAATAAACGCCAAACAATAATTTTCTAAAATGCATACTCCAAGAATTGCAAATCCCTAATATCAATAGAAGTTGCCAAATCCCCTTTTTTTTTTTCTTCTTCTTCTCGCTCATTCTTTTGGAAACATGCATAGGAACATGCAAGGGGGCACAAGTGGAAATAAAGGAGTTTTGGCTGGCTAGACATATTGTGGCTTAATTTTCCTTTCTTCTTTTTGTCAATAAACAAGTTGGCGTGCATGCAAGTATAGCTTGTAACATTTTAAAATAAAGATGTCTTTCTTCTTCTTCTTTTTTCCCCTCATTTTAAGAGAAAATTGATCCGATCCCCGGACTACCGAGACCCTGCAAACAAAATTATATGCTGTGTGTGAAAAATCAAAAGGCGACAACAGAGACGGAGATGTTCCACAATGTTTCCTGCATTTTACAATATCAAATATTCAACAAAAGCTGGTTTACAAAATGTTAATTAACTTTTTACCAAATTGGTATTGTTTCAATCCCTCCAATTTTAAGCAAGGGACCGAAGTAGGTATACAGCCTCTTTAGTAGAATCATACCTTTCCTGATTTACGAAAATCTAACACAGTTTTACAGGGCCAAAACATCAAGTAGGAAAATTCTTAGCATCCCGCGGTAATAAACCTACAACGTTGAGATTTATTACTTCGTAGGAACCATTCAAAATCTTGTCTCTCATCCAAAAATCATTCTTGTCTTTCTAACTACCCAAGTCATCTCCATAAGTTGTCATTACATTTATAAGCATGTCTAGACTATTCCCTTCTCTACCTTTATTTGATTCCACTTTATCTTTCTCAACCCACTTCTCAAGATTTTCAAATGCCCTAAACCCTCCTCCTCCTTCATTGCCTTTCAGTTTCTGTCTTTTTTCGTATGCCTTCTTTGCCTTTCGTATTGCCCGAAGTCTAGCATTACATCTTCTGCAAAACCATTTTCCTTTTGGAATGGAAGTCTTTGGTGGTTTTAGGCAATAAATGTGGTATGCATGATCACAGCCATCACATAATACAATATCTTCGTCATCTTTATCAGTCAGGCAAGTTCTGCACAGACAAGAAGGGCAGTACCATCGGGGACCATGTGATTTTAGCTGCATCTTTGTAAGGCACCTCGCATGATAATATCTACTGGGGCATACTGAGTGACTACATATCCTTGACCTTTCGCCATCTTTTAGCTCGCTCCTGCAAATTTTACAGATGCACAAGTCTTCTCCCCTTTCTGATGAGTGATGCCATACATCTGAGCTAGAGTTTGAATTTTCTCCCAATTCATAAGGTGCTCCTCCTTCTTCATTAGTAGGAACACTTTCATTACCAACTCTGTTACCTATGGTCTTAAGAGGATTCAGCCTCTCACATACTACACAATTTTCATGTTGTGATTTAATTCCACTGGCACAGCAAGTGACACAATACCAACTTCTGTGGGGAATCTCTTTGACAGCAGGCTGAATACAAGAGACATGGTACATATCCTCACATGAATCACACACTAGACAATCCCTCCCTTTTGCATTGTCTCCACAGCGCATACAAGTGTAAACTTTGTTGAAACCACAATCCTCTGATTGCTCCAGTTTAGTGTGAGAGTCATATAGCTTTGTACATAACTGTTTAGAGGTAAGAACATTTAATATATTCCTCAAATTTAATATATTCCTCAAAGTAGCATAACAACAAATCACTTGAAACAAAATTATAATATAATAACTAACACGCATTTGGAAAAACAAAAAATGGAACGACAAAAATTGATTTCAGAATTCTTCAGTTGTTAAATAACTCAGTCTCATTCATGACATTCTGATATACCCCATCTAGCATATACCCTAAAGATATTGGAAATTGCACACTGAAAAATAAAGAACAAAAAAAAAAAAGAACTATATAGGATTTTTCATAAAAACAAACAATCCAAATACCACGATGCAAGGAGAAAAAAGGGGAATAAAAGAAGAGAAAGCTAAAGAATATTTACACCCTGGCTTATGTTTGTCAACACTTGGTTACTAGCAGGATCAGAGAGGCAAGCAGACCGACTTCCATGTCTAAAGATGTTGAAGGGGTAACTCAGGCTTTTAGTAGGGATTGATGTATTCAGAACCAAATTCCTTGAACAACACATATACGTAACACTACTGTTTACTTCTAGTGGGCAGTTGCTTCCAGAATATGGAAGTTGCTAGACAATCCCAATCAGTTCTAAAGAGATTCATAACTCAAAATGTGAAAATGTAAACCGCAGAAACATTAAGAACTTCTAAAATCTTTTCCTGTATTCCCAAAAGCATCAGTACCAAACCACATAAATTCTTTATGACATTTGAAAGTCAGTTAAAATTCATTCTACAGTGTGACTGCATAATTTTCTTACCTCATGTTTTCCATCTTCAAATATGCTGTGGCCAGAACCTCCCACCTAGGGTGACAAACAAATATTTTTTTTTTTTGAGACATGAAGCCTACAAGCAAACCATAACAACAATGTGCAGGCAGGAGACAATAATTTCTAGAACAAAGCAGTAACATAAAACATAAGATACCTACATTGACAAAGAAAACACCTTCAATTGATTCATCTTACCTGTTTATCATAGGAAGCCTTTGAAATGTCAGAGAGGCTCTTTGCAAGAGAAATCATTTCAGCCCCAATTCCCTGCAGCTTTCTCCATACCTAAAAATGAATTCAGGTTGATATACATATATATATATACATATATAAGCAAACGACACTATCACCTTCATGGAAAAAAAATAAACAGAACAATTGTCTCTACAAAATTAAAATTGTGGACATTGGTCATGAATTCCCTCTGGATGAGACACATAACAATTAAGGTAATACAAAAGTAATAAAATAAAATCATATTAGCCAACATTTCTACTAGATCTTTAAGTGACACACAGAGACACACATTGCAGTTCAACAAAGAAAGACCCTTCAAAACCCAAAGAATACTCTATGAAACAGAAGAAAGGGGAAGAGTGCAATGATTGCAAAAATAAACAAACAGAAACGTGAAAACCATATATTTATCATTGTAGGAGTATGAAAGACATACTCCAATACGAGTTTAGAAATAATCTCTACAACCTTCCCTGAACAATCTCTGTAACCTTCCAGTGTGTTTACATGACAAATGCCAGATCAGAATTCAAGCAAATTTATTCGTATAAGGGAGAAAAATAACATGAAGGGGAATCATTCTTAATGGAAATTAATTTATCCTTTGAAGTTTAGACATGATTATAAATGCAATAATGAACACAAATACATAAAAGATTAAAAGCTTGACTCATATTGCTAAGCACAGCCACATCATGATGCTGGACAAATTTAGAAGTTCAATCAATAATTTTTATTAATATAGCATGATAACACTAACCTGTTGAAGATCTGAGAGGAAAAGCATAGGTGAACTTTCATAAGCTCCATCTTTCATCCTTGAGTTTATAAGACTAAAGTCGAAAACATTGTCCTTGATTCCTTGGAAATTATTGAACAATATCTTGCACAATGATGCAAATTCTTCCGATATTAGGGTATCTAAAAAAGCACGCTGACAACTCTCAGTCACAGTATGCTTTGAAGGATCTAAATTTCCATTGGATGTAACACCCAGATATTCACTGGCTTCTTTATGAAATCTGTTTAAAAGATGCCCTGCTGGTGAAGAGAATTCTTGCCTATGCCCAACGTGACGATCATACTCCTGAAAGTTAACCAAAGAATGTATTAAAAAAAAAAAAAAGGTATATAAGACAAAATAAATTATTTAAATCAACCATCACAAGGACACATATGGACTATTGCTGAAGCACAAACCTTAACCGTCGACATATGATCACTGCGTGGATAAAATACAAGTGCATCCCGAATGCATCCTTGTATACCACCTTCATCATCACTTAATGACTGATACATGTGCTCCAATACAAAATTTCTCCAGGGCCTCTTTGAACAATAATCTGAACCATTCAAAGGGAGGCAGACTTGATCACAAGAATTGCTGTCTATAACCATGTCCACTTGCTCTCTTACGGCCTGCACTAAATCAAATATGGCTTAGTAAAATAAAAAAAATAAAGAACTAGAAAAACCATCACAAAGAGCAATACCATAAATTCAAGGAATATAATCACTCTTCATCTCACAATTAGGAATGCAGCCAGATAACCTTCCATAATGGTTAGCATTCACAAATTATTCTAACAAGACAGACTCAAACATTGAGGAGAGCAATTGACAACAGTAAAAAGATGGGAGCCTATTTCCAATTAAATAAGCGTCTATTAAAGCAAGTTAGCTGAACACTGTGATTGATGAGTGGGTAGGTGAGTAAGTGAAACGCTCTCAAAGTGAAGAGTAAAGAGGCCAGTTTCCCCATAATATGTCTAGTAGTTAGGACCCTTCCTGCATATATGCATTCAGTCAGATTTACAATTACGAATTATTTGTATAATGGAGAATCTTTCTAAAAACTATATTTGGCATGGTGAAATTCAGCAGAGGTATTAAACAGAAAGTAAAAGAAGTTTTTTTTTTTTATATATATTTATTCCAACCAAAATTAGAGAAAGAAAGAAAGAAAAGGGGAAAAAAAAAACACTCAAAAATGAAAGTTGGATAAACAACAAGTTACTTGTGATCAATGGAAGTTACCAAACTTGTTTTAGTCCCAAACCACAACTGTCAATGCCTCAAGTAAATGACTGACCCTTATTCCAGGCTACACTGCTTTTAAAAACAACGCCAAAGTTTTTATCTTCACATATTTGAAAAATATCTCATGAGAGCCTACAGTTCCCCTGTTCATGTTTCTGCTCTTGCTAAATGAACATCCATAAGTACCTCCTATCCAAATTAGCTCAAGAATGCAATCGTAAGAAAAAAAAATATTCATGGACACATTTTTCTCCAATACAACCTAGTTTTCTCTCAAAAACTATTCAGAGTCATGATCATTTACTATTTTTAGGTCAACAAAACAATACTGGTGATCCAAGTTACATAACTTTATTATGGGTACAAACTTTACACCTATATCTTCATCTAACCAAAACATCTTAAAATGCTTCAGATGGAATTCTACCATAAAACCTCAAATGTGCAGCAACGCATGGAATGATAACAAAAATAAAAAAGAAGCAAACCAATATAAAAAATTGACTAGAAGTGTAAGGAAAACACTCTTTTCATGAGCCCATAAGTATGAAGATGCACACAAAATGCATGCACAGAGATAAAGGGAAGCAAACCTGGTCCACTAGTTGACTTGCTGCTTCTGCAAAAGCTCTCCCACCTTCCTCTAATTTGATCTCCAATGTTGACTTCATATGCTTCCGCCTCTTGTAAGTTTGAAAACCCTCACTTCCCCCTGAGCTTCCTTCAGCAATGTTGGTCCCAGTGCCAGTTTCATACCCATTATCGACTACTTCACCTTTCAATAACCGAACACCCTCAGAGCATTCTGTGCTGTCACCATTGCTCGTTCCTTCTTCAACACCCATTTTAAAGAACAAAACCCCTTATATCTCCCAAACTTCGTAGCACGAAATTAGGGTTTCACAATGCAACCTATGTACCAAGATTTTAGAAATCTCCATGAATTTCACAACACCACCACATTAGCCAAATGAAACCAAAAACCCTATGCCACATAAACAAAATTCTCCCTTTTGACATTCAAGAAAACAGCAGAGTAAAAAAAAAGAAAAAAAAAAACCAAAGAAAATAATCCAAACTACCAAAATTATTCTTTTTATGCTTAGCGTTTACATTAAAACATAAAATTCAACCAAAACCAAGCCAGCTAGATGTTTCAGTCCCCATTCAGAATAAACCACTTTCAAGGTACGAGTGCATAATAAACAAAAAAAAAAAAAATCAAGAATTTATTTGATTTTCTTCTCGCGCGGTTTCTTGGAGGTCAAACACATGAAAACTAAAACGAAACTGAAATAAAATTAAAGAAGAGAAATGGGACAGTGAGAGAGAGAGAGTGTAAAACTTTACCAGAGCGAAACTACTAAATTCCAGCCCTGAAAATTCTGACCAGCGTCTTCTGGGTGGGAAGGTCTTATCCTCGGTGTAAATTTTGAAAAACACACACAAAAGCAAGCGAGCCTGTCACACTTCCTTTCTCCTCCTTCTCTCTCTATTGCTAATTTTCTTAACTCATTTAATCAATAAAAATAAATATATTTTTTGGCTTTAAAATTATAATTACCGTATTTTTTTTAACTATTAAATTACCATAATATTCACTTTTTTTTTCTCAACACTATTTTTGCACGTCGCTTATGGGACACTTTTTTTTTAATCTAAAATTACTATTTCCGTACTCTCTTTTTTTTCAATTGATAATACTTTTTATTTTAACAACAAATTATTGATAGATCATAGAAGTATAATTATAAATTTAATTAACTATTTTAAGAATAATGACGTGGACTTTCTATATTTAGCATAGGCACCTCTAATTTGGTCTCACAGCCTGAGAAATTTGGCTTCAAATATACTTAATTTGAATACGAATAATAATATATGTCTGCAGTAAATAACGTCATATTTTAATTTTACGAGTTATATGTATATATTTCAAAATTGTTTATGTAAATAATTAACAAAGCCAAAATTATATTTTATACATTATATTACGTCAATTTTTTATTTTTATTTTTATTTTTGGTTTTTGCTACGATATATTAGGAATATGGAATAATTTATTAACTTATAATTGACATTTTTTTCTTTAATTTGGTTTTTTCTTCGAAATCCACCATTAAAAGGCCTTTCTGTATCACTCAAGAGTCATTGGCTATTCACACACACACGCATACACCTCCACAGTAAAATGCTCGGTCGCCGTAGCACGTTGGCGAGACACCAGTACGAGACGGACACAGAGACCGATCCCGAAACGGAGGCGATGAGGTGCATATCTTGCCAGGAGGACTACGACGCACGTGACGCAGGCACATGCAAGGAGTGCTACGAGGAGGCTAATGAGACGGAGGAGGAGCTCAAGCGCGAGATCGACGATCTCAAGGCCAAGGTTGCTTTCCTCAAGTTCTGGTCCCCAATCGATCCACATCACCATGGCAATCGGTCCCATCCACCTTGCTTCTCCGACGTCGTTTTGGTTGCCTCCGAGGACGGCTCTGGTGGCCCTGCCGTTCCCGTTCTGGCTCACAAGGCCATTCTGGTCAGTACCCAATTCTTTGATTACTCGAATACCCTTTCTTTTCTTTTCTTTTTTAATTAGGAAAACGAAATTGGAATTTTCGATTTGTTAGGGGTTGATTTCAATGTGGAAAATAAATAAAAGAAGCCCATTTTGCTGATTGACCTCAATTCGTACTACATTGCTTTGTTTTATTGCTGGGTAGTGTTATACTACTTCGTTGTGTGAGTAACAATTTGTTGATGTTTTAGAAGCTACAAAGCATCGTATATGTTTCTTACTTTCTTTCAATCTTCCTCCA
Source organism: Rhamnella rubrinervis (assembly GCA_007844105.2). NCBI lineage: Eukaryota > Viridiplantae > Streptophyta > Magnoliopsida > Rosales > Rhamnaceae > Rhamnella > Rhamnella rubrinervis. The sequence goes on from CM017581.2 coordinate 17,796,882, forward strand.
GTGTATATAGTAGTCAATTCCATGTAGATTTTGAGATTAGTGATTGTTTTCTGATTGCATGCGGAGATGGGAACTTCTTTGTTTCTCTTTAGAGCTTTTTGGTACCTTACTTGGTGTTGTCAGACGTGGGAATTCCGCGTGTAATATAGCATTACCATAATTCATGTAATAGAGACTGCCTTTTAGTGAGAGATGGGTACTCCATCTTGATGTCTAAATTTAGAGGCGGATGAGGAAAAAATAAACACTTACATTGACTGACATGTGCATTAAGAAAACACTTTTTAATAAATGGATTTTGGAGAAGAGTGAAAAGGAATTGGGAAACATGCTTGTTTTTACTGGTATCCTAACCTTGAACCCAACGCATATAAATCTCTTTTACATGTAAACCTTCAAGTGTGATTCTCTGGAAGAAGTTTTCAAAAGCATTGCTTGGGGACTTGTTCTGTGCTGTCGAAAAACATTTTCAAGTGACCAGAACCAGAAAACATTATGCTGGCTTGTCCGATTAATTTGATTGCCACTCTCCACTTTGCTTTTGCGTTTTGCAACGTAACTGGGATTACCAACAAGTAACGCAAACCTTACATCATGTTGGTGCAATTTTCATTGTCAACTTCAGAGTTTTAATTACGTTAGCTAATATCTGTGCCTTTTCATTTCTTTTACTTTTCACAGTCTCTTTTGTCATTAAAAAAGTAAAGGTGATGATTTAATTTTTATCAATTATCACTCAGTTACAGTGGTTTGGTTACATGATTGATCAATCATTTTGGCAAGTCTTCTGTCTGCACTTAATGGATTACATGTTGAATTCCTGAAGATACCATTCTCTCTTCCTCTTTTTTTTTTTTTTTGTTAATCAACTTCTGAATTCTTCTTAGCATTTGAACTTATAATCAGGTGAATCGTTTCAGGTGAGTCGTTCCCCAGTGTTCAGAGCCATGCTTGAGAATGAGATGGAAGAAAGCCGGAGCGGCACTATTAAGATAAGTGATGTATCATATGATGCCCTACGTGCATTTGTTAACTATTTGTACACAGCTGAGGCATGCCTTGATGAGCAGATGGCCTGTGAACTTTTAGTATTGGCTGAGAAATATCAGGTTAAGCATCTTAAGGCCTACTGTGAAAAGTTTCTGGTGTCCAAACTCAACTGGGACAATTCAGTCATGAACTATGCGTTTGCACACCAGCATAATGCCAAGCATATGCTCGATGCAACCTTGTCGATGATTACAGACAACATGGACAAGCTTACAAAACGGGATGAGTACATGGAGCTCGTGGAGAAAGATCCTCGACTTGTGGTGGAAATATATGAAGCCTATCTCTCCAAACAGGTCAATACAGCTGCCCACAAGGATTCTTAGAAGACATGGAAGTTCAGTGATGGTTTCTTCTCATACTGATCTGAAGCACAGATTATTCATTAGTGTGTTCTTTGTCCTATTGCGATTTTAATTGTAGATGTATTTTTTTCTTTTTCTTTTTCTTTTTTGTAATACATGTGAAGTTCGGAATTTGAAGTATACGTGCACAGAGAGAATTTGAAGTACATGATGCATAGACTGGATCTGTACAATATTTCTATATTATTTCGTCTCTCCTTAATAAGAGATTTGACTTGACTGTCACAAAATATTAAGTCCATTTAGGTTGCTTTCGTATAAAACGTTATCCAAAAATGCCTCTTATCATAACAAATACACATATCAAGAACAAGGGTTTAGAAAGAACCAAGGGTTTAGAAAGAACAAGACCTATATTACAAAATATCAAGTGAATGTTGAAACATTTACTACTGTTGTTTTCTCTTTACCATGAGACATATTACGCTATTGATAAGCTAATGTACAAAATCACAAAACAGAAAATGCGTGCAATAAGTTAGCTGAAGTTCTCTATTTGACTTTGGTAAGATTTCAGGTAAGACTTCCACCTTTGGACATCAATCATGCTTTCTATCATCAAGAATGTCACAACCGCTTATCACACATTAAGATCTTCCAGCTTGCATAAGGACCCTCGCCTGTGTCATGCAGTGCGGGCACCCAACCCAAAGCATTTGCAATTTCTTGAAGTTCACCCATTAGAGTTACCGAGTCGCGTATGTAGACACGTCCACCAGGCCTTAACATCCGATCCATCTCAAGCATGATGGTTGAAATATTACATCTGTGCTCAAAATATAAAGAGTTCCAGAAAATTCCAGTTACTCTGTCACACAACAGTCCAAAAGCTTATAAATTGCCATAAACAAGAGATTAGGATTTATACCTCTTCTGCTCAACAGAGAAGAGACCTGCTGCATGCAGCAAGTCATAAGTCCTCGGATAGGTGTCAAATGGCTCGCACCTAGGAAATATATATATTCAAGCATTAACTCCAATATCATCGTAAAACGAGGAAAGAACATGGAAATGTGATGTAAAGATGCCAAAAGAACTGCCAAAACCATAATGTCCAAAAACAGATAATACAATGTGCATTGCCCATACCAGTCATGCGTGACTCCAATTAGTCCACGGTCATAAATAACAGGCAAGGTATTGAACCCGCTTACAGGAACTACATTCATAACCCAGCAGTCATATTGGAGGTCTTGCAATGCAGCTGCAAACCTGCCACGGTCAAAATGATTTCTGATCTCTTTAAAAAAAGATTAAAAAAAAAACTTAAAATAGAAAATTCTTAAATCTGACATGTAATAATAGCATGGAGTAGAACGTAAAAATAGTTAAATTGTATACCCTCCAAATCCAGCCCTCATGTCCATCACATTTCTAAAACTCAACTCTTTCCAGTGGTAAGCACGAATATAACCATCTATTATATCTTCCCAGTACTTTGATTCTGCCTTGAAGATTTCCTTTCTGGATATGGAGGCATCAATTTTAACAGTCTGGAGCCTGTCTGGTGGATATTGAAGGCGTGCAGGCCATGCAGTAACATTAGCTCCATAACCATTCTCAGGTAACCGACTGATGCATGCCCTCAAATCTTCATACCTGCAAAAAGAGTATCCATAAATGTTTGCATCATCACTGAATTCATATTCATTTACGTATATGGTTTATCTGAAGTGTTAACTTCTAATGAAGAGTTCCATCAACTACCTTCGCATTTTACTCCCTTACTCCAACATATATATTACTGAAGCGCTAAAATTTTTAGTTTTAACAAAATTCTGCTCTCTCTCTTTCCGGACACTTCTGACTGGTTAACCTACAGATTTGTGTTCTTCTATTACTCCTTTCCTTCATCAGCAAATGTTGAGATACTTAACTCCTAATACTCTTCTACATTATTACATAAAAAATCTTGCACTTTCCCTCAATTCAATTTACACATTTATAACATTGGAAAAAGTGGTTAAAGAATATGGAGCCGAGAAGCCATTCTAAAGTTGGCTTATCTTTTTCACTAGAATAGGTAAAAGCATAATGAAGCTGGATTTTCAAAGCAGCTTTACTTACTTATCATACACTCCATCCTAAGCTTCTTTCCTATACCAGCCTCAAAGATCCTGAACTCGCTCTATGTTTTAGTGATCAAATTAATGACATAGATCACTTTTTTAAGTCTCAGACCTACTGGCCTAATCAGTTACATTTCAATTATGTCCCTCTTATCAATTTTTCCCTCCTCATGATGCATCTAAACTCTGTGTCATCATCATAAATTTGCATTGTCTGGATCATCCTACTATATATCTAAGCCTGCAGGACAAGGAACCTAATGCAATTGTAGAGCCAAACTACAAAGAATCCAATCCATAATAAGTTAACTGTCTTCTACCTACTCCATGACAATCCACTGAAAAGATATTGGTGTATGATTACTCGAAAGAAGTTGAAGGTGAGAAGGGCATACCAAACATTGTCCGGGTCATCATTGGAATCACAAAGTGGAGGCTTCACTCCAGTGTCACGATTAAGATAGCAGCTGTTGTTTAAAGGCTTCCGCCATATAGCAATATATCCTTCCTTCTTCACAAGTTCCCAACAAATGCGAGTAGTTAGATCCTCCATTTCTGTGAATAAATTAACCAAAACATGAATCTGAATGCTTCCAATCTATAAATAGTGATTTCTTTAGCATGTGATGTTAGAAAAGAGTACAAAGTTCTAATAAATGATGTTAAGAATAATTAGCCATGTCCACTGACTTGTACCATTAAAACCAAAGAACGATAGAACCCAGCTATGAACTACTATAACTTAACATGTTGAGCTACCTTTCCACTGTTCTTGTAGGCTTTCTTCATGCTTATAAACAGGTTGTGCTGCCCAAACAAAATACCCCCCTGCCCTTAACAACCTGTTGACCTCAAGAAGCAAAATCCCATCTTCATCACATGCCAAAGAAAAAATAGAAATCTGTCAAATAGTCTCAGCCAAGAAGTGCCAAATGCATTTACATGATTTACTTTCTATTCCTTAAAGGAAAAACCAGTCAGTTTTAAGCATTGCACATAGATTCCACTTGATTTATCATGATAAATATCTAGTTTATCCTAGCATTTTTTCAAATTTAAAAATATAAGCGGATGCAGTTGATAAATAATTTACAATACTCGCTACTCAAAATGTTCAAAACCAAGAAAGTGTTCTTAATGTGAAAATAGAGAGAGCAAGAGAGAGAAATAGTACCATCACGGGTCCAATTAATTCTGCATCTTGAACAATGAATCAAGTCAAAAGCCTGACTTGGATACATTAAACGTCGTGTAGCAAATACTGCAACCATTGCAGGCACACCACGCTCTAGTGCAAACTGAATCTGGTTCTCATGAACATCTTTTGGTGCTATTGACAAAGTGGTCACATTCCATTGCATCAAAAAAGCACCAAAACTTGCAACTCCACAACCAACGTCTAAGGCAACTCGAGTCTTGTGGCCAAAATCAATGTCAGGGACCATCTGTCCATGCGATATAAGGGACACTAGTAAACATCACGAAGAAAGATATATAAATATACTTACTGAGGGCTGTGGTAGTGCCCAACCTCTGAAATCTGATTCAAGTATTTATCTGCCCCATGAATAAATTGTGTTCCACCTCCTGGGAAATTGAATTTATCTTTTTTAATTGCTATCCAATTCTGGCCACCTTTATCTTCAACCAGTCGCGTATGGGGAACATTACTAAACCACACCTGTAATTGATCTCATAATCAGCAAACATAATAGCCATTCCAATTTTCAAGGTTCACCTAGATTAAGCAGTAATATGCCACAGATATCTAATAGAACAGAAGTTTTTTTTCCCTTTAATTTTCTTTTCAGTAAGCAAAGCAAATCAACCAGACCACAGCTATCCAAAAATACTTTCAGAGGAGCCTGCAAAACTACTTAGCAAACAAGGTTCCCAATTAATTACAATCTTATCAAAATTAAAACAATAAGTGCACACACATGTTTGAAAGATCTGAGTACAACATGTATCAAGGGAAAGTGCCACGAAACCATCTGAGAAAAGCAAATGCAATCAGAAAAGGGATCCAGCAAACCATGCATGAGTGCAACTTCTAGTAACTTATGCACGCACTTATTTTCCACCTCCATCCTCATCTAATCGCATTTTCAATATCTTTGTTTTCTTTTCAACCGTCCATTATTTGCGGTTTTCCATAAATTACATATAAAAGTGCATTCATCCAAAAAAAGAAAAGGAAAAAATTACTTATGTACACTGAAGCAGGATTTCAAGCACCTCTTAATTCACATTTAATAGCAGTGAAACTAATCCTGAAAGACTGAAAAGCATCAGCAAAAACATTAATGGCTGCCCTCACACAAACTCCTTAATAAATTTTACATATTACAACCTTGCAGTTTCCAATCAAAACATCCAAGAAAAAGAAAAATCAACAACCCACATCCATGCCAATCACAATGCAAACACTAAGTATTTAAATTACCTCGTCCCTGCTTTTAGGCCAAGGTATCCTCAACTTGTACCCATGGGGTCTGGGTACCAGACAGTTCAAGCTCCTACCTTCACCAGGACAATGCCGCTCGTACTTTTCCCCTTTCTCTGTCGAATTCAACCTCTTAATCTCCTCCATATTGTCCAGACAAGGTATATAGTCGGTCATGCTCAGTTCACACAACTTATACTTCTCAACCTTAATCCTATCCCTACCACCTCCATTGGCCACTCTCTCTCCTCTCGCGCTCAAATTACTCAAATCCTCTAAAAAAGTCGGATCAAACTCCCCGACCTCGAAATCCTCCGACATGGCTCCGTTCTCGTCCACTATCCCCATCCTCTGCACCTCCGGAGGCGGCGGTGGCGGCGGAGGCCGAGGCGGTGGAGACGTCGCAGTCGCCGGCGACGTGGAATTGGAAGACGGAGAGAAGGCGAAGGAAGAGGAGGAGGAGAAGAAAGGGAGGGGAATATAGGAATTGGAATAGAAGTAATTGACGATGAAGAAGACGGTAAGGGAAAGGAGGGCAATGGCCGTAATTTTGACGAAAGCCTTTGTCTTTACAACATCAGTCGCGGCGGTGGCCAGAGCCTTCATTATTGCTTGTTCGTCCGGAGAGAAAGAAACAAGTTTTTCTTTTATTTTCTCGGGAAAAAAAAAAAAAAAGACAGAGCGAGAAAGTGAGGGAAAAAGTAACGAGCTGAAGCAAGAGAGAGCGTTAGTGAGAGCTGGGAAGAGAATCAAAAGAGGAAGACCATTGAAGTTTCGATTGAATTTTTTTTTTTTTTGGTAATATATTTATTATATAATTATATAATGCCACTGGTATTGAATGAGGTCGAAGATGATGTACTTACACGCAATCACACGTAAAACTGGCAACAACAAAAAAATTTATTTCCCATTTTCAATATAAATTAATAATTAATTATTATTTACGGAAAGCGTGAATGAGTAACTGGTCACGTGGGACTGGCTGTACTTTAGCTTCGAATACTCTTTAGCCTACGCACACCTCACGTGCATTCCGCTTGCCGCCAATTTTCCCAGCAATACTAATTCTTGCATTTATTTTTCTTTTTCTTTTTCTTTTTTTGTTTAGATTTTCGAAATATTTTATTATTTTTTATGATCGATCTCATTCTCAATAGGATAAGAGCAAGATTATTCCGTCCGTATCCAGGCGAATCAGATTAGCTGTTGGAAATTAATTGATGCATTGTAATTTGATTAATTAATTAAAACGATAATTTTAAATTTTTAATTCTAATTGTAATGGGCTTGGCCCCTAATACTTGCAGGGAGGCTTATGGAAGGAAGAGATTCTTTTGGGCCCATGCCATTGAAAATTGAAAATACCGACAGAGTCCTTTTCTTTTGCAGCCGCCCGGCCCTGAATTTAATAGCAGTCCAAACGCTCAATAAGACAGGCCCAATATTTCTTTTGGTTGTTGTTTCTTATTTAATCTTCAATGCTATAACCTCATAACAATAAAACAAAATTAAAATATTATTTTTATTGGTGTCAACTGATTTATTCAGTTTAAATAATTAAATTTGATCGAATATGGAATATGCCCTCAATATTTTATTGCCCTATAACCTCATAACAATAAAACAAAATTAAAATACTATTTATATATATATATATAATTCTGTTTATTTGTGTCAACTAATTTATTCAGTTTAAATAATTAAATTTGATTGAGTCTGATGCAATATACCCTCAACATTTTACTGCTAGATCATACTAGTGGATGTTATATATATATATATATATATATATATATATATATATATATATATATATATATGGGAGGCTGTTGAATTGTATCATACAAGTGGTAGAATTAAAAAGAAGAAAAAGTAGGAACTATTGTAAGAGTTGTTTTCATATGACTGATGTAGGGGCTTCTGAATAGAGACATGTATTTGTATTAGACTCAGACTGACTTTTATATGGTCATAATTAAGTAATATGTCACGTAAAATCCTTGAGGAATATTAGAGAGAAATGTCAAAGTCTTTCTTCTCATTAAAATCTCAACACGTGCAAAGGAATCAAACCGTGCATTATATCTTTAATTTCCCAACTTTTCAAAGACAGAAATATCAAAGTCTCTTGCAACAATTTCAGAGAAAATTACAAATTATAATTAATTTCCTACCCTTTTTTTCAGAAATAACAAATTAAAGATAACTATCATTTGTTTGTTGAATTTGTCCAATATAAATATGTCTCTTATTCAAACTTCTACGAAACCACCACCATAAATCAATGGGGGATGTTTTCCAACGTCCCATTTTTATTTTCTTTTTCCTTGAATAAATTAAAGACCCTTTTCCTTCTAAACCACCAAAAAAATAAAATTGAAGAACATATCAATTAATAACTTAAAAAATGAAGAACATTTCTTTTTCCTTGATTATTAATAACTTATCAATGTATAATTATGACTGATATGTATCTGTGAATAAGCACTATATAGGGTTTAGAAGCATTTTAAAAACCTTGTGGTTTGACTAAAATGCATTTACCCTATGTTTTTTAAAGTTGTGATTTGGAATCTTAATTAATTTATAAGTTGTTGCGAATTAGACCATATCGACATTTAGTATATAGTACATATATAATAGTATTAAAGCTCCAAGTCATAACCTTTTTAAACCCATAATCTGAAATGCATTTAGTCAAAAAGAAGTTATCAGAATGAATTTAACTCATAAATATGTGAGTAAATTGTAAATATATATATATATATATATAAATATATTTAAATTCTTTCTAGAAAATTCTTCAACTATTGACGTGGATCCCGGACGTTCAATTTCTGTGGTTACACTGCCTGTGGTTTAACTTTTTAAGCATATAAAACATCCATAGGAAACTACAAAAAAAAAAAAAAAGTCAAGCATCTATATATATAGGTTTACGAAGATGAAAAATTAAACATGGGTTTGACACTGAAATATAGTGTCCATTTTTTCCTCCCTACGTACGTTTACAAGACAAGACACCATAAAAGGATAGGATTCTACTAGAAGTCAATAGAATTCTCTTTAATTTCCAAAAACCTATACGAAGGTTTCCATCAATATTAACCTTGCAATTACTTCAACTTTGCAATTAATCTGAAGTTTCTCTCTTCCTAATCCCATGCTTAAAGAACTATATCTTGGCATGTCAGCAAATGTAAATAATATAGAAATAATAATAATAATTAAAATAAACTGCAAATTTAATTAATTATAATTTTTGCCGACTGATTATGGCCCAGGCTAATTGAGACTGAAGTGCTATTATATATAATCCCTAAAGTTGTTAATTTGATATATATACAGCACTGATATGTATTGGGCAATTTCACAGTACTTTCTGAAATAACTCTTCGCCATGAGATTTTATGTTTTTAAATCCTATATTTTAAATCTCGACGTAAAGTGTTTGCATTTACTCTCGAAAATTGCCCAATACATCAGTGTATAAATATATATGTTACTTTTTTTTTTTTTTGGTAATTAAATCCCTTACGTGAATAGTAAACAAATCTTCTTTGGAATGTATGGAATTTCTTCGAGCCCTCATAAAAGGAGAGTGGATAATACCACTAGGCTGTCCCCTAAGGGACAAATATATATATGTTACTTGTTTGTTCTGCAAGAAACATAATTTAATTAATTTGTTATTTTTATACATATATAAATCACGATGTCCTTCCCTTATACGAAAGGCAATCCTCAAAACGCACATATGTGCCTAGAGCTCTCAGATTAATAAAGCTATAATTGTGAAGGTTATTAAAATGCATGTAATGCGCATATGATCTTGAATATTAGACCATAATATGTGATCTATACCATATGATTCATATATATGTTAATTATAGAATAACATAATAATATACAACTCAAAACTTTGGAGAAGGAAAATTCAACTGAACTAAATTAATTAATTAGAAACATTGGTATTATCAGTATGCAACATCATCATGTTCTTGAATTCCTCAAAATCAAGCTGGCCGTCCGAATTGGAGTCAAAAACGTGAATCATACTCGTACAATCACGAGCAGAGGAAGAACTATTCTCATCCAACAGTCCTAACCTCATCAACACGTCCTTCAACTCCTCACAAGAAATGTATCCGTCGCCATTGATATCGAATACTCTGAATGCCTTCCTAAGGTCGTCTTCCTCATCGTCAATATCATCTTCTTCCTCCTGATGATCACCTCCTTTGTTATTCTCCGAGATTGACTCGTAGAAGAACAAGAACTCTTTGAAGTCGAGGCACACCTTCCCAATGAGAGACTCTAACTCGGCTATGCTTAATTGGACGCCGATCCTTTCGAGAAGCCAGTTCAGCTCCTTAAGGCTCACGAGCCCATCTCCGTTCTTGTCAAGCTTTTTGAAAATCCTGTGCAAATCGTTGGTGCTCAGGGGACACATGGCGTCAATTATATATATATATATATATATATGAACAACACGTACTTGAGCTTAAGCTTATGTATGACAATATTATATATTGTCCAGGTGTAGATGGTTGCAAAAACTAGATGACGAAGTGCTTTGGCTACTTGAGGTTTTATGGGAGGGTTTGCATATGCGTGCTTGCGTGTGTATATATATATATAGGAGTAGGAAAAAGATATAGATTGTACGGAGACGTACAAAAGGAGCCAAAGTACAAATCGTTATGTGGCTGTGGATGGTCAAAGAAGATTGCAAGAAGCTTCAAGGGTAAGTGTTATGAAAGCAACATGGATTTCATCTTCAACTCGTATGCTTCACTCATTTTAAGAAATGGAATATAACTCTTTTATCACCGTCCATTTACCTTATTCCTAGCTTCTTCTTCTTTTCCCTTTATCCTCTTTTTATACATCCCACTTGTAAGAAATATTTGTCCCTTTTTTTTTTTTTCCCCTGTTTAAATATATCAATTCGTTGTGTGGATTTGTCGGCGGAATTAGATATCATACGCGTCAAGAATTGGTGCCAAATCATGCCGTTTAACTTTATTTTTAATATATATATATATTGTCCACAAGAAATATGTAACGGAAGCTAGCTAGTAAAACAAAACCTAATATATATATATAAAAGATTTACCTTACAACCAATAGTGGCGGTAAAAAAATTTCTGAAACCTAAACCCTCTAATAAAAAAATAGAACAGAATAGTTATTGGTGAACAAAGTAATTGAAAGAAAAGACAGATGCCCATACACATGCATATTGCTGGATTTCAAACAAAATTAAACAATCATTCTGTCTGGTAGGTTTGTGTTGTGTCCTATAGTGTGTAGTATGAAACAACTTAAATAGCAAAATTAAACAACCATTCTTTCTGGTGGGTAGGTTTATGTTGTGTCCTACAGTATGCAGTATGAAACAAAACTATTTTTGTTTTTTGGTTTGAATATTGGATATATATATATATATATATATTTCTCTTGTTCCTTCTAATGGGAAAGTAACATTTGTAACTCCTCACTTCACCTCTCATTACATCAGACCTGATAAGAAGATGAGATTAAGAGAGCTGGACAAGACAGTTTTGGACTTGCGCTCCAGTTTCTCTATTAATTATTATATTGTATGTAATATTCATCACTCTTGCTAGGACGGATGAGAGGAAATAAAAGGGAGAATGAAACTTGACCAAAATAAATAATAAAATAAAGAGAATTTTGGACTAGAATCTTAATCTGAAGTCGTTGAAACAAAAAAATTTATTAGTATACCAGAGACATTTCATGTTTAAATCAAATCATGTATAATTCCTTATTCATAATAATAATAATAAAAGCTCACAGTAGGGAAATCCTTACAAAACTTTCACCTCTAAAGCTAAAGATCACACTTACCATTTTTTTTTTTTTTTCAATTTACTTTACTAAGAATGCACTGCTCTAAAGGAAAATACGAAGGGGAAATAACAAGAAAAACAAAAAGAAAATCTATCTGGCTTGAGACAAGATTAGACTAACTCTGTGAACTCGTCAACTTCAAGGCTTCAAGCAGAACTTTCCAGGCTCGCTGTAATTCTTTTCCAGCTGTTCGATTTTGTTGAGTCTGAAACCTCTGGTCCTTAGTTCCTCAGGTACCGAAGTATCTTTGTAATCAACATTTTCAATGCTCCAGCCCTTGTTTTGAATTGAACCCCCTACTTTTACCTGTTTAAAAGTGAAAGAACTTAAGAATACATACTATCAAATTGCATAAAAAAAGTATCCACTAATGAAATATATTAAGGGATTGACTTCCTAGCTTATCGAATTGCAATTAATACTTTTGCTAGTTTTAGATTCAACAGTACTTCGTATGCAAAGAGCTCCCGTAGGTGATGTTGACCAAACCTTTTAGCGACTCTTAAATTGTGAGAAATCTGACCATTTAACAAAAAACTAAGTGCTTCTTTCTGCACACAGTGTAACGGTAGAAATTCTTAAAGAGAACCTAATCAATTCAAGAAATCATATTCAGGTTCCTTTGTAAAAAGAGGGACTGGTCCGTGTCGATTTTACAATATGAAACCCTATTAGCTGTAATATGTTCAAATACATACCTCTGCATCATCAATGGCATCAATGAGGACGGCCCCATCCAAAGACAGATCTTCCACAAAAACATTGCGGCCTTTAATAGCCATTGCAGATCTTTGAGATATAGAGCAACTGCCATGAACTTTGTTTTTAACATCTGCAAAAGTGAGAGCCCATTTTGGCTGCCACGTGATTAAAGGCCACACTTCCACTTCCTGCCCATTGAAAACCTTCAGCACTGGATCAGCTACTTCGACACCAGCCTGGGAAACATAAAAATAGAACCCCCAGATCAAATGAGAAAGAACCACAAAGACACCTGCGTTTGTGAATGCATCTGTAGTTTTAAATCTTCTCAGTAAGTTTATGAGGCAGTTATGGTTTTCAGTTACCAGCATTAAACTACTCGTCAAATTCACCTCACCACCAAAGACATGCATACATAGAGATAAACATGCATGCACACGCACATATGCCCACCTACTTATACTAAAACTACTCAAGACATGCATACACTAGTGAGAATGGAGTCACTGAGACACAATGAAAGACCCGTGCTAGCTGTTTCTACACATGAGACTTGAGGTCAGTCATCAATATAAGAGTAACTCAAGACTGACCGGCCAGTTCTCTGATGGGTCTTCTTCAGAAATCTCAAATAGCCCTGAAAGGCCTCCAGGTCACTCACTTATAATCTATAATTATAATAATGCTAATGAAGCACAGGTTTCATGTTTAAACGTGTCATATTGATGAAATATATCTAGCATAGGACACAGAATACTAATCGGTACAACTTTGGTGTGTTCCATCATTCAGAATAAGTGGGGAAGAAGATCAACTCAGTTCAAGCAAAGAGCTAACTACACCATTCCCCTTCAACAATTCTGGGACAGCATACAACGAGAATAAAAAACCTTAGAGCATCATGATTTTCCATACTATAAATTATTGTTTCAAAACAAAAGTTACCTTTCTAAGAATGAGGCTATTCGCACGATACACAGCCATTTCTCCAAAAGTCGCACTATGATAAGGATTTCCCTTTGGTACCTTAGTTAAATCCAAGAAAATAAATAAAATTTAAATCAGACAACTTTTAGAATCCCCAACAAGTGAAAAGGTAACATAGAAGAAGAGAACAAATTACCATACATGCCTAAGTTTCTAAAGTTATCTCCATCTGTCAAATGTGATGGATTTGCGGAAATTTGGCAGAGCCTTTCAAAAGCATAAAATGAACCACTAGAAAAAACTTGAAGGTCATTTTGGTATATGTACCTTAGCAGCATCCTCAGGATTGTTCTTCACAGGTGCATATGCAAGCCATGCATCCATTACCTAGGCAACCGCATAAAAAGCTGGTAAGTTGACAAAATCAGATCAATAATAGATAATACCTTAAATGGAGATGGTCAACAATACTATTGGAAAACTAATCTTTAATGACAAATAAGAGATACACCCAAACAACTGAGGGCTCAATATCAAAACATCTGTTTGCTCAACATTGCTGGAAAAGAAACATTACCGTGAATCCAACCCTAGCTGTTGGAGGAAGAGTTTTTGGATAGTCTTGCATCATGCACTCTAGCCTAGTTGAAGACTTGAATGAAGTTTTGCTAGCATCCTTATATCTGCAGGAAGATTGGATCAAACAACAATTTATTAATAAAGAATAACAAAACAGTAAGACTGTCCTTGTCTGCTACCACTCTTATCATGTACAAAAAACTTTCAAAAACTAAGTACTACCAGAAGAACTTGGGATCCCTCTGTAAAATCTGGAACAACTTTCTTATCATTGTTAAACAATAATTCTCAATTTAAGTTTTTTACGCAACGCAAAAATTCAAAACAACAAGAGTTTGTTAAATGTTCTACTAAACTAATTGTTTATCTAGATGTCAGGTGATTCAAATAATTGGTCAAATATGATATTTCTTCAATGATACTGGGGGCATAACTAATTATATATAAAAAAGACTACTAAGAATAACAAGTTATAGATATAAGAATTACTTTGGGTTTACAAACTCTTTTATAGCACCCCCAGTCTTTGTGAGCTCTTCAATGTAAGAACCAAGCTCCAAAATCAACTGCAGAAAAGTAGAAGAGAAAAAAATTGCACATGTCAAGGCCAAGCATAATACAGTTCTATTAAGAAAAGTTGGAACATAAAGTGTAATTCAAAAAAGGTGATGACATTTGTCTCAGTGATATACCAGCTTTGACAAGACTTTATATATATAATTGTTCTAGGAATTGTAATTATAAAAAAATGTTTGGTAACTTTCAAGCATAAAACAATGTGGGCAATGAAGTTTTTCTCTTCTGTTGGTAGTGACTTGTTCTCGCTATTCTTCAAGATAAAAGAATTCCAAAAATACTTCTACAAGCAACCAGCTTCTGAAATAATGCATTTTAGATCTCTATTGATGCTAACCTGTGATCTTTGCATTTGAGATGGAAGAATGCATATGGGAGGGAAAGAAAAACAAAGAAGAAGAACTTGTTGATAAATGGGTTGAAGAGAAATTACAGCATGAAAGGGAAAGTAATCATGTCTAGTATGCCTTAAAACACTAAACATTTCTTTTAAGTTCATGTTTGAAGTTGTCCCAGTAAATGGACAATATTTATGTACCCCCAGGCTTTACCTTTTGACTAATGAGGACTAGGTTATTTATGTACCCCCAGGCTTTGCCTTGTAACTAATGAGGACTAGGTTTTGAAAAACAATATGAAACTGAACTGAAAGTTGAATCCCCAAAGTAAGACAAAAACTTTAAATTACTGGAAACTCATTTCCAGAGCCTCATTATGATATTTTATCTCAAGAAACTGATAGGTGTGTTACCTACTACCACTAGGTTTGGTAGGGGAAAACTAATAAGTAGTATTAGAGATCCACATCAACAGGTGGAAGATCCAGAGAAAGAACCGCACAGTATTAATTTATTTGTTTGGGAAAAAAAAAAAAAACTAAACAGCTTCACAGGTTGGGTAGGTTTGTGGGAGGGGTGTTCCAAGGTGAGCCAAAATATTACTTGGTTTATATTTCCTGGGAAAGGAGAATAGCCAGTCTCGTCATTCACATCTCCATCAGGATTTCCGGTAGCTCTGAGCAGAGGATCAAGTTGGTTGTATTCCACATTAATCACCATTGTCCTACCTGTAGTAAGTTTTCAAGATGAAATTACAAAGATATAAAATATAAACTATTGCTTCCAAGATACATCCAATGTAACTATTCCACACATATACCATCACTTATAAAAGTTCAGTAAACTATGAAAACAAACTTTTCTATTTATAGGAAAGAGAACAAAGAAAAAGAAGGTGATGATCTCATCTGGATTGCAATAAAAACATATATGCAGGCATGATTATATGAAACCACACTACATAAGAAATACAAAAGACAAGAATATTAAATTCAAACCATTATTGAATCAACTAAATCACTAAGTAACAAGAGAAATAAAAACAAAATGTATTGGAATGAATCAGTAATAACTCATAGCATGTCTAGAATAAATTTCGTAGCATAACATCCAGGACTTCAGTTAAGAATTCCTGAAATTCTAATACATCTCGCTGTATACAAGAAAATGGAAAAAAAGTTGCATACCATCAGAATGAGTAAGTCGAGTAATTCCTCCTATGGCTTCTTTTGCTTTCCGTGGAACAGCAAGGGAATTAACATGATATTGTTTGGTAGCACTAACACCTATTGCTGCTGGAATTGCCTACATAAAATAGTAATAAAAAATATCAGTATAAAGATTGATAACCAATTATAGATCTTCAACCAGAAAGAGAAATATAGATGGAACAATTAGACATTAGTGCAAGCAACTGACATTGAACAGAAGTCCATTTGTATCTTGAAAAAATAGAACCCAACTCAAACCAGCATCGCGCCTGTGAAAATGAAAAGACTGTTGAATCATGACTGACACTGTGCAGATCTCTATATCACATCATGTGAAATTGGCAACATGCGGAAATAATAACTATAACCTTCCAAAAGCAAATATACAGAAAGAAACTAATTGCAATCTATCAAACTCTATCTTAGATGGAAGTTCCATAGCAAAGATAGTAGAATATCATTCAATATTTCAATCACTACCAGTTATCAGCTCAGAAAATTATACATTTTAGCAACTATAATATTTTGGTAAATGTTCTGCAGCAAGTGATATGTGTATGCCAACGTCAAACAAACATATGCAAGCACTTGAACATGCAATGTATATCAAAAGAGATCTTATAGTTAAACCAGCACAGCCAGATTAACATTTCTAAAATATAATATAGAATAAATAAATAAATAAATTAAGCATTTATTACATACCAAGAATTTAGAAGGCCACTAGAATACAATAGTGAATGCACATCGCCATGGCCATGAGGTTTGGTCTATCACAGAGCAGAAGTGGTAAAGGAATATCATATTAATTAAAAGTATAAGCAAGAAGATCCAAAATCCTTCAAATCGTCAATTGACAGACACTAAGGTCATATATATCATGTATATATGAAATTAACCATGCCAAAAGTCTACCTGTATCCTGTACTTATTATGTGGGTCTAGAGCAAGACTGGCATCATTATCATCTAAGCAAGCAACTTTTTCCTGTAATCAATGTCAAAATTTTACATTGTTATGATTACATATATATTGAGCTTTCTCCAGTAACGCATCAATGGCCACTCATACCTGCTTTAGAAGTTTTACTTGAGTCGGTTCCATTCCAAAATAAGAATTTGACTCTAAAAGTTGCAGAGTACGCAAATGTGTGTCATCTGATGTCATTATGACAAAAGGAATCTTTTTTTGACATTCACCTACAGATTGAAAAGCTACAACATTATTTGAAATGAGAAAGGCAAACCCATCCAAAATAAAGCAAAACATGAGGCTTACATCTTTTGTACCCATTCGTCTACTGTTCTTTTAAATCATAATATAAACATTACTAAAGGGCAATGAAAAGCTTGTATACTTGGTAGAAGCCTAATCATTGTATCCATATGTTTTTTCTCTTCTTAGCTAATCACGAGTTATATATTATGAGAATGTTTTTGACAAACCTTGTGTGAACTTACAGCTAGCTTCTTGAAGAGCCAGAATAGATTCAATGTAATGCTGTAAAAAACATGTTCCTGTGGTGGTTTCTCTTGGAAGAGCCACCTGAAACATGTTAAAAATATTCAGTTAAAGTTGAAGGTACTAAATCATATCAAGAAATAGGCAAATAATTTAGCAGTCTCATTAATAGCTTAACAAGGATATCTATCATATAGCTAAAAGATCTAGTTTCATGTAAACAATGAATAAACACAATGCATGCAATACATCCTGTTATGGAATTTGGGGGAAGAATTAGTTCTTAAAGCCTAAGTACCAGAATTCAGGATTTTCAATTGAAGAATGGAAAATAGGGGAATTATCACAATATCAATAGCGAGGAGTTTCAACTGGCACCATCAATAGGGAAACACAAGAAAAAGATAAAGCAATCTAATTTGACCAATTGCAATGAAGATTAGGGTGACCACTCTAGCAACAATATATTTGATTCAAACGCAAGAAAGTACAAGCAAAAGAAGTTAACACAACTGAAGCCAGAAAGGAAAAAAACAATAGTAACAATAACAATAAGGCCTCAGCCAGGAAAGAGAGAGTTTGATGAAATAACACATTGTATTATTGGTACAGAAAGTGTACAAAAGTTATCTAAGGACTGAATACAAAATGCTGTGATTCACCAAAGAACTAAGGCTGAAATAAGGGTTGACTATAAAATGTACCTTAATTCCATTGTATCCCAAACGTTCCCCAAGCCCACCAGCAACAAGAACAAAAGCAGCTTTCTGGGCTTCCCTAATGCCCGCTTCCTCAAAGTTGATAAAGTTTTCATCACCAAAAGTCAAGACTTCACCAGTTGGAACCTACAAAAATTGTTGCTCAAGTATCAGTATAGTGTAAGTTCGTCCTCAACTGACTAGCTCTTATTAAGTACGTGAAAATCCATATAAACAAACAAATTTACTCTCTACATTTCAAATATTATTGCATATTGTTAACTGATAGGAATGAAGTCTTCAATGAATAATTATGTCAAATATACATTATCTTTTCTCTTTTCAAGCGTCAACTAACAATTTTCTTAAGAAAAAGACAAAAATATCAATAAAGTAATTCTTGCATTGATAACCAGCATCAAAGTATTGATAACCAGCATAACTTTCATAAGGAGGGATAAATGACAGTGAAATCATTTTATTTTACATGTCAATGTAGTAATGCTGCAAACTGAATATTTTAGCTACTTTTCTTTTTCGTTTAGTTTATAAAGACGTGCACAAAGTACATAGCTTTTCGTTTAGTAATCACTTACTGAAGGTGTGAAGCCATCGAATGGGTTCCTTCCAGCTTTTGAATCTGCTAAGAGTTCTCTTGCAGTTTTAATGTATGATGCCAAGCCTCCAGGATAGCTTGAATTAAGCCGAGCTATCTGCGATGAAATTGAAATTATAACAAAAAAAAAATGTTCAAAACGCAAAAATTAGAACAAGTACATGCGCAAAGATTTAAGATTTCAGTTCCATGCTAGATAAGGAAGAAATTCTAAATCATACCTGATCAAAAAAGGCTTTCTTTTCCTCGTCATCAACGCCTGGCTCAGCCCAATGCTGGAACAAATGGCTCTGTCCCGTTTCCAATAGCAATTTCGCAAGCTCAATCTGCCACCAAGCAATCAAAATCATCCTCACAGATTTCGCAATCCCCCACAAGAATTATGATTAGTCTCTACACGTACCTGTTCAGGCGACAGAAGGTGGATGTTTTTCAGAAGGTTAGGCGCAGAAGATGCGAGATCTCCACCGATTCCAAGCTTGGAAAGCATGTCCGTGGTGGAATCAAGCGCCGTCACAGCCATAGCTCTGAAGCGAAGCAATACCAGTAACGAAGATCTTGTACTCGACGAATTGCCGAAGCAAGTGTGTGAGACTCTCAGAAACAGTACGAGGGGAGAGGTAGAAGGATACGTAAAGCGCACCGAGGCCAGTAATCCGTAACATATGAGAGAGAGTGACCCTGTGGCAATCTCTTTAAGTGCTTCACCGAATTGTACGGGCGATGAACCGTTAGTTATTTGGGGCCCACTTTGTCACTGTCACACGGCTTTGTTCTTAAGCCCTCTCATTGGGTGTGTGATTAGACTGACACGTCACTATAGATTCGTTTTTAAATCCAAAAGGAACTTTCTTTTTTCCTTTTTCAATCTGATTGTTTAAAAATTATTCTTTTTTTTCTTTTCTTTTTTTGGGTGAAAATTGAGGATAAATTCTATACCCTGATATTTGAAATTTTAGTTTAATCATTGGGTTTTTCTAGTATATCTTTTTAATAATTATGGTTTTTTTAATATGGTATTTAATTTCCTAATTAATTTTCTAGTATAGTTATTCATTTGATTTCATTTCTTTACAAGGATTATTTAATTTTTTTGTGTTCGCAATTATCAGTTGGTTGCCAAAGAAATACAAATTCGTGTTGATGTTTTGGTAAAGCGTGTATGGGAATCAATCTTTTTTATTTTGTTTAGGTTAGTGATTGTCCAATCAAACACATTCCTTTAAAGCCACGCCATATAATTTATATATATATATATATATTCCAATTTATTTGGACCCAAAGAAAGAGCACATGGATATGCTAAGCCACTTAAAAAGCATATTCTCCATTATTATTGATTCTTTTAATTTTATTTTTTAAAGAATAAATAGATAATGCTATTTTTTCTTTTTCTTTTTATTTATTCTGAATGTATATTGCTATAATATTAATACAAGAGTACAGCATAGCTAGGATTAATGAGAACTAGTAATTATTGATATAAGGCTCAGATTAGCTGTACAATATATGGATCCTTTTATAATGTTTTCATTATGGATCTTTTGTAACCTTAAATTAATTTTGTAAGGCCTGAACTGGAATACGGTTAGGTTGGGCCAACCTGGAAACCCATCCCACGGTCCAGCCCATTTGCACCCCTTACTCCGACTTTAAAAGCCAGCCAGGTGATCCAAGACTTTCTATTTCGACGCGGTCCTTCTTAAAAACAGGACACGTACTAAATTGGGCTGATTTCAGTTTTGTGTTTAACACATGTCAAAATCTCAATTGAAGGACCACGTAGAAATGGGAGATCCCAGGAGCACCTGATTTTTTAAGGAGCGCCGCTGAAACCCGCCATGCGTGTATTAGTGTCCGAAACGACCACGCTTTAACTCTGTGAGTAACCCCCTCTTCGTCTTCTCACTCTCCGACTGCGAATATTTTGCCCCAAAAACAAGTAAAAGACTGTTGCTTTTTTCAGCATTCAGGTGCTTTAAGCCTGACTGTTGATGTATTTGGGTCCTCTAACCAGGTAGGAGCATTACCAACCTTACCCCTCAGTTTGGTTTCCGAGAATGCGCCGGAAACACAGAATATAGGTTGCTTTCTTTTCTTTTTCTTTTTCTTTTTTTAAATAATAATTTTTTGCTGTGATGAATATCTTGCGAATGGATGTGTGTAGTGGAAGTCTTTATCTTTGTATGTTTATAGATATTTATTATTTTGGTGTGAAACAGTGAGAATCTAATTCGGTTGATTCTCTTGAATTTTCTCTGCAAATCAAAGGGGGTAGTCCTTCATTACCACTAACTTTTGAAAGGACCGTAATGCGTGAGCTAACCCTTTTTTCTTATTTTGTGTGTGTGGTTGTTTAGTTTTCGTTTTTGTGCTGTACGAGCAGTTCTGTGTTGGGAGATCAGACTTTAATCTGCTCCGGAAGGAAAAAGAGGGATAGTTGGGAGCACCATTCTTGTTTGTGAGCCTAATGGGGCGTTGTTCGGCCACCAAAAAATCCGACACGTTTGATGATTATGATGATCCGAGGACGCAGAGGCGGTTGAGGAGAATGTACGTACGTGCTAATCAATATTTCAAGCCAAATTCCTCTGGCAATGCCCCACAGAGAACGGTTAAAAAAGAAACGGCAGCTGCTAATCAACATTTGAAGCCAAAGTCCCCTGACGATGCCCCACAGAGAACAGTTAGCAAAGAAACTGCAGCTGCTAATCAACATTTGAAGCCAAAGTCCCCTGGCGATGCCCCACAGAGAACAGTTAACCAGAAAAAGCAAGACAATGAAATCGTAATGGAACCCCATTATAAGGAATTTTTGGATTGCACTGTTCTTCTCAGTGATTCTGGTGATCACAGCGTTGATTTCAAGTATACTGGTGCTGGTGCTAAAACTGTGGATGATGCTGTCAATTCTCATCACAAAGTAATCTTAGAAGAAATTAGTGATGTTAGTGACCACGATGAGGATCCTGATTACAAATTGTTCTTAGAAAACTTGAGGGAAGATGGAAAGTCCTATGCACTTCAGGTTTTCGTAGGCAATGAAATGTCGGAACTGATAAAGTATGAAGAAGAAGACTGGCTGCGAGATGGGCTTAAGTTAGACACTCCAAAAACTTTGGAGGGCTGTCCAGCGAATCAGAAGACTAAAGATAAAAAAGCTCAGAAGGGGATTTCTAAAAGAGAAATGAAGAGTACCAGTAATAATTTTGATAATATTTCATGTAGGGAAGATCCTAAGAGCCTGAGATCTAGTAGATATGAGATGAGGCTTGAGAACATGGAGACCCTGGAAACTTCAAATGAAGTCCCGAGTGAAAGAAGAAAGAATTCGGTAGTGAAGAGGAATGCAAATGTGAAACAGTCAGGTCATGTTTCTGGTAGGAGGAAAGTGTCTTCTCATGTAGGACCAGGTTCAGAGGCTATTTATTTGGCTGAGAATGGAAAGAACCATGAAGCTAAATTTGATGCCGATGAATCCTATTTACTGTATTTGGATGCACTTGAGAGAGATGGTGAAGAAGTAACATCTGTTTGCCAATCTGATAGCCTGTTGAGAACTGATGAGGATGAGAAGACTGAATCTTTAAAAATGACAGACGAGGATCCATTTGGTCATGAAACTTATACACCATTTGTTACTTCAAAATATTATCATGATCCTGTATGTATTCTTCTTCTGCAACTGTGGACTCATTTCTTTATTTTATGCTAGCACATACACAAACACAAGTACAAACATGCATATATCCATACATATATACATGCACATGTTCTTGTTTATGCAATTTTATCTATCTGATTAATGAAATTTGTCCCTTTCTGATAGCTTGTTCTGTTCTTGTTTTGGAATAAAGATAGAAGTTGACAGCTGCAATGAAAGACTTGAGACAAGTAATTCCCGCTTTAGAGAGAAGCTTATTGAGATTCTTAAAAGGCCCTATAACTCAATTGAGTATGAAGATAGTTTGCAAGAAATATCTTGTCGAAGGCCTATTGTGCGAGATAGAGACCTGCGTAGTGGGACAAAATCATATAAATCAGATTACATAAGCGAATCATATCTTGATTGGTGCACTGGTTGGTATATTTGTTTGTTTTGCTTTGTCTCAATGTTGATTCATTTTCACGCATTGGTTTTTCCTAGTTCCAGTAAAATGCAAAACAAATTGTTGAGAATATAACTCTTCTGTGTGCAACACTCTCACATGCTCATATACTATTTATTTATTCATTTTGCATTATACTTTTAGATACACCTTACCAAAGAACAACTGCTGAGGGATTGAAATGCTTGGATGCTCATGGTACCAAATGCTGGTTTTATGTCTGCCCAGTGTTATTTTCACACTAGGAATGTGACTTTTCCTATGATGTTGCAGCTTTATTTATATTGTTTCAAGATATTATTTATGGTGGGATCCTGTCCTCATTAAATATTTTTTTTATATATAAATATGTACATTAGTTTGACAATTTTTCTTCGAAACGAACCTACACTAATGTTGGAAGCATTTATCATTTAATAAAAATATTGACAAGCTTCAAATGGATAACCAATTCATTTTCAAATATAGCTGGGAGACTTTCCCCAAGAAATGGGTAAAAAAAATGGAAAGGTCAGAACATGGGAATAGATCTGATACCAATACAGACTAATTTCTTTATTTGAAGTTAAATTATCTGCCGTGGATCTTATTAAAGCCATTGGAATTAAATATTAAACTAATGAACATTAGTTTTAACTATATTTACCTTTGAGATTAAACTTCTCAAAAGCAGGGGATATTAATTTTAACCATACTTTTTTCTCTTTTTTTTGGAATATTACAGAACTTTCAGAAAAGATTCATTTAGCTAGAGATAATCGCCTCAAAACTTTGAATCTGTTGCGAGGATTTTTCTACTGGTTGCAGGTAGGTATTCTATATGTTCTCATCTATTAGTTGTTTGCTTCACAATCAAATTTTTTGCTTCTTTGGTGGGGATGTTGAAACTTACGGTCAAAGCTTAGTTTCAAACTAAAGATTTGCCATCATTGATGAAGTTAAATTATCTGTGGTGGATCTTATGGATGTTTTGGTGCGTCATGCAAGCATCCAAATCCTTCAACTTACAAAGCTAGGTTGATTACTTGGAAGCTGCTATTTGTTGTTCGAAATCCAGTGATATCCATAAATAATTGGTTTCACTTTCTCTTCCTCTGTCTTGATCTAGCTCTTCAAGCAATGTGCTTCAACTGACATATATCAGGAAAATGTTACTTTTTCAAATAGAAGCTAAGAATATGTGTGTGTGTGTACAGAGTTGCTCTGCTACATGACTACTGTTGCTATGTTATCTTGAGCAACGTAGGATAAAATCGTCCAATTTATGCATGGCCCATGAAAAGAGGTGAATAAAAGGCAATAAATACACACATTTCCTTTTTGCCCATATCTAATAATGTGCCACATTAAATGTTTCCCACGATAACTTATATGTGTGTTTAATAATAATATGTTAGTTGGTATTCTTGAAGTTTGGGAACAAGGGCCTGTTTTGTGCAAATTCAAGCAGTTTCCTTACCTAAATATGATTTGGAATTGACCCATTTCCAACTTTTGTGCTCTTTTTTCTTCTCAGATGTTTAATATTTTTTTAATGTACTTTTAAAAAAAAAAAAAAAAACACAAAAACAAAAACAAAAAGTTTGGAAACTTTCAGCTTCACTTACAAAATGCATACCAACACAATCTTGTTTATCACAATATGAAAACTTCAACTTCTGTAAATGTAAATTGAAAGTTATATTCTATCTTTCATTAGAGTCAGAATGCCTGTTTGCTCGTGAAGGATTTTTTTGTGTGTACGTATATTTATTTATGCTAATGCCACCTACCTGAAATCTGTGATAAATGCAATTAAGTACGGCATCATTTTCTGATTGTGTAATTGGTTTGAATCTGTCAGAATGTGTCTGGGGAAGGAGTATTTCGGCCTTGGTTGGATCCAGAATGTTTGGAGGTGTTGCCACAGGTAGACAATTCATCAAGTGAATCTGATGAGTGAAATTGTGAAGTTGTATTAGGGTTTAGGGTTGTGCAAAACTGATTGGTTTACTATCATGGAGTGGAAGTTGACTCTGAGCTGTGATATTACCTATTTTTGTACATGCTGTATTCAGTCTTCTCTATTTTGCTATGGTGGTTTTCATTTTACCCATGTTTTTATTTGCACATGTGCATTGGAAAGGATAAGGAGGAAGAAGAAAAAAAAAAGTACAGGAATTGTTGAATTATCAGTGTTTACAATATAGGGAAAGACCAGTAATATCATTTCCATACACTTCTTTTCCAGGAAAGAAAAAAGTGTAAGTTCAAAATGTGAGAAATTTATGTACAAATTTAGTTACTGTTCTTCAACATAATACAGCACTTGATAGTGATCTAAAAGCGGGAACAAAAGGGTGATATGCAGCGTTTGTTTTTCGATGGTAATTTTAGTGCAAGTTGTTGGGTTTTGCTTCACTGCACTTCTTGAGGTGGGATTTCATTGTTGTTAAACATAATTCTAGGCTTGCCCATGCTAAAGTTGAGGACTCTAGCATCCATATTGTACTTGATCTCACCACCATATAGCATCTTCCTTATGTAATGCTCAATGTCCGAACCAATTAGACGAAGTGTGTATTCTGTCAACGGAGCACCCTGGTTTCAAAACCAAATTGTCAAAAGAAATCAAATCAAATGCCTCAAGAAAAAAAAGATACCATGATCCAAACAACAAAAGTATGCAGTATTCACCCAAAATTTGAGATAAAATATTGATTTTAACGAGGAACAGTACGGAACAAACAAAAACATTAACTTTGAAACTAATAAAACTTGTTACCTCATAGTGATCCACAAGCTCCTGGAAGTAGGAGTAGACCTTGTTGCAAGTCTCAGGGTTCCACACAAATTCATCAGTAGGATCAAGGATAATAGTAAGCTTGTCCATTTGTGTTTGATCGAACTCACAGGTTACCGGGTCGATATAGGCTGCGTAAATTCTTACATGGCGAGTGACACTGCTGAGCCATTGTCCTCCATATTCTCTGCTCATGTTTTTGCTCTTCACATTCACTTGTGGTTCAACTGGCCTTGGTACTGTTCCTTTTTGCTTCACTTTCTCTTCTTCTTGTTGTACCTTCACTTCTTTTGATTCTTCAACTTGAGCTTCTTTTTGAGCTGAAACTGAGAATGGCCTTTGTTGAGCTGAAACTGAGAATGGCCTTCTCTTTCTCATTTCTCTTTTCCCACCCAGGTAACCCAACATGGAAACCCTAGCTGAGACCATGTAAGAGGAAGTTGCTGCCATGGTTGAATATAGCATAATAGCTTATGATACTCAAAATTTCTCAATCTTTTGTATGTGGGTTTTTGCCTACATGTTGCTCTTGGGTATCCAGTTTATGGGCAAATCATTGGAATGCCATTGAGTTTAGGTCCATGTATTTCTTTTGGGGATAAGATTTCTATGTTTTATTGGACTGAGAATACTTATATGTGGTGAAGATACAAAAAAATTGGTTGCCACCAATTTGGACTTTTTATTCCGGTGTTTTGTCTGGATAATCTCTACCATTGATTCTGGTCCATTAAAACTTCGTGAATTTCAGATTGATGCTGCCCGAAAGGCCATATGATTTTGATTGCAATTTTCAATACAATAGATGTCTAAGCAGCCTGAGACAATGTTTCAAGTATGAATATGTTGATCCCATTACTGAGCCAGTAAATCAATTTTTACTGTAAGATCTTCCAAAATTTCTTGATGGATGCATTGCCCACGCAGAAGTAAAATTATTGAACTCTTTTATCTGATCGTATCACCCTCGTGACAACCTATCTGTGTTAACAAAACGCAAAAATCAAACACTTATTGAAGCCAAGATCATTCTTGTAATTGAAATTTATTTTAATTTCATTTTTCTAATCTTTTACTGTGCATGTACAAATGCAATACATATGTATATCCATCCTTTTTTTCCACACACACACACAAGAAATAAGAAAAGGAAAACCACCCCCAAACCCCCCACCCCAAAAAAAAAAAAAAAAAAAAAGGAAAAAATCCCTCAACCTCCCTTACTCAATTGTTAAGTGGCCTACAAAAGAATCATTCAGCAAGTACAAAAGCCCACAAACATGCTTTAGCTAAATATTTGATCTACTTCTCCATCGTCTAGCAGGTCTTCACATTTGGGCTGCTACGGTCCAGAAATGATTGTCTCATCAGATTCCTATCCATTATACGAACTGGTTTAATTAGCTCATCCAGATCATCCAACTCAAAATGTGAGAGATCACTGTCAGAAAATGTTGCTTGCTCACCCCTCACACCATTATTTTCTCCAGCCTCGTCATCACTAACATCGATTGCAATAAAATCACCAAATTTTCCTTCAGAAACAATACCATTCTGATGTCGAGCTTGTGCATTAAGCTTTTCAGACACTGCTTTTATGGGCTCCACGGCACTAACATGCATGGAACCAAAATACCGTCCTTGCTCATTCTTTTGTTTCCTGGTTTGTTTCCTTTTCTTCCCCTTGGTCCGGTTTTTGGGATGGTGAAGCTTGCATTTGGACCCTTGAGGGCAGGTTCCTGTTGCTTCAAAAATGGGGCAGACATAGCTATGCTTTCTCCGGCACTGTCAGAGTAAAAAGATATTCTATTTTACTTCACTCCGACATTAGCAATTGATTTTGTGAGTTCAAAGAGAATCTCTAGAAGCCATACCATTGATATGGAAGACTACCAAGCAAGGTGACAGCGTCCTATAAATACTAATAGAGCTCAAGTAATCTCAAAGAACAAGAATTGTTGTGATTGGGTCGGGCCATTAAGTTAAAACAAGGTGACAAACAGAAAAAGGTATTTAGAGGTGATCCTAAAATGTTATTAGCTGGCTTGAGTGAGGTGAACAGAGGACAACACCAGTCTACTAAATCTCCAGTAAGGAGATTGAACTACATAAAACCAAAAACAAAGTAATAAATAAACAAGGTTTTATATGGAAAGTAGTACCTCATTGCCGTCGGCACAGTAGCCCCTGAGAAATTCTTCACAAGTAGACGCCTTTGGATTGACATTTACATGCCTGTAAGGACAACTCTGATTGGTGCATAGACCTGCCACCGTCGCTATCAGAATTTTGCAATTTGATATGAATAAATCGGACAAAAACATAACTGTAGCTTAAAGGACCTTGCAAAAAGTAAGAACAGTCTGGCATTCTTTCTGGGATGACCTGCATGGATATTTAAAAAAGAAAATCATGTCAATAAACAAGTAAAGACTTGTGTCAGACCACTTCAAAGTTCGAGAAACTGCATTTATGGTAGGGTAAACCTTATGGGTCAATTTGCAATTAGCGTTGAAGCATAAACCATTCAGAAATTTTGTGCAGACTGCGACTTTAGATCGATCATGAATGTAGGGACATTTTCCATCATCCTTGTTGCACTTCCCAAATCTTGTAAAAAACTGACAGTATTTCCTCTTTCTAGCCAACCGCAGCCTAGCAGTGTGCAAACTCCATCGGATTTTTTCACTCGCCAATATGCGAGTTCGTTTTTTTGGATCTCTAATAAGCTGGTTACCGTTGCCGATGCGGATGTATCTGCCAATATTGGAATGCACTCATAACCAATGTACTAAATATAGCTATCTATTTATTCTATAACTTAACAAAAGTAAAGCAACATACTCATCATTGCCAATAACTAATCTCCTTGGAACGTAAGATCTTTTTGCATCCTTATCTGGATGGGGACTAGCAGAGCATGATGATTCACCATCTACACAGAACAGAAATGAATGATTATACTACAAAATCTATTAAGATAATACAGCATAAATTGTACATTATCATTTTCCTTTTTTGTAAGACCCAGCCTTTGCTCGCATTGGAGCATCTCGTACTCATCAAATATAAAATTTCAAGAAACTCTTTTCTTCTAAGCTAACACTTCAAAACGTTTCAACAGAGTGAGATCTTGACATCTAATAGCAACATATGATATTTTGCTACGCATATTTCAACATCTAGCAAACCACAGTTCTAAAGACCAGCCACTCACAAGGAGATGAATGATAGAGAATTCAAAAAGCCACCACTTAGCCTCACATCACCTAAGTCATAAGAACTGGCTAACACCTGAGGATGCTCATAGAAAAGTACAGAGAGGTAGCTAAACATAAAGTTGGAAAATTCTCTAATTTTATTATACCTATTAGACACCAAGACTCTAGCATAGTTGGATACTTCTCTACCTTAGTCCGTAATAAACTAATATACCTACCATTTAAAAGCATACCCGCTAATAACAGTTTTTTTTCTTTGTTATATAAATTAATTTTTACCAAGAATGCTACATGAAAAGCCACTGGTCAAAAGGTAAAGTATTTTTTATGAACAAATGAGCATATATGGCAGTATGCAACATATACTTGGTATCAATATAGCCACTTCTTGTAGAATCTTCAGATGCTTGCAGCAATTAAACTTCCAGAAAGAAACCCCATCTTTACGAATACCAACAATATACTACAACATAAGAAGTAATTGACCGCTTTACAAGTCCACTGAATCACTACAACGTCCTTTCTCAAAAGTTCTACAAGGTATGCCTTTACGCTGCCTCAAAAAACCCACTCAAAACAAACAAAATATTCAAGGATCACATGGATGAATTAGATACTTACACAGCCTTCCAATGTAATAATACCACTGCAATATCCTACAACTATAAGGCCTAACATACAAGAGCAATAAGCCAGTAATCACCATTTGGAGAAATGAAAATGGATGGCTAATGACATCAAGCTCATCATCTCATAGCAGTTGAAATCCATGGTAAAACATACAATCCCCACAACAACAACCAGACATTTACGTTAGTTTATATTAAATTTCTACTAAACTAAACATGATAATCATTAGTCTATAAGTGGGAAAAAAAAAATAAAGTTTGCTTTCTTCAACCTGATGACCTATTGTAATTTATCTTTCTTAATCCATAAAAGAATTATTTTGTCTCCATTTTCTTGCGATGCATTTAAAGGTGAAAGGATAAGTTTGCCTAATTTAACCCTCATGAGGCAAGACATGAACCAAAATATGACTTTTAATAGGTGGTTGCATATGGGTCTAGTGCATGTGCACTAAACAGGTAAAATGGTTAATAGAGAAAAAAAAGGTGGACTTGAACAAAATGGAAAGCATCCACTGTCTAAGAACCATAAGTGATCAAGCTACAATGTTTAAGAAGAATCAAAAGAATTTAAACAACATATGAAAAGAAACAAATCAACACGGACCAAAAGAAATTATTACACCACCTGAAATCCTCTGAAGTGTCCGCCTTGATGGATCCATTTTATATCGAACAGAACCAATGCGAAATATACGCTCTCCTGAAATATTCTCAGAAAAAATTAAAAGAGTCTTTGAATATCCACACATTGAAAACCCTATGCAACATTTACGTAATGTGGAAAGAAGCAAATGCAACTGTAGATATGCAATATACAAATTGCATATCCACACATTAAAAACCTTATGCAATATAACATTTACATAATAATGAAGTAAGCAAATGCAACTTTTACATAAGGAATATAAAGTGGGCCCTAAATGGGTATAATTCTATACCATGAATTAACTTACTTGGAGAATGATTTTTATTCTTAGACCCAGGATTAACTTTTGAAGCTTGATTCTGTTCTCTTTTCTTCCTCTCTGCTTCAGCAACAGCAATTGTGGCTTCCTATATATGAAGTTAATAGAAATAAAAAGAACATCTTCTTGACTTGAAAATGAACAATATTGACACAAGAAGGAGAATGTAACTTAAAAGAAAATAATAGCCTGCCTGCATATATTATAAACTATCATAACTAACCTCATTAGCTTTCTTTGAGCGTTTCTCAATGGATTTTGACCACTTCAAACTAGACCCACCAACACTTAACACCTTTGACTTTCGCAATGAAAATCCATTGGTCGACCTAGTGTAAACTGCATCCTGCTTTCTTGATAGCAGTAATTTCCGACTGAAAGAAAAAAAATGATGCATTGTTTGATTAGGTAACATATACAGTGCAATATAAAACAGTCACAAGTTTTGAAGCTAGGGGAAACTAGTGTACCTGATCACTGATAAGGAACTATTTTTCAAAAAGAAATTCCGATTTTGAATGAAACTTCTCCAGTATGTTGCACGTTTCCAAGGAAACAGGGAAGGAACAACCTTCTGATGATCCAAGGAACCACCATCGTTCTTTGATAGGGTCCACACCAAAGAGTTTTTTGACAGTTTACATGTTTTTGCAATAACTGAAAATGGAAACCGCTCTTCATTTTATCATGGCCAAGCAAACAGATAAATATCATCACACAAACAATTTCTTAAAACAACTAGTAGTAAGTTCAAAAGTGAGGAAAAATGCAATTATAGAAACGAAAAAACAAAACAGAATAAAAATATAACAGCTTAAAAAAGGGGAAGAAAAAAAAAAGAAACAAAAAAAAGTAGAAGGGCAAACATTTTATAAATAAAAAATAAAAAGAAAATCAATTATAGGTTAAAAAAAAAAATGTTACTAGTCATACCCTATACCATTAATTATTGAAAACGACAAAAGTCAGAAAGAAATGACCCAATACTGATCAGAACTCTACTTTTTTTGCCTCACATGAATGAATGAGCATGTGATAGGAAAATAAACTATACTGGCAAACATCATAGATAAGCACTATATGCAATTAATAAAGGAGAAAGAGGATAAGATAACAGTGCTGCAAAGGAAAGTCTCAACACTTCACAATTAGTACTTTAAAATGAGAATATTCATTAAAGCTCCTGCCATGAGGCAAGAAAGACATTCATTATCTAGGGTGATAATGCTATCCATCACAATAGGACATAATCTCTATTGTGTATTTCTGCATGTATGTGTGCATACACATCAAACAAGAATTCAATACACTTATCAACTGCAGCTTATGACAGAAAACACATAATTAAATAAGTTCTTGAGACATACCCTTATGTGATCGCCTCTTACTAAATCTGCTAGAAATGACCTTTGGAGCTCCTTGCACCACTGAGTTCAAATTGTCATCAGCCATAACAGTCTGTTTGGTTTGACCCTCTAAAGGAGTCCTAATTAGCTGGTTTTTTCTCCTCTTGTAATAGCCATCAAAAGATGAGGATTGGATCTTGTCAGCATTAGGTATAGAAAGATCAGATGAATTTGAAGTTGCAACCAATTGATTTGACTTGCGCTTTACATATACTATCCTTTTCATATTTGAAGATGCCAAATTCCCATCATTTTGTTCCATCTGGTTGTCCAAACTATTTGATTCACTATTTCGATTTTGTTCTGTCTGGTTGTCCACAAAGTTAGATTGACCATTCTGATTTTCAAGAGTTCCAGTCCTCAATGAACCTTCAGCAAATTTAGCTGTATAATCATTCTCTGAAGATGGCACAGTATCTGATGTAGTTCCAGAGCAACCATTAAGAGGCTCTGCCAGTAAGGATGACGTACAATCCCCTGACAATATGGCAGTAGAATTAGGTAATTTATTGTTGTTGAAGATCAGCGATGTTCTGGGCCTATCAAAACAAGCATTCATTCCTCCTGTTCTCAAAAGACTTGGTGGATTGCTGATATCAACCCCACTATCAGATCCTGTGCCCTTCTTAACATCTGTACCCACAGAATTCAACCGATAAACAGACAAACTAACACCATGAGATCCCTGTGGTAGAGGAGCAACTAGAGAAGGTTTTCTAACAAGGCTATTACCTTTACGAACGTAAGAAGTACTTCGAAAACTTCCTTCTCTTTCAGGAAACTGCCTTTTGGGGGGAACATTCCTTAAAGGATTACTTCCAGGAAGAGAGGAAGCAGAAGAATTACCATTTCTATGCCAAGTTCGGGGATTTGCATGGGATGAAGGGGTTGTCTTCTGTACCATAGTATAAACAGGCGATGCACGACCTGGAAAAATCTTAGGAATGGAATGAACCACCTGGTTCTTCCGCTCATTACATTCACCAGTAACATTATTCAGACCAGGAAATGTACTTTTAGAATCTTTAATTGGCAATGGTACTGTCTTCCCCAAGACTTCAGTTCCATGGTCCGACTTTAAATAAATTTTGGACCTCTCTGAAAGTGATGCTTGAGCAGATACATCAGATATACCATCAACTACAGACTTATCATCAAGATTTTTGTCATTCTGATAAATTCCATTTGACATTTGGCTAGGTGATTCTTTGCCATCCAACATTGAAATGTCAGAGACATTAAGTGAGGTTTGTGGAGAACCTGTGTCTGATAGTGTATCAGCAACAATCTCCATCAGTTCATCATTGGAGGTACTAGTGGAGACTCCATGGCCATCGGCAGACAAAGACAGATCGTTTGATATGCAAGGCAAATTATCCTTCACAAGAAGATGATCATATTCCATACTCGTACAGGTCAAGCTTTGATCTACATCTGGAGGCCTGAAATTTGAGGGTATTGTGCATTGAGCAATCTTATCATGAAGAATAATTTTTTCTTTTAAAGCATGGACACCCAATTTTTCTTCCCTGTTGCATTCTAAGTTTGTGAAATCATTCTGATGATTAACAGCTATAACTGGAGCATCATCTTTTTCCTGCTGTATCTCTGATTCTGATGAACAAAATGACCGAGAAGGAACTTTTGACTCCTCAAGAGTTGAACAAGAGCTTACACGTTGGTTCTCAGCTTTCAAATTATCATCATTAAAGGAACCCCTAGCGGCACCCACAGCATCAAACGATCCTCCTGAAAATTTATTACCAAGCCAGACAGCAATCTCCTTTTCACAAGGCATCAAATTAGTAGTACCACACAGTGTATCTCTACTAGATGTGCCAGCTTCACTCTTTTGCTGTGTCCAGGGAACATTGGAAGTTGAGGGTGCTTCTATATAAGACATGGATGTATTTTCAGATTGTTCATTGATCAGAGATGCAGTCGGACTACATGATGCTAGATGAGAGAGAGAGAATTTCCTCCTTTTTCTGCAATGGGGAGGAGTCTCATGGGAACCATTATTAACAGCAGGTCTAGGTAAAAAATTGGCCTCAGGAAACGCATCCAATGAACTGTTCCCATCTATTCCAGGTCGTAAACCAAAATCCAAACTTCCATCAAAAGAAACTGCTTCTTCACAACTACGGTCCTTGAAAGTTAAACTTAAGGCTGTATCCACAGCAGTTGCAGAGTTAGAAACATTTACAGGATCTAGATCAACATCACTTGTCCTTGAAAAATCTAACATAGTTCTAACAGTACTCTTCTTCTTTATTACAGGTGTTTCCTCCTCCATATCTCCAACTGAAGCTTTAATTGTTGGAGATCTTCCAGTGGCATCATTTTCATGTATTGCAGTGTCGCCATCTGGAGGTGGTTTCTTGGCAGCACAGTCAATTGTCTGACTGTTGGAAAATATATTCTCGTCATAATTATTACAGCCACTATCAGAAACACAATTGGTACCCCTACCATGCTGGGAGGCATCTGCGTGTATGATGCTTTCCCCTGAACTTGACAAACCAATAGTTGCACTGCTTCCTGCTGAAAAAGTAACCTTTGATACCTCATCCAGAATACCATTTTCACATGAAGTAGGGACCTTAATTCCACAAGGTTGCTTGCTCAAAGCATCAACAATCCCAATATCACAAGTTGCACTTTCCACTTTTGACAATTTTACACCCTTGACAATACCTAAGGTGGTATCTGTACAATTCTCAGTATAATATATGCTCATTAGATCCTCACGCATTTTCATTTCCCCTGAATTTGACAAACCAGAATCTAAGTTTCCTTTACCAGGCAACATGGTCTCTGAAGATTCTTTTTCTAAGACATTCTCATGCCTTGAAGTTTCTTCAGCCTTACAAGACTGTTTAACATCTATCACAAACCCAACATTATCAAGAGAGTTTATATTGACCGACTTATCTGCATTTTCAGGAACTACATCAATTTTGTACTTTTCCAAACTTGAAGAAGAACCCAAGGCAGAATTTGAGCCGTTCGCATTTTTCTCAATCTTATTTCCACTTTTTGTACAAGAACTCAATTCATTTTCAAATTCCTCTGATGCCATGGCCATTGGAGATCCTTCCTCTGCTTTTTTTTCTACAACTGGACAAGGGCATGAAGAGGATGTTAAACCCTTTTGAGTCCCAGCAGCTGCAGATGGACTATAAACACCGCCACTTGTTATCACAGGATCATTATTCTTCTTTATTGACTGGGAACTCAACCTGCAAGCACGGGGGTGTGTGGAATGTTTCATTATTTTTTTCACCACCTTTTTCTTCTTAGCAACTTTTGGAGAAGACAGTTTACCAGAGCTGATTCTGGCACTGTCTTTGTCTAATACAGTACCATTAGGAGACATTTCAACTTTTAAACAAGCCAATGACCTATTATTGCAAACATCCTTGTTCCCAGAAGTAACTGTTCCTTTTGATTTTATCAATTCCTGGTCAGAATTAGAGATACTATTTGCAACATGTGTGGAGCTACGAAAATTTACAGCATCTTCACTGAGTTTAGTCAGCTCTGAATTCAAACAACTATTCTTGATGCCAGAAGTAACTTTCCCTTCTGACTTTGTCGATTCCTTGTCGGAAATAGAGGTATCAATTGCAACATGTGTGGAGCTATGAAAATTTACAGTATCTTTACTGAGTTTACTCAGTTCTGAACTCAAACAACTATTCTTGATGCCAGAAGTAACTTTCCCTTGTGACTTTGTCGATTCCTTGTCAGAAGAAGAGGTCTCAACTGCAACATGTGTGGAGCTAGGCGAATTTACAGTAACTTCACTGGGTTTAGTGAGCCCTGAATTCAAACTATTCTTGGACCCAGATGTAACTTTCACTTCCGACTTCAGCAATGCCTTATCAGAAGTAGAGGTATTATATGCAACATGCGAGGAGCTTAGTAAATTTGCAGCATCTCCACCCAGTTTAGTCAGCTCTGAACTCAAACAATCCCCGTCAGATACTGAATCCTTCATAACTTTCCTATTTCTAGGAGTTAAACCTGCATCAGTAACATCTGAAGAACTTAAAGGTGCCACAATCGCCTTGGCTACTAATGCATTGGATTTAAAAGAAACATCAAGCTCTACAGGGCTTTCTTCTCTTTCGTCTTCATCCATCTCCGGGCTCAAATACACATGTTGGTCTCTCCATCTGTAAGAATTAGAGCTTGAATTATCAAGATAACCAGAATAATGCAATTGCCCGCTCTCTGTATTCCTGCGATGAGGCTTTGCCATTTGAAGCCTGAGAAGAGCACTCTTCTTTTGAAATTGCTTCTTAGGAGTGCGATTATATTCATGACTACCATCCTTGCTTCCCCTATTACTATATCTTCCCAAATCTGAACCATAATACTCGCGTTTTCCATTACCATTACTATTCTCAGCAGCAGTTCCCCTTTCAAACCAGGAACTATGTTTTCTATCATGAAAACATCTTGGATTTTCACGTATCCCATCACTCTTATCACTCCTGAATATCTCATCGTCGTAGGACACACTATATCGGCCACCATTGCTGCCAGAATTCAGTTCCAAATCCCTTGATGATGCAATTGGATCGGACACAAATCCCAATTCACGAAAAGACGTATCAGAACTCGATTGAAACTGACCCCGCGAATAATAATTCTCATCCTCTCGTCCCCACGCCATCTCTTCTCTATACTTAGATTCAAAACCCTCATCATACTCCCCTCTAATCCTAGAAATCCCCTCCGAATCATGCCTAAATTTCTCAGCTGTTCTGTAAGGGGACATAGACATAGGCTTGTGATCATACTGAAGTTTACGCGGATCGGAATCAAAACTCAGAGGTGTATACGGCCTTTCGGGCCTCTTGTCGGCCATAATTCTAGACGGGTTCCAAAAATCCGTACGGCTTTCCTGATAAGAACGATCGAATTCAGGCAAACGATGACGAGGACGATCACTAGGTAAACGAAGATGCTGCGAAGGTCTAGAGTGATCGTCTTCAAAAGGGTGGTTGTGATTAGGGGCGGAGAAGGTGAACTGAGATTGGGAGGGATTGTAGGGAGGAGGAGGCGGAGGGTGATAGGACGATGACTGTGGGGGAGGAGGCGGAGGGATCGCCGGCTGTTGCGGCGCCGGAGGCTGATGAAGACGGTGGTGATAGTGGTGCGGATGATAATGAGGGTGGTTCGGAGGTCGAGGGCTGTGGAAATTGGGATCGTCTGGGTATTGAGGACGTGGAGGAGGAAGAGGAGGTGAAAAGGGAACATACCTAGGGTTTTGGTGGTGAATCATGCGCGGAAGATCCATGGACGACATCGAAATTCACCGGAACTTCGCCTTCTGATCTGAAGCTCGATTTCTCTTTTGCTTCAGCGACAGTTTTTCTTCCCTTCCTTTCTCAGCCAACCGAGAAAGTTTCCTTCATTGACTCTCAATCAACTTTCATAGCGGACCCATTATATTTTAAATTGCGTTTACCTCCTCCTATTTTCTGAAATTTTCAATTATTACCACCATTGTCGAATTTCTTCTTGAGCCAATTGGCCCAAAACTAATGTAATCTAGCCCATCCTTGATAGGCCCAAAGTCCACAGGATTAGGGTACGTAAGTAATGTTTCACTTCTATATTTTTTTCCTTCGTTTTTTTTTTTTTTTTTAAATGGATATATCCATTGATTCAAGTTCAAGTTCAAGTTCAAGTTCAATTCAGCACAAACCCATAAATTTATTTCTTGTTTCTAAGGGTTTGAAGAGACCCAATAGAGAAATTTAGCCAATTGGAATTTTGCTTTGTGCCTTGAAACGACATTGAACCATTTTCCTCCTTTAATTTCATTATGGAAAATGTTGGAACTTACAAGGATATACAGATGTGGGTATTTAATGAAGATGGATTTTAGCTCTTGTTAGGTTATATGAAATCAGCAGAGAGGCTAAAAATAGATTGGTACAAATAGGTGCCCGTGGAGATATGGAGGTGAAGGATACCTGTGGACTTTAATAATTGTCCGGCTATGACTTTGATCCATATGATTCATAGGTGACTGAAAGGGGGACAAACATTTAGATGCATGTGAAGGTCTGGAAAAAGGGGATGTGATGGTGGGAGGTGGAAAGGTATCTATTCTGTAGATTAGGAACAAATGGTTTTGGAGGCCAAATTCAATTTGCAACACTAATGGCAGCAACTTGAAAGTATGATAATGACTTTGTACAAATAATATTGCCCATTTCTGAGACTGACAAGCAAGAGGATGATTGTGATATGAAACTTAGAAAAAATACAGAATATACATACCATGTCTGTATATTCACCAAAAAATATATACACTACATCTGTATACATGTATGTACTAGATTTATGAAGAACTCTGAGCCTCAAAAGAGATCTTGAAAGCCTTTTTCCACATTATTACTTTAGAAGAAAATCTTCCACAATTTACATATTCATGTTTTTGATATTACAACACTATCCAGCACTCTTTGATCAAATTGAGATCAATGGGCAAAAAACTGACACCAAGAAAGGGAAAAAAAAAAAAAAAGTTAAACCAGCCCAACAAATAAGGACTAGTTTTTTATGACTGACGTCTAGCTTAGGGAAGGAGGAGGGCACACACACAAACAACCTCTCATCCAAAACCCATGAAAACCCACCTTTTTTTTTTTTTTTGGTGGACTAAAGAATATACAAAAGAATTCCCAGACAAAGAGAAGTGGACAATTTAGACTAGCAATCTTGGCGGTTATAATGAAACTTTAGTCGAAGCTTGATGACCGGCTCCACCGGCCTTGCAAGTAGTCCTCTAAACAGACACTTTGCTCAATGCTGCTCATGGAGAGTGAGTCATCTTCCACATCAAGTAGTGCAAGGTTAAGATGAGATTGGAGATTAGAACGCGGACATGAGGCTTCGTCGTCTATAGTGTCGGCTTCATTTGAAGTATTATTGACTTGTAGCCTTGCCCACTTTGTTAACTCAGCATCCCCTTGAAGCAGCTTCAGAACCTGCACATGGTCATCAAAGCTTTATGAGTGTCAAAGATCGCTTTCAACAAGGAACAAAGATAAATAAAAGGGAAACGAAAACGAAAGAAAGCTGGTGGTGTACGGGTTCTTTTAACAATTAGGAGAGCCTAATCATGGCTAAACTTCAAAAAACAAGGTATTCTTATATGTCAAACCAGAAAAGTCCTTTATAGTAACATGAACAGCTTCATATCAGCTATTTGTAAGAAAGTTTTTAACTTGCTTTTAACCATACTTAAATTTTATTTTATTTTTTTCCATATACCATAGTACCACCAGAAAAATTAGTATTCGAAAAGTTAATGGAGGATCAGCCACTAAGGGAAAAGAGCAAGCAGAGCCAACTTACAAGACCCATTTGAGGCCTAGCTCGCGGGGCGCTTCTGATGCAAAGAGTTGCTGCTAACACCATTCTCTCCAACTGCTCTTGATCGTAGTTACTGCCTAAGCACGGATCCAATAATTTGGACACCTTTCCACCATTTAGAATTGGCTTGGCCTGGTCAATGTATTCCAATAATTCAATTTTCTTTAGGAGACAACATCAAAAGGTGACATTCAGTACTGGTAAACCACATGAGAACAAGGACACTTACCCACATGACCAGGCTCTCCTGGCCTTTCGGATACTCGCTGCTTATAGGTTTTCTTCCTGAAAGAAGTTCGAGGAGTACCACACCGTATGCATATACATCAATCTTGTTATTCACTTTCCCATACATGAAGTACTCAGGAGCCAAGTATCTGCAGCGAAAAGTAAAATGCGTTCTTTAATAACTTCGTCATAATTTCCTTTCTTATATGACAAACAAACTCAGAATTATGACATGGAAACTAATATATTATTGGACTGTGAATGTGCACACCCAAATGTGCCTGCAACATCAGTGCAAGTTATATGCGATGAGGAGGTCAACGCCCACGTAGCAAGTCCAAAATCAGAGAGCTGAAAGCAACAATGTAAAACTAGTATAAGTATTGACAAATTCAAGAAATAATTCTATCAAAATCAAGTCTAAAAATGACCCTTAATTACCTGAGGCTCAAAATCATCAGAGAGTAATATATTTGATGATTTAACATCCCTGTGGATCACAGGTTGAGCACTGCCATTGTGCAAATACTCCAAGGCCTCAGCTATGCCCACAGCCACCTTATATCTCTCACTCCAACCAAATGCAAGCGTGTCCTTTTTGTTCCCTAAATTAGTAAAAGTAAAAAAGGTGTTAAATGGATTAGCAAATCAGGGACAATTTCACATCACAATCTTTAATCTTTGTCCAATCAATGTCTAAAGTCTAAAACCAGAAAAGTAAGAAGCTGAAAATACCATGAAGGTTCTCTTCAAGGCTTCCTCTAGATAGGAAATCATAGACCAAGAGAAGATTGTTCTCCTCAAAACAGAAACCCAGAAGTGAAATAATATTCTTGTGGTGCAAGGTAGTGATTATCTCTATTTCCAATACAAACTCCTTTAATACACCTTCTGATGGCCGCAATAGTTTGACAGCCAGTTCCTTTCCATCAGGAAGGCAGCCTCTATAAACTTGACTGCTACCACCTTTTCCAATCAAATTCTCTGGAAACAAACAAGAAAGAATCGTTTAGCAAATCCATAGAAAAACACAAATTGGATTACAAATGTATTATCTAAAGCATGAATTGTGAACCAAAACAAACCAGCTAAGAAATTTGATGTTGCTGATAGGAGCTCCTGGTACTTGAACAGTCTGCAAGTTAGTGAATACTTGTCAGGGAAGCCCTCCAATTCAAAGGTCAAGTTCTTGGACTTGTTTTCAGGAGACAATGATGGTGGCGAATTCTGTGTGTCAGTACCCACAAGAACAATTGCACCACTTTCACTATTTAGATTGGAAGACAGATTTTCTTCTTCACCTGGGTAACAAGTAATTTGTCTCTGTTCAAAATTAGGGGCAGGGGAAGGATGCCTACTTGGCAACTGCATTGCCCACTGAACCACTGGGATCTTCCTTGTCAGAGACCTCTCCGAACCATTCCGGTCCGATAGGACAGCACGGCGAAGCAGCGGCCAACCAGGCCTCACTTCCGGCAGCTCTCTAATCAACAGAGAAATTGAACTTGGAGCTGCCTCCTCTACTCTCTCCACTACCGGCACTAAAGCCAAAGACTTGTCTTCTTCACCACCATCACCAGAAGACTCTTCTTCTGAGGATTGGTTACAAGATTTATCCGGCAAAGAAGAGGCTGGTGCACAAATTGAGCAGTTCTGTTTGGCAACACTGTCTTTACTATCCACAACAGCTTTAGCTAAGCACTCCTCTAAAGTTTGGTGATATCCTCCATTGTTCTTCTCCTTTAAACCCACATTGGAATTGCCACCGTTTTGTTCCTCGGAAGGAATACTCAGTGACCTGTAAAACGCGCTGAGAAGACCATTCCGGCGATGATCTTCGTTTCCTGCATGCAAAAGTATTGAACTAAGGATTCTACCATAATCATTAAAGAAATCATACGTAGGGCTCCATTTTTAGGAAAAAAAGAAAACTATATATATATATATATATCTATAAAATTAAAAACCTTGTGGGTCATTAATAGTTGCAGGACCATCTCTCTTGAATACAACTTTCCCATTATTTACAGCAAGAACCCCACAGTCCTTTGATAGCTTTTTAGCACAGTATTTCGCTAAGGTGGTCGATGACCGGATTTTGTGGTGGCTCCGGGCAGTTCCCACTATAAGTTTTGTTGCAGAATAAGATTTGACTTCCCGAACTAGAATTTTCTTAACCGACGTTCCTCTACAAACCTTAAGCTTGAGATCCACCTGCAACATTTCCAGCAACATCCCCAACTCTTTAAATTGGTGCACCTAATCGGAAATTAGAATCTCCTTTGAACTGAGAGTGATTGAACAACTTAACTTGGTTGATTTTCTTAAAAAGTTCTTTTTTATTAGCAACAAAAAGAATTGATGAATTTAAAAAGAAGGAAATAAAAGATTTCTTAAGCAAACCTGTTTTAAATTGCAGAAACCTTCATAAACAGCAAGAACAGAGTCAAAAGATTTGACAAGCGAAAGAAGTGAGGACTTGCCATCTCGATCCACAATTTCTACTCGTTCCCAATTCATCAAAAAAGGTCAATCTCCAATCAGATATATAAAACCCAAAAATCAAAAAACACCAACAAAAAAAAGCCATAAATTTTTTCTCTCAAATATCACTCACCATTTTTATGAAGAACATGAAGAGCAATCACACAGTCACCAGGCTGAGCCACTTTGACTAAAGCCCACGTAAGCAACTCTCTGCTCTGAGAGTCCAGATTCACTCCCACCA
Organism: Rhamnella rubrinervis; assembly: GCA_007844105.2. Classification (NCBI taxonomy): domain Eukaryota; kingdom Viridiplantae; phylum Streptophyta; class Magnoliopsida; order Rosales; family Rhamnaceae; genus Rhamnella; species Rhamnella rubrinervis. The sequence continues at coordinate 17,839,275 of CM017581.2, forward strand.
CCACAGTTCGGCCCCCGGAACTTTCCACCTCTTCTTCTCTACCAAAACCATTCTGCTGCACCATTTTTTTTCCAACAGTTCCTATCAAACTCCAACGACGAGCCGCTCCTTATTCAGCTTCTTCAGTCAGATTCCGGCAAGTTTTTCGTTTCTTTGCCGGTGATCAACATCCATGTCGTGGAAGCTTTATATTTACTACCGAAAACTCTCAGAGGGAGTTGGGTTTGGCTTTAAACGTCGTTGGTTTGTTGCTTTTCAAGCTCGCTCACTCGCACACCAGACCAGGAAAAAGAAAGGAGAGCAATTCTAATCTACAACCGGTCCTACTCTTACTAAACTGAGTCTCTTTAAGTTTACTCTGATTATGCCACTTTAACCGTGTGCTATTATTAAGTTATCAACTTTGTAAGCAACTAATTAAGGGCTTGATTATTCACCAAAAAAATAAATAAGGGCTTGATGGATTCACTAGATAAAAAAAAAAAAATTAAGGGCTCGATGGTTAGCTGGTTTAGTTTTATTTTATAGTGTAGGACCCACCTGCAATGGACATGAGACCTAGAAAGAGATTGGGGACGGTGATCCATGAGATTAATAAATGGGCATGGTGGATTTTCTGTGATGTTGCTTTTGGTGGGCCCACATGAGAGGTTATTGTTGGGTGTGAATGTGATAGTATAGGGTTAGTACTGTGTACCCACGTTCATCTGATCCTCCTTGTCGATTAGACTAGGAAGAGATGTTTAAAATTATACTTAATGTCCTATTAGTTAACTGTTAACTAAGTACAACATGTTTGCCCAAAAAAATAATTAATTAATTACAACATGACATTTTCTTTGGCTGCTTTCTTACTTTTATGAAAAGATGGTTCATGGACCACAAGCAGTCTTTTTAATTTTCCAAAAAATAAAAAATAAACAAATGCAATGAAAAATTAAATGAGGAAAAAAAAAAAAAAGGTCGAACAATTGTTAATTAATTATTTTTTTTATTTTAATCAACTACCAATGAAAATCCAATTGATTGATAAGTAGTTTAACAATGAAACTTTTATATTTACGGCAATTAACTTGGATATGAATAGTGAAATATTATATGAAATACAAAGTGGAATTAACAAAGTCCCTTAAATGTACATTATATACATGTGGCAATGGCCATCATTTTCCATAATAAATGTGAATGATAAAAAATTATGTAAAAATGAAGAAGAATAAGAAGAAGATTTTGAGATTTTTTTTTTTTTCGTTCTTAATAATGGGATGAAAAATGATAAAAATAGCAAAATATTGACATATAAATAATTATTTCATTTTCATTGGGGATTAAAAATTATTATTATATTTCGTGCATGCATCATATAGGCAAAAGAGGGCCATCGCAAAAGGTGGACTAATCATTTTCAATAAGCAGCTTAAACTCTACTTTTTTAGTTTAATACCTTTGACAGGTTTATGATTATACTCGTAACTATTGCAGTACTTAATTTATTATTTGATAACACCTACTATAACTTATTAAATAAAAAAAAATACAATAAAATTTATTAACTTTTTCCAATAAATTGAAGCCTTTTTTCCTCAAATTTGTACTTTTCATAACTTTTTTAAGCAGAGATTCCAATATCATTTTCTTATTTTATTAATTAGCCCCCCCTAAGTTTTTATTTTCAACCATAAAAATTAAAAAACATTAAACATTTGTGGCCCAAATACTTTGAATAAAAATCTTGCAAGCCAATGCCTTTATTATTTATAGCTTCTTACTCTGTTTTTATTTTCGCTTCACTTAAGTCGGTGCCGTTGGAAAAATTTAATAAATCCACGTGACTGCGCCTAAGAAGCAAAAACATCGTCAAGAGCGGAGCGGTGGCACGTCACGGCCCTCTTGCGACTGAACCGGTGTCATGTGACCCCCTCACCAACGGAAAATCCGGTCCGACCAGTCCAGAAAAAATCCAAAACCGGTAGGTGTATGTTTGTGTGTCGTGCGTTGATGTCTACCTGCACCAACACGTGCACCACACACTGAAGGCCACGTGGACTTCCATTCATCTGCCCTTTCTTTTTATTTTTTAGAACAAATTTGCCAAAAATAAGAAAAGGGTAATAATAAAAGTGGACAATGAGGTAACAGGACCTAGGGGGCGTTGAAAGGGACTGATTGTGAGGGACGGTGAGTACAAATAAAAAGAACAGCAACGTACAAAGAAGGTGGGGTTTAAACCCGCATGTGATTGGGACCCATTTGAAACGTGGGTCCTATTGTGACAAAATCTACGTCTATAAACAACAAGAAAATTTGATATGTGTGGTGTTAGTGTTTTAAGTGCTGTGTTTAAGTGCTTGAAATGTTGGTACATATTTGTAAGTGGGATTAGGGATCCTCAAAAGCCAACGTGGTCTGTCGGTGGATAGAGGCTTTCTGTCACGTGCTGGAATGACCTACTTATCTCTGTCCTTCTATTATTATTATTATTATTTTATGTATATTCGTACTAAAATTAGATGGACCTGTGGTTTAAAACTTTTAAATTATTATATATATATATATATATATATTACGAGTATTTGAATTTTGATATTTATTTTTTGGCTTTTTTCTAAATGCGAAGCTTGCTTTCTAAAGATAATTTTGACAAATAAAGAAAGCAGACATCACATGTTCTATGGTATATAAATATTGTCAAAAAAAAAAAAACTCTGTAAATTAGGGAACCACATTAATCTCATAGTGACCATTGCCTAATTTTTTAGATTATCTAGGAGCATAATAAAACTAGAATCTTTTTAAATATAAGTAATTTTTTAGAAAATAATAGTTTTTGTTGATCACATTTTTTTATATAAAAAATAAAAAAGATATGAATAGTGTGAGATAAGAGTTAGGTTGAAGTTTGTAGCTGGAAGAGTCCGAGAGAGTTCTTTAAACCTCAAAATAAATACAAATTTCTCCGACAATAAAAGGCTTTTTCGAGCCCAATGAAAAGATAAATAAATAAATAACCAATTTTCATAAAAGCAAAAGCTTAAATCGAAAGTGAATCTGTACGGATGGACCTACCAAAAATCAACAAATCTTGATCTCAGATTTTTGCGGGGCCAAACGAACCACCGCCATGGCATATGATCACGGTTAGGCTGTCAGACTCAAAACCTCACACGACGCAATAATTCAATACGAACCCGTGCAATGCTTTTGGAATTTGGGTGACCATATTGCATGTACTAAGTTAAGAGATTGAAAACGAGTCGATAATAATATTAATAACCAATTAACACATTAGGAACAATATTTTTGTAATACTGCATGCATTATCATACAATTATTTTATATGTAGTCTACTTTTATTTAATTTATAATGTTTAAATTTTTAGATATAATTGTTTTATATTAGCTTTTTAAATCTTTCATTACAGTTGAAAATTCATCTAATGTGTTAATGGATTGGATTACAAATTACATGATAACTTAATAAATAGCAATGCTCAATTTAAGAGAATTTGATACGAAACTATTTTTAGGACTAGTAACAATCAAAGTAGTTGTGCATACAAAAACCATTACATATTATATTTCGTAAATTTAAGTTTCTTTTTTTTTTTTAAATACCATTAATATATGGCTGTGATTTTTGTTTTTGTAGTGCAGGAATTACTTGGGGGGGGACCTGCAAGAAACATGTGCACCATGGCATCATCTTCTCTTGACCCATCAGATATCATATTTAAAATATATATATATATATTCTTTGAATATAATATTTAAAATTATAATATATGTTTTTCAGTGATGGGTTAAATTTTGCTATCATCACGGAAGTGCGGCCAAAAGTTTTGAGTATTTGCAGGAAATAGGAAGGTGACTCTGTCCTTTTCGAATTTTGCGCATGTTTTGTCTTTTGGATTTATTTATTAATCCAAATAAATTAGTTTGGTTTTGGTTTGAGAGATTGACCCCCAAAACCACCCAATAGCCATGCAATTGTTTTCCCGCTTCCTTACCCCCAAAAAAGAAATAAAAAAATAAAAACGTAATAAATTATATAATATTATTGTGCCCCATCTCTTATAAGATTGAGGTTTTGAAAATAAAAATACTGAAACATAATTTTACCACGGTATTAGAACTGTATGTATTAAATTCAATTTGCATGTTTTTCAAATTTACTTCCACTATAATCCTAATTTAGTTTACCTATCACAAGTTCAAATATATATATATATATATATATATATATAATTACATTAACCACAATATTATTAACTTAAAACAGAATATATTATATTTAATTGATTGCGTAGATGATCAATTTTGTTACATTTTTTGGCACACAATTAACCATAGAGTGTACTTATATAAAACTTAATTTTATGTTTAAAAATTCAATGCTAAGTATCGTATTCGTATTCTTATTTACATACAGATGAAGCTTGTGCATGAATTTGACACATTACTTGCAACCAACAGCATGATCAAAACTAATAAACAAATTTTTATTAATTATTTATCTGATTAAAAAAATTAAAAAATATGCCTGTATTATTAGATTCCAATATATGGGCTGCGATTGACCAACAACATTATTTGTGTAGCGTGCCATTTACTCATTGACTTTATATTTCCCAAGGAGTATAATATATAGGATTAATTACTAATCTAGGGTATTAATAATAAATTAAGGCCTTAAATCAAGCCTATAAACATGACATTTATAAAGAAGCAGTGCCTTTATGTTTTTATTTTTTTTTAAATCACTGTTTCCAATGAAAACTGTTTGGGTCATGTCAAAATTTTGAGAGAGTTTAAAGAAATTAATAAAGCATTTCAATTAACAAGTCAAAATTATTGTCGAAGGCCATGGCCATACCCAAGGGAAACAAAAAGGCAAATAACGAGGGTTTTCACGATTGGTGTCGGCGGTTACGTGCCATAATAGTTGCTTAGAATTCCGAGTCTTGTTGGTTGTAAGAAATGGGCGTTGGGTTTTGACTTTTGACCAAACAAATCTAACTCATAACTATTGCAATTGGCCGCAAAATTCCAAAACTAATTACAAACCGCTAACTTTCCCGCCCCTTTACTTCATGTTTTCAGCTTCCGCTTTATCTTGTTTTAACCGAAACCAACCGAAAACGAAACGTAACTTGTCAGTTGGTGAGTTTCAGTTTCGGTTAAAGCATATAAATTACTATTATTATTGATTATTTATTACTGTAAAGCTTATGATTATTATTTTAAAATGGAAATAAATAGACCATATATATTTGTTAAATCCTAAATCCACCCACCTAAATCTAAATCCACCCACATAATCATAAAGTCATAACATTGACAGTCAACCCGCATCATCATTTATGAGAACATTCAATCTGTAGGCCCTGTCAACCAGGCGTACGTACCGCTTGATCAATGCCCTGCTATGTTTTTGACACTTGTCAACAACTCCTGCCAAATTCAAAGATTCCCACTTCCCCAAGTTAAGGTACTCACGGTATTCATTGCACTGTATCATTATTTGTCAGAAAATCAAAATTATTGTTTAATTTCAATTTTCTCTCACATCTTTTTTTTTTATATATAAATATTATGTAATCTTAAATCTTAGTATCAGGCAAATAGTTTAGTCAGTAACTTCATAAATTATCAAATGGTTTTTGGTCAATAACTTTATAGTGTTTTTTTTTAAATAACAAAATTATTATTTTCTTTATGTGCAAAAAATGTAGAGAGCTGCATGTGTACATCTTCATCGTTCAAATTAAATTTATCCGACAAAACTCACGAGGAGAGAGCTTCAAAAGTGGTGTGTTCACAATTCGAGAACAACGCACCTTGCATATGGTGCATGTTCCATGTTGCATGTTGCACCCAATAGTGACTATTATTGTATCTCCGTAGCCCTATGTCTATCATTTATTTATTTTGAACTGAACAATTTGATGTGTTTTTGTCCCAAAAAAGAAAAAACCCTAGTTTGATATATATATATATATATATATATATATATATATATATATATGAGGACATGGATTATGGAAGGCGATGTGGGTGAATTTGATAGTAGAAACTAATTGGATGGTTATTGTGCATCCAACATATACATTCAAAATGCATTTTATTCATAAAAAAACACATTTATATTCAAAATTTAATGAAGGTGGTCGCCTCCCTAGTAGGTAACTATCTCTCTCCATGCATGTCATTAATATTTATTTGCATATTTTTTTTCTTAGTGGTTAGTTTCTAAACTGTGTTTAACTTTATCAAAGTAAGTGGTATTTTCATATTAAAAATTAATGTATATATGTTACGACTTTATCCTTATTTTGGAAAAAGAATAGGAATTCAGAATTTTATTACATCTCGTAATCTCCTATTCCATAACAAATTCACAAGATTTATCAAACATTGATAAGGAAAACCAATTATTAATTTGGAAATTAATTATTGAGAAAATGATTTCTAAAAACTTAAATTCTATAAAAAAAAAAAAGTTTTATCAAGAACAAAACAGGACGCGAGTAGTGGCAAATGCATGCGATTTTTTTTTTAAATATTAATTTCCTTTTAAAATTAGACCCTATATTAGATTCAACCTGGATATGTGTTTTCAAAATACTTGCAAAAAATATATGAGAATGTGACGTAATGGATTAAAATTTACAATACCTCAAGTGAATTTAATCATACTAAGTATAAGGTGAAAAGTAAACTCTTAAAAATACAGATTGCTATTTTAAACTTCTACATAATTATACAGATAAAATAACAAATAATTCATATGAATCCTTTTTTATTCATAAAAAAAATACTTGCAGAAAAAGAATTAAAAGCACTATTGTGTCTTGGTAATAAAGGATTTAAAAAGCACTGGAAAAAATGGATGGGTTATATAAATTTGAGCCTCAAAAGTCAAACAGATCTAGCCCAGGCTAAATTATTGGGCCCATCAAATCTTAACAACTTAATAATGGGCCATGATAAGTAGTGTTATACACATTCTAAAATATCTTCATACATTCATATTCTAATATTATTTTGCTAAAATTATCCAAAAAAAAAAAAAAAATCTTGAATGAAAACATACTATACAGATGTAAAATTAAAACAGTAATAAAATTTTATATTCTAATAGAATTTTAAATTAATAATTTCTGAAATTTTTTTTATTAAAAAAAAAGTGAATGAGAACAGAACATATTCTTCATTAACAATGACCATCATTTTTATATATTTTAGAAATATTAATGTAAATAGGTTATAATATATAATCTGCAACATTTGCTCACCTCCTTACCAAAAATGGCCTTTACAGCAAAGTTTATTTTATTTATTTATTTACTTTTTTTAAATCTCAAAATTTTAAAGTTTTAATTGGATAATTATGACAATTCAAAAGCAGTGTCTTTTAAGTCAGTTTGCATGACATTAGCATAATAGCATTCTGGCCCCGTTGAAGAAGCAAATATATTTTAAAAAATTATTAAATATATATATATAGTTGGTCGGTGTGGAAAGTTGAACTCTATTTTGTTTTCATATTTTCACTAATTACAAGGCGGCAGACATCCCATAATTATTCTAAAAAACAATAGTTAAAGTTGAGAAAGTGATGTGCACGTGTTACACAGATAAAGCGAGTAACAGGAAGTCTGAGATAGTCGAGGGAGAGTGTGGGTGCACTTTGTGGGTGTCAAAAGGCAGAGAAAAATCTAATGCAATTTCCAATTGGAGAAGGAGGGAGAGAGTGTGTCCGAGTTGGAAGAATGGTTCCGATTCGCTCTCACTCTGACTCCCTTACCATTTCAATGCACTTTCACTTTTTTCTGGGCACCGCCCACAAAAATCTAGAAAACCCTAAGCAAAGCAGAGTCCTTTTTCTATATAATTTTCCGGGCAGTCTCTGAAAAAAAGTTTGCAGTTTTCTAGGTAAGCCACAGTCTCTGTCTTTCTCCAACTATTTTGCTTCAATTTTTTGTTGTTTTGGATGTTGCCTTTGTTGACTTTGATGGGATTTTCCGCTTGAATTTGCCTTTTTTTTTTTATTGGCATGGATTTTGCTTCATTTTTTTGAAAGTTTTTTTTTTCAATTTGGCTGCAATTTTTTTTCTTCCTTATTTGTGGAGTTGATTTTTTCTTCAATTAACTTCTTCTTCTTTTTTAATATTTGAAAATAGAGCTTGTTCTTACTTCTTAGCAGTTCTCTTATTTTCCTGTCAAATGGGTTTGTTTTGTTTTGTTACTTTAGCAATTTGTTGAACTATTTTGTGAATTAGTTGCTGTTATTGTTGTTACTTTAAATGAATTATATGATGCCTATTCCAAACCATTTTACGTGAAGGCAGAAACCATAAAGCATGTGGTTTTATGTCTTGTCTATCATTAATCTGGAAATTTATCCTTATCACTTTGTTTGTTGTGTAAATTGTTTTCCTTGCAAATTATCTGCCCGCATTATCATCCATCGACATGTATATGCAAAACATTAATAATTGGCCCGTTGTTCGGTGGCTTTGAAAATTATAAGAGATTGATGTTTTGCTATTCAGTTGCAGACTTCAACGTATCATCTATTGAAAGTTGATGCAACAGTGCTAAATTCTCCGTGCTACTTGTATGTCCTAAAAGTTGATGTTACTGAAACAATGCAACTATATCACCATCCTTACTCTTTGAACAGCCAAAGAGTTAGACTTGCTTTGGAAGAGAAAGGCATCGACTACACATCATACCATGTCAATCCTACGACTGGCAAGAACATGGACGCCTCATTCTTCAGGATGAATCCAAGTGCAAAACTCCCTGTTTTTCAGAATGGTGCCCACATCATTTTCAACACAATTGAGATAATCCAGTATGTCTCATCTTTTGCCACATACTTTTGGTTCAAATTTGTTTTGGTAAAATTTATAGGATTTAAAAAATATTCGAAGAGAAGATACCATAAAAAATTTATGGCAGAGAAGTTCATCTTACATCTATCTTTCAACCTTTATTTTCTTTCACTTTTTGGGGTGACAAAGGAGATTTTTAAAGTGCTACATAAATTTTCAGGTATGTGGAAAGGATCGCATTGGTCTCCTCGGGTTCTGATAATGTTGCCTTTAGCAGCGGAGAAGTCATTGAATGGATGCAGAAAATACAAGACTGGAATTCAAAGTTTTTCACTCTTTTCCATATCCCAGAGAAGTACCGCAACTATGTTTCAAAATTCATAAGACGGGTGATTATTGCTCGGATGGCTGAATCTCCTGATTTGGCAGCTGCTTACCATTGTAAGTTAAAAGAAGCATATAACACAGAGGAGAAACTGAAAAACCCAGATGTATTGAAACGGGACAAGGAACATCTTATCAGACTCCTTGATGCAGTTGAAATACAGCTAAATGAAACGGCTTATTTAGCAGGGGAAGAGTTTACCATGGCAGATGTGATGCTCATTCCAGTGCTTGGTCGCTTAGTGCTCTTGAATTTGGACGAGGAATACATAGCTACAAGGCCGAACATCGCTGAATACTGGATTTTGGTGCGGCAGAGGCCTAGTTACAAGAAGGTGATCGGTAAGCATTTCACTGGCTGGAGGAAGTACAAAACATTGATGAAAACCTGGTGCACGGTTCGTACCAGGACTTTGCTAAGAAGATTTTGATGAAGTATATACAGCTTGAAGTTGAATACAATGAATACGGGAGTGAACACTGGTCGATACTGTAAATGGTGGAGATTTTGAAGATAAAGAAGTATCAAGTTCAAGTGTATGCATTTGCTTCTTTTAACACATTTTCTTCTTTCTTTTACTTGGAGGATATTCATTGAATGGAATTTAAATGGATTGGTTCAAAGGTTTAAATAGAAACAAAAAGATACATTTGATTAAGTTTTTTCCAGAAGCCTGCAACACTTTATAGAGAGGAAGATTGAGCTTTATGGTTTTTTTTTTTTGGTTGAAGAGCTTTAGAGGAATAAGTGCGATTATATATTTTTTTCAAATCATTCACAATTTGAACAATAAAAGAAAAAATAAGTATGACTAGTAGAATCTCTTTGACTAGTAGAATATCTTTTGTGTCGTTAGTGGTTCCCACGATTGTATGCTAACAAAGTGGATTTGGAAATCAAGTAGATGATTGAGCCACCCTGTAGCACTTTTCTTTTTTTTGATATATCGTTCCGCAAGCTGAGCGAATGAACAAAAATCCAACCTAAAATCGTGAATATCTTTTGCCCCTTTTTTTAAAAGAGAACGCGTTTTTTTTTATGTGATATCGACCGCGGTCGAACTTGTGGTATACGTTATTGACCGCAGTTAAATTTAAGGTATGCTATGTCAATCACTGTTGAACTCAGGATATCTAAAACTGCAGTCGAACTTTAGGTACGCAATATTGATGAGGTTGAACTCGGGGTAAGTTACGTCGATCGCAGTTGAACTTGGGGTATGCTATGTCTATTACAGTCGAACTCAAAGGTTGTGATGTTGATCATGGTAGAACTTGAGGTATGCAATGTCGATGGTAGTCGAACTTAGATTACGCAACGTTGACTGCGGTCGAACTTGGGTCACATGTTGTCAACAGGGGTCGAACTCAGGTTACATGATGTTGACCGTAATCGAGCTTGAGCTGTGCGATGTCGACCGTAGTCGAACTTAAAATATACTATGTCAATTATAGTGGGTTGAACTTGGTTGCGATGTTGATCGTGGTTGAAAGGTACATATTGTCGACCGTAGTCGAATTTGGAGGTCAGGATGTCAATTGTGGTCGAACTCAGGGTTTGAGATGTCGACTGTGATCAAACTTGGTGTTCGAAATGTTGACTGCAGTCAAACTCGGATACACAATGTTGACCGCAATCGAACTCGAGTTCATGTTGTCGACGGCGGTAGAACTTGAGGTACATGTCAACTATGCTTGAACTAGGGGTATGCTATATCGATTGCGGTCGAACGCAGGATACGAGATGTTGATTGCGCCGCGGTTGAAGTTAGGGTATGCCATGTCGATTACGGTTGAACTCAGGGTATTTAATGTTGACCACAGTTGAACTCGAGGCACACTATGTCTATCACAGTCAAACTTAGGGTATGCTATGTCCACCTAATGCTCCTCTAATTAGGTCTTGTGATTCTGTCCATTATTTCAAATGTACGTTATCAATTTGTGCAAATTAAAAAAAATTTAATAATTTAGAGGGCAATATGATAAAATTAAAAATTTAATAGGTAAAGTATAAATTTAATAATTCAATCGCTGATTTCAAACACTTCAAATGTGCCAAAACACATCTGATCGACGAATTCCAGTGCAACCGATAAATTTCGAGAATCACCAACCTGTTGAACTTGGAAGATCCCTCAGTTGCAGAGATCGCATTGATTTGCCTTTTCGAAACTGCGTTCTACGGCTCAAAGGAAGTAATAGAAGCAATGGTTGGAGAAGAGTTGGTCCAGAAGCTCATGGAGCTGCAGAGATGGAAACAACGAAAAAGGTTTTCCAAGTCGAGAGTTGGAAACCAAGAGATGATATAAAGGATTCAGCAGCTGCATTCCAAACACGACAAACACCTTTGAAACGAATAATGTCTTCAACAGTCTTTTCAGGATCAACTCCAATAGTTGGCTATGGAGCTCACCCCGGCTTAAAGCTCACGAAAAAGAAAAGAATATGTAGTTTGTAATCAGAATCCTGGAATACAAGTATATATAAACACGTATTTGCCATATATAAATTTAAGAAAAAAAGAGAAAAGAAAGTTTCAATAACAAAATTCAAGCAGAAAACCACAAAGTTCAAATTCACTAAATAAATTGGTTTAATGTGTATAATTCGTTTCTAAAAATTCCTTTCGATGTCTAATTTTATTGATATGAATTTTGGACTCAAAGTACAATTATACAAATCATATGTAGCTTTATCAAATAATTCACATCGTACCATTTCCCAATAGAATTTTAGATTTGGATTTTGACATTTAAACCTCAATTGTCGATCTTAAAAGCGCAAGAAGCATTAAATTAAATTTCAATATTTGGAGCCTAGGGGAACTAAAATATCACTTTAATTAATTATTTGCAAATAAGTTCATTGAAGCTCCCACCCATTTGGCCACTAAATCCTGCTTCTCTAATATATGTATTATAAAAGACCTACTTATATATGTATAGCCTAATGGAATATTTGCAAATACATTAATTCTCTAGTCCGAATTTGTAAATTTCACATAAAAATTTTAATTGAATCAAATTATAAATTTTTATTTATATGCATGATTATGGGCTATGTTGACTATGGAAGATGCTAGGCATTTTAAAGGGAAATTCTGAGCTTAAATAATTGGTGGCCCTGGGCCTCAGTTGTTAGCTAGCCTGTTTGCATCCGGACTATATGACCCGACCCAAGATAAGGAAAGTTGTTCAAATACTTTTGAACTGAAATGAACCTTTGGCGGACTTGCCAAAGATCCGACCCGATTCAGTTTGCATAACTGTGTCTCCTTCTGCTTCAAGCTGTACAACTACTGGTTTTTTTGGCCCTGAAAATGCCTCTGTTGTTGTGGCTGATGTGATTGCAATCCAATATGAACATAATTGACTCCATCTTCGTATGTTTTTATTTTAAGATTTGTTTATCTATTTTTCCACATACTTATAATAAGTTACAATGTGAAATTTTTCAAAAAGCTTTTTGATTGTGTGTTAAACATGATCATATTATTGTCATCTAGGTTGTCTCACTTCCCTCTATATGTATGTTTTATTTGCCCATGTAAATTGGTGAAAAAGTTAAAACATGTTTAATATTGATTATGAGATTTTGTCATTTGCAAACTATGTGTATGTATTATTATTAATTCCAAAAACCTAATTATGATGACATTGGAATTTGGCTAAGTCCAGCTTTAATATTTTTTTTCATTAGTTTTAACTTACTTTATTTTAAACATTTATGTTATAAAATATTCTGAATAAAAACTTATATTATTCAAAGATTAACTATTTAGAATTAATAAAATTTTAATTTTATAATTCTTTTAAAAATGAAAATGGGAAAATTATTATTAAAAATATAAAATTTTTCATCCAAATTTTTTTTTTGTCGTATAAAAATTATTTTTAAGATAGCTTGCCAAACATCTTTTATTTTTATAAATTAATATAGCTTATCAAACATATTTTAATTTTATAAAATAATTTAAAATAATTTTTTAATCTTTATTAGAAAAATAGTAGTGTACAAAAAGGAAAAGCAGAAAACTATTTTTTCTCATATTTGTTTTTTCATAATTTAAAACTTTTCTCCGTTGACTTCAAACTGAGACAGTTAATGCCTTGTAAAATAGGACAATTGCTGAAACTGAATGTGTAACTAATTGAACAGAATAATTAAATTCAATATTCGTTTCTTATACTATATAAACCGCCATGTAGAATTTTCTGTGAGAGTTTGTCTTCTTCTACCGTTTTATCTTCTTCATCCTCTATGCAGGAGGTTTTGGTTGTTGCCTATCAAACTCCCACTAAATTATGCGTTTAACTCTGATAAATCAGTTGTAAGTGACTTTGATTTCCCAACCTTAGTTATAATGTGTCACAGACTTATTTTGAATCCTTCAAGTTGTACTTGTTTCGACTCTTTGAAGCAATTAAGTAAGTGTACTTGGCCACCTTGGTTGCAATGTGTCACACAAGAAGGCAATGTGTTACACAACTTCAAGTCATCCAAGTCACGGACTTATTTTGAATCCTTCAAGCTGTGCTTATTTTGACTCTTTAAAAGTTATATTTAAACCCTTCAAGTCGTGCGGAAGTTAACCTACTTGCCTACACAAAAAACCTTTTTTTTTATTTAGATAATTTATCTATGTATATTATTTATATACGAATACAATATTACAACAAATATAATATTATAATATTTGTTTATATGTAATTTATAGTATATATTTCTTTCTAAAATAAAAATTACATATCTATATATTGTTCTGAAAGTATATTACTTAAATAAGAGCTTTACAATTTTTAGATAGTGTGGCCAAATAAGACCGCCCTTTATTTATAGACTCACAATAAACGATCCAATGACTATAATATATTTGATCATACAGTAGAGATTGAACTATATCTAAAATTTTCTATAAACTTCTAAAAGATTCCATACAAATTTAACCCTATATTTTTTTTGTTGTTGCCCAAGTATCGAAAAAGTACCCAAATGGCTCAACCATGACAAATGGATCGCTTTGACTGGCCCGACTGAACCATCGTGTGAATCAGGGCGAGGAGAATTAGGGTCAGCTTAGACATATCCAAGTGGATCGGGAGCATCTGGGCCAGCTCAGAAGCGAGCCCGAACAACGTGTGATTTGGATTTAAGGTTGGGGAGTAAAAAGATCTAAAAGATCTCTTTCCTTTTTTTTTTTACAATTCCTTAACTTACTATCGTAATATTCTTTTTACTATATACTCTAGATCGTATATACCTTATTTTTATATTTATCTTCCCTAAGTCTAAGTGGATTCCCCGAGACGCGCATACATTGGGGCTAAAAAAATACTATGTCGAAAACTAATCAATGATGACCTTCCATGGATTCACCTATATAAGCTGCGGCCAAAGTTGCAAAAATAAGAGCTTGAATGCCACCTGTAAATAAGCCAAGGAACATAACAGGTATAGGAATCACTAAGGGTACTAAAGAAACAAGAACAACAACTACTAATTCATGGGCTAATATATTTCCAAAAAGTCAAAAACTAAGCGATAAGGGTTTTGTGAAATCTTCTAAGATGTTAATGGGCAAAAGAATGGGAGTTGGTTGAATGTATTTACTGAAATAACCTAATCCCTTTTTGGTAAGGCCCATATAGAAATATGCTACTGACGTGAGTAAAGCTAAAGCAACGGTTGTATTTATATCATTTGTGGGTGCGGCTAATTCCCCATGAGGTAACAGTATGATTTTCCAAGGTAAAAGTGCCCCTGACCAACTCGAAACAAAAATAAATAGAAACAAAGTTCCAATAAATGGAACCCATGGACCATATCATGCTCTCGATTCAAACTGACCGCCGCGTGTGACAGGGCCGACACCTCAGTCTCCGCCATTTGGAGCGTCAGTCCCCTCCATTTGCGCCTCCCACTGTGCCGAGTCCTCCGCCTCCGCCATTTGGAGTGTCGTACCCTCCATTTGTGCCTCTGACTGTGGCGCTCCTCTACCCACTAAATTATGCGTTTAACTCTGATAAATCAGTTGTAAGTGACTTTGATTTCCCGACCTTAGTTATAATGTGTCACAGACTTATTTTGAATCCTTCAAGCTGTACTTGTTTCGACTCTTTGAAGCAATTAAGTAAGAGTACTTGGCCACCTTGGTTGCAATGTGTCACACAAGAAGGCAATGTGTCACACAACTTCAAGTTATTCAAGTCACAGACTTATTTTGAATCCTTCAAAGTGTGCTTATTTTGACTCTTTAAAGTTATATTTAAACCCTTCAAGTCGTGTGAAAGTTAACCTACTTGCCTACACAAAAAAACCTTTTTTTTTATTTAGATAATTTATCTATATATATTATTTATATACGAATACAATATTACAACAAATATAATATTATAATATTTGTTTATATATAATTTATAGTATATATTTCTTTTTAAAATAAAAATTACATATCTATATATTGTTCTGAAAGTATATTACTTAAAGAGCTTTACAATTTTTAGATAGTGTGGTCAAATAAGACCCCCTTTATTTATAGACTCACAAAAAACGATCCAATGACTATAATATATTTGATCATACGGTAGAGATTGAACTAAATCTAAAATTTTCTATAAACTTCTAAAAGATTCCATACAAATTTAACCCTATATTTTTTTTTATTGTTGATCAAGTGTCGAAAAAGTACCCAAATGGCTCAACCGTGACAAATGGATCGCTTTGACTGGCCCGACTGAACCATGGGCGGAGAGAATCAGGGCCAGCCCAGACATATCCGAGTGGATCAGGAGCATTTGGGCCAGCTCAGAAGCGAGCCCGAACAACGTGTGATTTGGATTTAAGGTTGGGGAGTCAGGCTCTCGATTCAAACTGACCGCCGCGTGTGACAGGCCGACACCTCAGTCTCCGCCATTTGGAGCGTCGTACCCTCCATCTGCGCCTCCGACTGTGCCGGGTCCTCCGCCTCCGCCATTTGGAGCGTCGTAACCTCCATTTGCGCCTCTGACTGTGCCGCTCCTCTACCCAACCGCAGTCAGCGGCCCGGTTCAGAATTTTCACTTTACGGAGTGTACTGGAGTGTCTCTACAATTATTTATGGGGAGGTATAAACTTGAGGAAGTAGCCTCCAATGAAGCAGATTCTCCATGTCTCTCTCTTATCTTCCTCTGCTAAAACCACCACACTGTACAATACACTCTTTTTTTTTTGTTGCCAATGCATAATAACACTTTCATACTGAGAATGGATTTTGTACATTCTGTATTCATGAAAACTTAGCATGTGGAAGGCTAGTCTGTGTTAGTATACCATTCGACTGTCCAACATATGATGATGCGTACAAACAGGCACTGAATGATAGAAGACACTCATCGAAAGTGATAGTGAATAGACAAATTTTTCGTTATATGTCTGAGGAAACAGAGGGAATTTAATATTATTTATTTGCATTGAAATGAACCCCTAGTTTTCTATTTCTCGTGCTCTACCTGATGCTGTATTCATGGTTACGTTTCAGATTTTGTTTTCTTTTCCTCGTTTTAATAGTACAGAGAACAATTATAGAGTACCAATACATCGTTCCCTGTCAAGCGTCGTGGTCTTTGCAGGAGAATGTGGCGACACAGATTATGAAGGATTGATTGGTGGGATTCACAAGACTGTGATATTGAAGGGAGTCGCGAGTGACGCTCGTAAGCTTCATGCCAACAGGAATTATTCTTTAGAAGATGTTATTTCATTGGACAGTCCCAATGTTGTTCAGGTTGAAGGCTGCAAAAGCAATGACATAAGAACATCATTGGGGAAATTAGGAATTTTCAAGGCATAGAAGTCACAGCATGGCGGCGTGCTTCCCTCCATCGGAGCTTTAATATCTCATTGATTAATGTTGAAGGTTGGCTTATTATCAGTAATAGCTCCATTGAAAACTCCTCTTTAACTGGTGGCTTCCTCAACATTAATCTAAACTATCAACACTTTTAAGGAACATATGGAATTTTAAGAGGTGGTGTAAACGAAAGCTTATGCTCACTCGTTTAGTTACAAAAGTAAAACCATTCATCGACTCATGATGGACTAACATACATAGATGGATGCTGTTCGACAATGCACTGTAATTTACCTAATTCCTTGCACCAATTTTCATTTTGAGATTGATGTGCCAAAATGCAATCCTTTGTGGCTGACGCCATTTGTCAGAATGATGCTTTTGGGGAAATGGATATAGGTGTGCATGCTAAAGTAGAATTTTATTTTTTTTTCTTTTATTATACTTATGATGCATTGTTTGAATAATATTGTTTTTCCATAACATTTGCAAAAGCCATCTTTGCAGTAGTCTAGGAGGAGTTTACTCTCCATTTCTTTTTATATCTTTTTTATTTTTATTTTTTCCTTTTTCTGGGTTTTAATTTGTTTATCTAGTTGAAAAACATTGGATTCACTGGGGTTTTCAAGTTAATCTTCAAGCCGCTTGATGAGTTTCCTTGTTTTGGAGCAGTTTCTTATTCCTTGCAAGGAAAGGTGATATTAGTATCTATCTTAAAAAATGCTATTTTTTTAATTTTGAATGAAAACAAAATTTTGTTTTTGGTAGTATTGTACAATTGTTCCTTCCATGTACATATGTTCCTGCATGATCATGAAAATCTTAACCTGTTGGCATATCATTGCATATAAAAAATAAAGTCATTGTTGTTTCGTTTACAAATACCTATGCAAGCGATGCACACGAAATCAAACCTCTTATATTATTTCTTTCAGATCATTCACAAATTGAACAATAAAAGAAGAAATTAGTATGACTAGTAGAATCTATTTGGGGTCGATAGTGGTTCCCAAGATTGTATGCTAACAAAGTGGATTTGGAAATTAAGTAAATGACAGCCATCAGCAAGCAGGCATCGATTTCCACCCGATAGCACTTTTCTTTTTTTATCAAGTGAATATCCTCTGTCAATTTTTAAAAGAGAATGCATTTTTTTTACGTGATGTCAACCGTGTTTGAGCGCGTGGTATACATTATTGACCGCGGTCGAATTTATGATATATTATATCGACCGCTGTTGAACTCAGAACCACGGTCGAACTCTAAATGCGTAATATCAATCGAGGTCGAATACAGGGATTGCGGTTGAACTTGGAATATGCTATGTCACTTTATAGAAAGGAAGATTGAGGTTTATGGTTCTTTTTTTTTTTGGTTGAAGAGCTTTATAGGAATAAGTGCAATCATATTATTTCTTTCAGATCATTCACAAATTCTATAGAAAGGACGATTGAGCATTGTGTTTTGTGTTTTTTTGGTTGAAGAGCTTTATAGGAATAAGTGCAATTATATTTTTCTTTCAGAGCATTCACAAATTGAATAATAAAAGAAGAAATAAGTAAGCGCTATTTGTCAAGTGATGCTGCTCAAAAAGCTGAAACCTCCATCTTGATGGGCTTGTCTTTTGTATTCTAATACGCAAGGCATAATAAAATAGAATATTGCGAGGCTACAAAATGGAAAGCCGAGCAAGAGAAGAAAGACGATACAACTAAATAGAAAAGATTTGGATACAGATTAAATGAAATTTTCATTGATAATTAAAAAACCCATAAACAAAAGAATTGGGGATATATTAATGTATAAAGAAAAATCAGAAGCGCTTCCTATAAAATCAATGTTGATTATGTTGCTCTTGGTGCTGATAAAAATTATTGCCATCTTTTTCTGCCTTACAGCTTAAATCCTCTGAACAATGTGTATTTCTAAGCTCATTTGTAACTTTTCCTACGCCTATGCTGCTTGCGGCACCAATTGGATTTCCCATGCCACCCGACCTATTCAAGATCCAAGGTGGCGGCCCTGACTTTATATTATTCCATTTTTGCTGCTTGAACCTCCTGCCCAAATCCCATGAAGATCCCCTTCCACGTTTAGCTGAATGTTGGTTGTCTGTAAATGGAACGTCCAAATCTGGTCTGTCACCAGTTGTACTGGGAGAGTTTTCGTTGGAGTGAGATGTTGCAGGAAGACATTCTTCCAGTTGTGCTGCTTGTGTTGCAGGTTCGTTAACTGTCATATGGTTGACAGTCTGAGACGGTGAACGGTCTTTCTTATCACGGGGAAACGGGGGCAGTGGTGGAAACGGACTGAAAGGCATGCCGGGAGCAACAACTCTACACCCTACAGTTTCAGCATACGTAGACCCAAATTGCTGCATTATAGACAGTGGGATTCCATATGAGACGGGTAAGCGAGAAACAAATTTCTCTTGTGGAAGCCCAATCACTGTATGAGGAGGACGCTTTGAATGGTCTGCCATTGATGACGAAACTGATGAAACTGAAGTGGTTTTGTGGGAAGACGAGAACCCTGGTGGAGCATCCTCAAGGGCAATCTCACTTCCATCATGAGCCATATTAGCTCCATTGAGTTGACAATGATCATGCATATCCGCTGCCACTTGAGAAATCCCAGGCAATGAGCTAGATTCAAACTGTTTAGTGGATCCAGGATCGATCTTTTGCTCCTTGGGTTCTGCAGGCTGGTCCCATCGGCTTTTGCGTTTGCGAGTTTTTGTACCCCCGGAAAGCAGAACACTCACACAAGGTGCAGAACAGCCCTCTGGGACACCTGCATCCCCCGCAGTTGTTCCAACTGTTGACTGCTTGACACAATCTATTGCTTCTGTAGGTCTTCCACCCTGATCACGCAAGTTATTGTGCAACGCAGAAAACCTATAGCCATTTGAATTCCTGTGAAAATCTGTCTTGCCATCCTCCCTGTCTGCAAAGTTAGGTCTTCTTATAGGTCTCGGAATCCACCTATCTCTGAAGTTTCGTGCTATTTGATGAACCTGAATAAGTATATTAAACTCATTTAAACCCAAAAAATATCTCATATTAACGTATCATACAAACTATAGGTACATCAAATGAGGGTATAAGCAATATGTTAAAAGAGTCAAAGAAAATAAAAATGTAAAAGACTAAAGCATCTTAAAAGGTAACAAAAAAAAAAAAAAAGGCGTTAGTCCGACAAAATACCTGTCTGTCGTCATGCTCGGTTAGTGATAGCATTGACTCCCTAAAGCTGCACATAAACATAACTGTGAGTGATATATTCAAGAAAATAATCAAACCTATGATAAAAATTAACTTAGTAAAATAGGAAACAAACAAAACCCTCCATTTGCATTTCAGAAATTTAACAGTCATAAGGTGGCTGGAGACCAATACACATTACAAATGTTTCATGGATTTTCCTTTTTTAAGAACCATCGTAAAGCCACATACTTGCGTTGTCTTTAAG
Organism: Rhamnella rubrinervis; assembly: GCA_007844105.2. NCBI lineage: Eukaryota > Viridiplantae > Streptophyta > Magnoliopsida > Rosales > Rhamnaceae > Rhamnella > Rhamnella rubrinervis. The sequence goes on from CM017581.2 coordinate 17,859,801, forward strand.
ATGATTAATCCTGGATTTTACTCACTAAGAAGGGGAAAAAAAATAAAAAGGAAATGAAGAAGAATCAAAGACGAGCAAAGAAAAAAGCATATGACTATATCTAGGCAAAAATATCAAAACACCCAAGAAGAAAACTCAAAAGGACGTTAATAGCATACAATTTGTTTCAAAATTGCTAGACACTACTGGATCCCAAAATAACCTTCTCCCTGAAAAGTAACTCTTTCAATGTTCAAATAGTTATCTATTTCCCCTTTTCTTTTACTCTGCAATTCAGAAAATTCTACATTTCAGATATTAGGGGAGGTGAGGGTCAATGCTCTTTTTCCTTTCTACATACTATAAAATTTATAGAATGATTATCCATATATAGTTCCATCCACAAGAAAATCAGTACAAATTATTAATACAGAAAAGAAATGCAATTACAAATATTTAAAAACACAACTACCATCCATTAAGTCTGCAACCAATCAGTACAAAAACCGGATAAGTTTCCTAACCTCTCCATTCCAGGGCAGGGAGGACCTCCATTAATATGTTCGGGTGTCAGAATCTCCCTGACTGCCAAATACTCTAAGACCTGCAGAGATAATCAGTTAGCAGCATTCTGCGCTCTCTAAAATGGTCATTTCTATTTCCAATCTATCAAAATTTCAATGAATTCTTGATGGCAGTCCACGTAAACAAAATATAGAAAGGTAGCAACTAGCAAGTTAGAAAATTTTGCAAATATGGCAAAAACTCCGCACTGCCAGAATTATTATGTCCAGACAATTTTAAAAATGACTAAAATTCTACTAAACCAAGTGTAAAATTCAACCTAAATGGTACTATTTTGTGAAAATCAAAGACATTGAATCTTCAACTTCTACTCTAACCAACCCTCATACAGGAGATCAAAACACTTACGCAAGAACAAAAGAGTGACTCCCGTTTATGGAATTTCTAAATAAAGAGATTCCAACAGAAATTCTCATCATTGATTTATATACAGTACATGGAATTACATTGTTTAAGAGAAGTTTTAAAACCTATAATTTGTAAATTGGTTTTAGAAACTAAAGACATCATTAATAATTTAATCTAGAAGACTTATTTTGTCCTTTAAAAGTGACTAAAACTTTACATATTATATTTTTGTTATAAACAAAATATTGCAACTAAAAATCTTACTTGAAAACATCTCATAAAAACCCTATCTTGCAAGGTTTAATAAGGAGCAAGCATTTGCCCCCATAATTCATCATGTCAATGGACCTTGCTTCTTTTCCTTTCAATAGGAACCAGAGTGAGCATTACTTATTATCTAAGTTAGTTTCACAAGTGTAAGATATCTCATTTAGATCTCAATTTTCCAAAATTAACAAAACAGAATTTGACAGAAAAACTCTAAAACCCGTTAATAGTGAATCTAAAGCAAGCACCTTGAGAAGCTTCCGGAGAATCGGTATCTTTTTGAAGTCTCTTCTGTACTGTTTCATGATGTTGTGTAACATTCTCAAACCTAATACACAGAAATATTCATTAACTAAAGCAAAAAGGAGAATACATAAAATAAATTCATTCATTCTTGACATAATGGAAAAACATATTTCCATGCCACAAAACAAAACAGAGAATACATTACCATTTTTATTAAGGATATCCATCAATACCACCCGTGATTTTGTTTTCAAAAGTGCATCAAGTATCATTGAAAGATCTCGATTGCTGAAAAAGTAGAGAAATTAGATGAAAAGTTGTTAGCTAAACATGCTTGAGTTACCAAAGTTTCAAAAAGTAAAAAGGACAATTATATTAAGAGAACTTCTCAAATGACCTCTGAATAGCTTCACCATTGGCACTGTCACCTGATGCTGCAGTAAGAAGAAGAAGCTTCAAGTAGCCTTTAGGGGCATCCTGTAAGAAAGCAATGTCATTTCCTGAAAGTCCATACACTGACAATGCATACAATAGGGATGAGCAGAAGGGTCAGACAAAACGGGGCATGATCATAGAGGCTAAACAATTTTGGTTCTTCTTAAGAAACAAAAATAGGTAAAGGTTCGAGTGAAGGAACAACAATAGGCTTCAGAATAAGTAACATTCACTGGAAAATATCAATTACAAATTATGAAACTAAATAAAAAAAAAATTGAAAGTGTTTTTTTTTTCTATAAAAAATCAACAACACAAGAAAATAAATTGAAAACAGACTGATTTGGAATAAGAAAAACCAAAAATAAAAACATCCACAGAGGGAAAGCACCACCAGGTTCTTCAATTAAGCATAACAAAAAAAACCAAAATGAAAACACAAAGGGAATAAAAAAAACCCAGCCTGCATAATCACTTTTACGATCTGAAAAACTGGAAAAAAAAAAAAAAAAAACATATCCATAGTCTACTTACTTTCCGTTTGCTTATTCCCCCATCAGCATCCAGCAACTCGTTAAGTTTCCCCTCAACTGCAAGCAGTAAGGGCCATCAATAATTAATCTAATCACCCCATATAACACTCTTTCGGAAGAAGTACAAAAAGAATCACTGACCTGTTTCAATATGGCTAGAACCTTCTATTAATTTTTTGGGCTTGATAGACAGCACCTGAGATTTATTGACTGCAACCTGAACTTTGGTGGCATGGTGGGGGACACCCTTAACTTTTCCTTTCTTAACAAAAGAGGATGAAGGGGAAGTTTTCTTATTATGATATGCTTTAGAAGACACCCGCTTATCTTCAACAGTGTCAGACCTAGACTTCCAAGCATCACCTCCATCGGATAAAGATTTGCCATCCATTTTAATTGAAGAAGTCTCCAGCCTTGGAGAAGAACTTGAGGATTTTTCGATATTCTCCTCTTCAATGGAAATCTCTTGCTGAACAACAGACATGAGCTTACTAGTTACATCATCTGTTTGTTGAGAAGTTTCAAAAGGTTGGGCAGAAGATGGTAATTTTCCCTTTGCACCCAATGCATCATTTATATGGGAAATATCAGATGTAGATTGATTCATGGAGGAGTCCTCTTTTCGTTGAGCAAGCACTAATTTTTCAGTAGCAGTTATTGATTCATCCCTCTCATCTCTATATTCTGCAGATTGCTTTACCACACCATTGGAGGAAATGGCTTTAGGCATTAAATTATCCACGCTATCTTCAGTTTCACCATCCTCAGGAAGCAAAATAGGGTCTGGAGTTTCATCATCTGAATCATCTTGAACAATTACTTCCGAATTAAGAGGATCACCACCTATATAACCCCGGCATTGATCGGAACCACAATAACATTTTTTGGCAGCAGCCCCAAATACCCTTACATAGTTGTAGTCAAATGTCACCTCTTCACCCTAACACACACAAACACAGTGAACCCCAAGAGAGGAGCTTAACATAGAATGATAGGAATGTATGCATAAAGCAAAGTAAAAAGAAGAAAAAGAATAGGCAGCTATAACAATGAGCACAAAGGTCATGGAACAAGCTATTAGAACCTAAAAATGCATTACCCAAAAAATCAAGACTTATCTTTTACTCGTCTTCCCTTAATAACATCAGAACTTTTTAGATGTAAAGAACCCTAGTACTAACACTAAAATACCAGACACTTGCAGAAGTAAGAAAAGATGCAAAACCTTCTACAAAATAATGCCAGCAAAAAAGAAGTTAGCTTCAATATATTCTCTGTAAGTATGAAATCAAACATGCACATCAGAGATCTAATTATCACTGACTCAGTATGTTTACAGTCAGGATAAATAATAAAATATTGAATTTATAAGGGCCATCAACACACATGGGCACTGAAGTCGTTCAATGATCAGGACATGACTAGTGACTAGTGACTAGTGACTAGTGAGAGACCTTAACCCTTATGAATTGAGTGATTAATCCCACACACAAATATTTGCAACTTTGACTCAATTTCTCATAGAAAATGTGTGATTAGAATCAGATGACAGAAATTAACCTCCATAAAGAGAGCCCTAGATTCAATTCCTTGACTTTTGTCAACCATCTCTACATTTTAACATTTAATACACGTCTCTAGCTTGTCAAATAAGGCAAAATAATTGCAGGATAATTTGTTTCATAAGGCGAATCACATACAGCTAGGTCAAATCTCTTCTACCTATACAAGTTCAATTTCATTCATTAAGTCTCCTTTCATCTTTGAACATTTACCTTATAATCTCTAGAGAAATGAGGCACTTAATCTTGTTAAACTTTAATACAAATGTAGAGTTTTAAAACAGCATTAGACATAAATTTTGGTTTCAATAATTTTGTTTTGACAATCCATAACTGAGAATGCACATCATTTACATGGCTCCAACAGAAAAGTAGTAAGTGCGAAAGTAATGATGCTACACATACAACCATACCTTCTTTATATCTCTAAGTGCAAATAGTCCTATACAAATTTCTCCATTCACCATCCACTGTTAAAAAAACATTAGAAAGTTAGGTAGAACATAAAAAAATCCAAATAATATACATTAAAAGCAAGCGTTTCAAGGTGTGTAGCAGAAGCACTAATATATGAAATGAGATCATGAATATTATAAAAACAGCTTAACTATTATCTGTTCAAACATTCCCGTTTACAAGATTCAAGTCAGCCTCTAATGTTTACTGAGAAAGGTTTCTATGCATATTTTGATGTCAGAATACTAGAATTTATTAAATACCTTGAATTATATCCATAATACAAATTAAATGAAAAAGAAACATATACACATTATTGTGTAAATAAAAAATGAATCATATTCTACCTAAAAAAAGAAGAAGAAAGAAAGCGAAGTAGAAAAGCAAATCAAATTTGTTAGATCTATTTACACTAACAAATAATCCATAAAATAAAATCATATGCTCACTATCTTGACAACAAAGAATAAAATATACAATAAAATCTTCATTCATTAGGAAAAGGATAAATCATAGATAAAGTAGATCATATGCAAGCTATGCTCCACAAGTCAAGGCATAAAAGTTTACACAGATACATTTCTATGCCTTGAAATACAATTTGCTATGCGGAAATTGCCACAGCCCATTAATAATTAACATATATAAAAGTAGAAGAGGTTTAACGCTACACTCATTTGAACAATTCTTTCCAAAATGGCAAAAAAGTAGGAGTTTCCTCAAAAAAAGGAGACACAAACAAAAAAGAACAGGAGAAAGAGAGTAGGGAACAACAGAAACATGAGAAACTAGTCAATAACACACTTCATAAATGTTCTACAATATCTATGCTTCCTCAGTGCTAGAGAATCAAGATCCAAAATATCAGAAAATCACAGCCCTTTCTAGCCTAGTGATACTCTTCTTCTTAACAAAGGGGGTTGGCCGTGGTTTGGATAATAGAGTTCCCCCAAACCACATACCCCACACAAAGGAAAAATAAAAAGGCTCATCAAGACCAAGAAATAATATATTGAAAAGACTCTCACTTCAATGTACAAACTCCACAGAGATAAGATACAAAAATAAATATTAACCTTTTCTGTGCGACAATTTGGATCACAACTATGGTTGATAAAACGCCCCAAATTTCCCTTTACACATGCATCTATAACCTGAAAATAAAAAGTTGAAATGAATGACAAACAAAAAATTTTTAGAAAGATAACCAGCAGAAAGAAAATAACATATACAGTTAACAATTGTGTATTAGGTTGAATAGAACAATCGATACTTGAAACAATAAAAATTAATATCTAACACTAGAAATAGCAACAATTTTTTTTAGAGAACTGCAATATATTATTCCAGTGAAAAGATGGGGTCGAAATATTGCTATTAAAAATATATATATATACTACTTTAGTTTTAGGCAACAAGCTTAGTTTTATGAGGCATCTTAATATGGCACATGCCATGTGGCTACAGACACATGACGTTTATAAGATTAAACAAAAACAAGTGTATAAACATTCCTGCATACCACAAAAAAGTCAAACTTCCGTGAATTTAACGAAGTAAGCTAAAATATACCATGCATGGTTGCCAACAGATAAAAATCTTATAAAGCATGTTTTACTAGCACAAAATAATCATACAAGCGAAAGTTAACACGCTCATAGTTCCAAACAGCTCCACTAACAGGCAGGCATAGGATATTCAATACGATGCATAAATTAACCTGCTTTACATATAGACATGAATTCTTCATCTGATGCTATGATATTGATACTTGACATTATAGATCTACTTCACTAATTAAGGATATAATGAAGTAAACAATTCACAGAAGTTCTAAACATTTCAAACATACTGAAGTTACTCACAATTATGCTGACAAAATTAACACAAAACATTCAATTTGTGTGTGTGTGTGTGTAAATAAGTATATAGGTAAGGCACAACCTCGCTGCCATTCAATGTCATGAAGTAGAAATGCTTATGACCCTTCATAGCATACTCTTTCTGCCTTGCTTCATAAGCATGCATATCAAGTACCTGATAGGACATGCAATCATTATCTTGGCAAAAACATATTGATAATATTCATTTCCATGTGTCACATGTATGCATGCATATAAAGATAAATGAAACACACAGCCACTCTCCCCACCCACCAAAAGAGAAGGGAACAGAAAATAGTGAACCCAGCAAGTGGATCACAATTTCAAGCCATTTTGAAACTTAAATCCATCATCCATAACCCTTTCATAAAAATACTCCAATCAGCTCGAAAAAGAATTCCTATACTTAAAAAGGTTTTATTCCTAGAACTCCAAAATTAACACCTTTTGCTTGAAAAAAGGTGTTCTGCTTTGTGCCTCATTGTTGGTTTATCAAATCTGTTTAAAACCAGTCTTTTGTGCTTCATAAACTTATGCAGTAATAAGTGCAGGCCTTGCCAAAACTTCCTTGTTCCACTTATAATGAAAAATTCAGAAAAAAAAAATAAACAAAAACTTCAACACATTCATTCACAATTCACCTTTGAACTAAATAACCAGGTATTAGAAAAGAATTCCAGAGTTACCTCCCCAACATATTCAATAAGAAATTGCCCTTTGGACATATCCTGAAGTAACTTCAGCCCATAACCCTTCTTCCCACATGAAACCTTCGCCACTTTGGCATACTGGCGTTTTTGGAACTGCAAACGAACACTTCGATTAAAACAAGGTCCTTTACACAATAAGTCAAGGACACAATCACTACAAGAAATAGCTAAAACACCTGTTGATTTGAGCAACGGTCTCTGCATGGACAGGCTCCTTGCACACATTCAATGTTAAGCAATCGATTCAGGCAATCATCTCCGCATCCCAGTGTGCCATCAGAAGGTGGTTTGCAATGGCAGACCATTATCTGATTAAAAATAAATAAATATAGATGATAAAGACTGACCACAATATCCAAGCTTAAGTGTAGAATCAAAAAATGAAACTGTTATAAATCCATGTTCATTTCAATAACATAATAAGTAAGCCTTCAAAAGGTAAGAAGATCTTAAAGAAATTTAAAAATTCTGGGGGGCCTGACCCCACCTTCAACATTACTGGAGCGCAAAAAGGGACATATGACTTGTACATGTCAAGACAAAACTCGAAATACACAAATATTCCTAAACAATTTGGCCTAGCACATACAAGAACTAAAATACATATAATTATTCAAATTCTATTATGCAAGATTAAGTATTTGCCCTTGCACATTAATTCACACTTATAGGAGTACTAACATTGGTTGAAAAGAACAATATCCTTTCAGTTTCACTAGAGTGAACCAATTTTCTGCACAGGAAGATAATTATGACCTAGTTAAAGTACATCCCCTTAATGGTTGTCCAATGTTAGCCTCATATGAAATAATAAATTTCCTCCTAGATATAGCCGGGCCCAACCATGTATGATTGATTTCCAGTATGAACTACGTCAAATTCAATGATTACAGAAAAATTCTTCTTCGTAAACTAAACCACCACGATATGGATGCTTAACATCATGCAAATTCTTATCTACTTTAACAAACATACATGGTTCTGAATCTTTCCATACATTTTTGTCAACAAACTTAAACATGATTATTAGCTTAATACTTTCATAATCATTTTCATAACGTGGTTCTTTAACCAAACATATATTAAAAAATAGAAAAAAAAGAATGCAAAATATGATAAATCCATTAATATATATATATATATATATATTGACATTTCCTTGGGCCTAGATTTTGGAATCAAAATGCCAAAGCCTAGTGCTTTTAAATGGCACATGTACATCTCAGAAAACTTAAATTTCTAATTGAAAACACTACACAACCATCATTATTATTATGTAAACTCATTGTTTCAGTTCTTCACAAATCTGCTGAAAACAACACATCAAATTTAGAAGATCAAATAATAAGGTAAAAAAATAAGTATCCAATAAAGTACAAACCTCATCAATAGTCAATGTTTTACGGTTACGGTGAAGGAATTGATTAGTTCTAATACGTGTCACATTTTCTTGTGAAACTGCAATACAATCAGACCAAAAGCGTCAGAACTAAGAACATGCATGGGTGTTTTTCTGAGTACATGAACAAACACATATTGTGTATTTCTTTTTTTTTTATAAGAAACAACCTTTTTATTGATAGGAAATCAATACAAAAGATAAATGTGGACAAGGAATCCTCATAAACAGAGCACAAACTTTTTGTGAATGTGTGTTGAACATGCTAGTGAGTGAGAGAGAGAGAGAGAGAGAGTAGAATCTCATTTCCACCACAAGCATATAACACATACCCTGTGGACGCCTGCACTCCAAAGCCTTGTGATTTAATCGATTTCCAGAAGCATCTTCTTCGCCTGAGGCATCTGATATTTCCAATTCTGCATTAATTTCAGCATTTGACTTCTCTTGAGGGATTGAGCAACAAGCAAAGGCTTTATCCATGTTGTTCTTACAGGACCTTCAAAAATGGACCAGACAGAGAAAAATCCCAAGAAGATTAAAAGTAAACACCGAAATAAATGAGAGAACAGTTATAATGTACAAGAATAAGTACTACATAGTTTTACACATGCAAACACACACACACACACAAATATATATGAAGAAAAAAAAAACTAGTTGAAAGACATTTAGTAAAGAGAATGCATCAAATAATACCACTTAGAAAGATCTAAACAATTATGCTATTTACGATTCATTGTTAAGCAATGGCATCCATGTTAACAAACAGCTTAGTTGGTACCAAGATGACTCAGAGATATTATTACATTTTGAAGCAAGGCAACTAGGAAATATATTTGACTGTTTTTTGGCAAATGATGGAGACATGATCTTCTCCAGAAAAGATGGTCCACACTAAGCACAAATGTATACACAGAAATCCCCATATAGGTTGATTCTGATGTCATTTACATTCCAATTGAGCTAAAAATAATAATTACACGTTCAAGAAACAATCACTCTAAACGCGTACAGAAACAGTATCTTTGGAACATTACTGAACCTACAAAATAGCAGCTGGTTTATAAGATACATCAGTATCACTAGAAAGACAAGAATTCTAAGCATTTATAACTTTACAACCAGAGACAAGATAGAGGAGTAAGTAGTTATTGCTTAGGGAAACCCATCCGACTACCTTGATTTTCAAATAACTTTGAGGAAAACATGTTTTGCTGCCTGTAGCAAACCAGATACATAGCTAGAGGTACATGCTAATTCCTAAAGAAACCAAAGATTCTAACCCTATTTATTCTAAATAACTAAGCCTCTACCTTTTACCAAACTCTAAATACAATATCATGCTGCTCATTTCCAATGTGAATTCCATAATTTAGCACTTCAATACAAAGCAAACCAAAAAATATAATATATAAACAAAACAAGCTAACATCGAATATCTTATTATTTCTACATAAGAAGTACTCTTAAGATGACCAAACATGAAATGAATGATGTTGTACCATGTGCATTTAGTTTCTTCAATAGAATCTGCAAGTACAGCAGGTATACGCCGCCATTTAAGGCAATCATCACAGCGAACCCAAGCATTATGTAGGGGCAAATATTGCTCATCAGGACCACCAGGTAACATATCCAAGTGAGGTACATTTAAGGATGCAATATTGCTGCCAGAGTTTGTTTTTCCAATGTCATCTACAAAGCAATTTCCCAATGTATGTAAAAACAGAAACAGGCTTTCATTTTTCTATTACCTAGCATGTCTAGAACAGAGAACAGTGAAAATAGAATCATGAAACAGTAGCACAGTTAGATTATGATGACAGTGATCTTGCCAAAGGTATAATATCTGTCCATGAACAATTTAAACAATACCTTCTTCTAGGTGACTTTCCACTTTGCAAACAACCTGATCATTGGCAGCTTTCTCCTTGGTTTTCTTCTTATTAACAGACCTCTGTTGGGTTTCCTTCTGTCTACGATTCACTCTCTTACCTCCTGAGTCGGAGCCTTTCGACCTACTTTTAGGAACTGCACGTCCCTTGGGTTTAGCTGCAGGAAGAGTATTCTTGGAATTCTGTGATTTTGACAACCCAAAGCAAATATCTTCATTGCAATGTGTTTTAGCTTCTGTGCTACTTTCCATTTTGATTGCGTCTAGAGAAATTCCAACCTTAGTGTTTCCAGCCGTGTTTAAAGGTTCCTTTGATGGTTCCTTATCACTTGATGAATTGCTTGAAGCATTTGCACTGGCAGACGAAGTAAGAGTCTCACTAGAGCAAAAGCCCTCACTAGAATTCTGTCTTTGCCCATGCCGCTTTGATGGTTTAGCTTTGTTTATTCTCAACGAACAAGGCAATCCATCTTTCATAATGCAATTACCTGCACCAGAAACTTTTTTTTTCTTCTTTCCTCTCTTACTGCTGGTAAGATCTACAGTTGCAACAAAATCATTGGGAGAAGTCAGAAGTGTACCATGCAAACCTTCATGAGGTCTGGAATCAAGATGGACACCTGGATTTAAATTGATAACTTCTGAATCAGGTGAGGTTCCAGGATCTTTGCACCTACTCTCACTTGGTCCTCCTGATGCTTCTTCACCTGCTCTGAAATTGCCCCTCAAATCTTCAGGTGACTTCTCTGTAATCACATTGCTTTCCAAGTCCTTGTTAGCAAGTTGAGCATCAAGAACTGAAGCATCCGTACAAAGTTTTAACTTCTCTTGGTTGTTGCAGAAAAACATTAACTGCCTAGCAGTTTCCCCGGTTCCCAATTCATCTTCAATGCACCTGACTAACTTTGGCGATCCTGAGCCATTTCTTGGGCAGAACTCAGTCCCACAATCACTACTAATAGCAGTACTAGATGGTAAGGTATCACCAACCTCAGGGACTGTGACAATGTTCAGACAACTTTGACCAACTATTTTTCCCACTTTAACCTTAAAACGCAAACCATTAGTTGAAACACCACATTTTGCACTGGATCCTTGTGAGCTTCCACTAGCCCCTCCACTATTGTTCCGCTTTCCATTTTTTTGGCCACCCTTTTGTTTCCTTGATCCTTGATTCTGAACTTGAATCACCTCAAGTCCATTGCAATTTTCAAAATGTCGTGTAACATTTCCCAACAATCCCCAGATAGATGTTCGAGCTGGTTTGGACAAACAACTTCTCTTCTTTCTAGCAATCTCTAAGATCAATTTGATACTTCCTCGTGAGGTTAATACATTGGCTGTATTCCTGCATTTCCTTGCAGCCTTTTTTGACTTGGATTTACGGTTAGATTTACCTCTTCGGCTGTTCCTCTGAGAGGACGGCAATACAATATCACAACATTTGGAATCAGAAACACAATCAACTTTCACATTATTTTTTCCATCATTATCCCTCTGTTCAGAACATCCAACTGCACTGCTACAATTATCAGGACCAGAAACATCATTCTCAAGTTGATCCTGTACATCCAACCTAGATGAGCCATTGTTGACAGTTATCAAGGCTTGACAAGACTTTGGAGAGACAGATTTCTCAACAATAGAGTCTGGCGCTACTCTGGAAGAACCTTCAGTAATTTTAAAACCTTTTTCTTCTAGAGGTAATATCTGAGTGCCAATTTCAATTTCTACATTAGTTGTAAAATCACTTTTGTCCTCCATAAACACTGTAACACTTCCTGTAGAGGAGCTATCAATACTATTATCATTCAATTGCTCATTCTGTTGGACAGAGATACTCAGGCACGTAGATGTATGTACATCTTCCAAGGTTTTCTGGCAATCTGGTGAAGATGATATTTGGGTGCAACTATCAAGATTGCTCTTCATTCCAACAACCTCAGTAATTCTTTCAACAGAGAGACAACCAATGCCACTGTCATCTTTCTGATAATTCTTCCAGTCGCCATGACTCACTTCTTCACCTGCATGTACTTCTGAAAGCATTTCACCATTCTTTAAACTTGCAATCTCGCTGCAAATGTCAGCTTCTTTCCCATCAGCTGAAAACACGATTTTCCCATTTGAATCTTCAACTGGACAACCAATGCTCTTAAAATCATGTTCGTTTTGCTCAACAGTATTACCTATCACACCATCAATGGGCACAGATTCCAAGGATACTTCACAAACCTGTAAAGGGGATGCTTGCTCACCCAAATCAGTGTTTACTTCTGGTAAAACATCGCCTTTGTTTTCTGTAACCTGAATAACCCCTTCCTCACAAAAACAACTGACACTTGTAATTTCCTCCACATCTTGTTGAACACAACTTCTTGGTGAGCCAGATACAGGTACAACTTCCGAGGGAGGCTCAGACAAATCTGCTAAACTATCCTCACTTTGCAGCCAGCGATCCTTCAAGCACTCCCCACCGCTATCCTTACTGCAAACATCAATGTCACTCTGATTCTCATTCAAACAATCCCCACTATCCCCACATCGATTCTCCAACACACTTTCCAATGCCAAAACATCTACATTATCATTCTCGGCCACCATCCCATCTCTATTAACGGTAACCCCACCGGAACTTTTACAACCAGTATTGTCATCGCTAGACATGTCCAAACACCTACCATCCCCAGCCGTTGTGTCTACAGTAGGATCAAGTAAAGGATAAGTTGGCTCTGAACATGACTGCTGCTCGGGAACAGATTGCATCGAAAACTCCGAGCACAAATGCTGCTCAGTAATGGACGGGCAAAAAGGTTCGTCCATGATAACAGAATTCTCACACGAACCCATCTCAATTAAACAAATTTTTTGTTTTTTTTTCACACAACCTACCGTAAACTCAACACTCCAGACCACCGCAAAACAATGGGAAACGAACCCTTCATTAATTTATTCACAACCGCAAAACAATGCACACCCTCCAAATTTCTCATCACACCTCATCTCCTTCGTATAAAATTAAAAAAACCCCAGAAAAATTTTTTGAGAAAAATAACCTGTCGGAGCAGTCAGAGCAATAAAAAAAACATACAGAAGAAAGAAAACCCTAGATTCGCATTCCCTTGACTTCCCCTCTGCACAATAAAAACCCTAATTTCAGAACCGACGATGTAATGCAGTCATAATAGTAATAATAATAATAATAATAATAATAATAAGGCGTACATACATTAATCCGGAAAAGGAAGACAAGTCCACACAAACCCAACCTTATTAAAAAAAAATTAATTAATTAATAATAATAAAAAAAAGAACAACGAAGCGATTGGGTACCCAAATACCTGCGGAGGAAGGAAGAGATTGAGGGTTGGAGAAGAAGAGGAAGAATGTTCATTCCGTTTTTGTTACTTTTATGGCCTTTTTTTCTTCATTTAATTTTTTTATTTATTAATCACTGTTTTCTTTTTTTAATAATTTTTGTTTTTCTCCGTGTAAGTGAGATAGAGAGAGAGAGAGAATCGGTTGGTGGCGGTGTGTGTGTCAACAAACGGTTTTTTTAAGGAAATAAATTTTGCGATTTCTCAAGGCCTCTGCGACCGGACGGAGGCGCTTTCTATATCATAAACTTCCATCATTTGCTTCGGTTCTCCTACTTTAATTGACCTTTTTACCCCGCACGCTCCTCTAATTTTCTAACTTTGGATACTCCCTCGCTTCCACTTCGACACGTGTCCCGCCATAGGCTAATTGGGTCATTTACTATGTTTTTTTTTTCTTTTTGATAAATACGCTCACATAACATAATAGGAATAGGATTTTCTTATTTTTATTTTATTATTATTATTTTTATATATACTATTATGAGATATTATCAGAGACTGCCACATCGGAAAAGTGAGAAATATCTAATGGTTCATTGTCAACGTATATTTATAAGTCCCAATTAACAACTTGCCCGGTCTAAAAAAATTTGGACATAAAAACTTCCATTTTTTTTTATCTTTTTTTAACACTCATTATATTTTTAAAATTTGGAAAATATTAGTCGGTTGAAAAAGTATTCTTTAATTTTATAATTATAAAAAAAAAAAAAACTATCGGTCGCCGGCCCTTTATTAATTTTAAAAATTAAACATGGAGAATTAAAGTATTGTATGTATTTCTCATCTTGTGAAATTCCGATCGATCTGAAACCGTCCACGGTTGAGATTTAAAGTAGTCCAAACCGATTAGGTGTTGCATGCAGCACTGCTATACCCTCACGATTCACGCACTAGCAGGAGGTATCGCTCCCCGTGAAACAAAGTTAATATATATTCAGAAAAATGAATCAGCCACCCTAGCTTTGACATTTTTGTATGAACCAACCACCCTAACTTTGACATTTTTGTAGAAAGAGTCCTTTATGAAAAACAAATGTAATAATGCAATATTCCACACAACAATACAATACAATACGAAACCTTTTAATAAAAGTTTTACACAGGTGCTACGTACTTGTTTGAGAGACCTTAATTACCCATATTATTACAAACCCAAGAAATTACGTACTGCAAGCATAATTTGTCTCTATAATATTGTTTAAGCCAAGCTATGCATGAGATCATAAACTTGATTATATAGAAATTAAAATAGATAAATACTATTAAATCCTCTCTTGAAGATTAGGCTGATTGGGCTGAACTCGGAAGGCAAAAGGCATGTGGGAAGTAGCGTACTGATGATATCCATTAATATCCATCTCCCTCACTTTCCCTTCCAGCTCCATCTCAGTTTTATGCTGTTCATCAAACAGCTCATTTCATGAGCTCACAGTAATTGCAATTGTATTTGTTAAATCTAATTATATCTCATTTGTTATACATGTAAAATAAAAATAAAAATAAAAAAAATTCAAGATTTAGGTAATTGATGTGACCCAAAATCTTAATCGCCAAATTAATATATTCATTCAATCAAACTTTAACTGATAAAAAGAAACGCTAGTGTGTGAGTGAGCCTGAGATTTGACTTTTAATTAGAGTCCTCATGACAACATCTACAATATCAATCATCTTTTAAACATTAATCATAGGTTTTGATCTTTGAGGTGACACCAACTGTGAAATATATATCAGTCATGAGCTCAGGTGTAGTAGAACATAGAATATTTGTATATGTTTTACCCATGCGGGAAATGAAACCCACAAAACCACGTACACATCTAAAAAGCTTTCAAAGACATGCCCATAATATACTTATGTATATATACTGCTACAGTTCAATATTTGCGTGCGTATATATATATATATATATATATCTTTTGTATACAAGCACTCATATGCACATTGAGTATAAAAATAAAAATCATAGAAGTATAAAAATCCCAACATAAATATATATATATATATATATATGAGTGGCTTTATAAGAAGGATCAGGAAGATGAACGTACCAGCTCGTAGTTGAGGCGCTTATTCGCCTCCTCCAACATTTCTCCCTGGGCAGCAAGGTTTCAAATAAAAATATTAGTTAGACAGAAATATATGTACACACACAAACATACACAATATTTTAGAGTTCGAGTTTGCTTTGTGGGCTATATGGGGACAAAAATATTATAATGATAGACTTATCAGAGAAAATATTGAATCATTTACATATATATATATATAGACACACACACACACACGTACATTTTCCCTCATATTGTTGATGAACTCCGCCTGCAGAGAGAGGCATGGAAAAAGGCAAAGTTTGTTATTAGATACTAACTTACAAAAGCAATTCAGTCAAAAATAAATAAGAATAGTGAGCTTGCCTCCTTCTCACGGATACTAGCAAGGCCATTTTCAAGTGCTTCCTCTAGGGCCATGAGCTCTCTGTGGTTCAAAGATGTGATATCCTCCCCCTTTAGGTGCCTATATTCATATATATATATAAAGCATTGTATAATTAGGGCTGAGGACCCAGCTGCCAGAGAGAGAGATGCTCTCAAAATGAAGGATGTATAACAAGTGCAATATTCTTTGATACCTGAGCTCGATTTGCATGTTATCATTCTCTTTCTTGACCCTATCCACTTCACTCCTGAGGTTCTATGAATGTTTTCATGGTTTGCAAGAAAAAACCCTAACCGTCATCAGCTTCTTAAACAAAAATATTAAAAATTAAAGTAGAATTATATAGTATATTTCTTTTTTGTTAATTCATAAGCCTGCTGCAGATCTGACAGTAGAAGATTGTGTTGAAGCATGTTATCATGCTGCTTTTACTCCAGAAACCCAGCGGAAAGATACATTTATATGTTATATATATGTGTGTGTGTTTATCAAGAAAAGACGTTTTATTTAAACCGGTGTGCTTTAAACTACCACCTACTCAGTTGTTTCGATTTTTGCAAGGAAAAGGAAGGGAAAGAATGGAATTTTATTACCGGATCTGGTCATAGATGTTACATTTCATAAAGTTTTTGGCTTCTTTTATATCAATATTAGAAAAAAAAAATTTGATAAAATAATTAATATTATAAATCATAGAGAAAAGGAATCAGGAGAAGAACCAGTACTAGATCCTATTTGTAGATCTAGTCATAGAAATCATAGTTCATGTTCCTTGACATATTTTTAGCAAAACAAATATGTCATTTTCCCTTTGGTACAAAGCTTTATAAGAAACGAAGATATACATATATATACACACACACACACACACACACACATATATAATCATTGTTCATGTTCCTTGACATATTTTTAGCAAAACAAACATTGTCATTTTTACAAATCCAAGAAACGAAGAGATACATATATATATAAACATATAAGATGAAAATAGACATATATATAAAAAGGGTTTTGAAAATATAAGTATCAGAGATACTATAGACCCAAACCAACCTCATGTTTAGCATCCCACAACCTCTTTCCAGACTGCTTGTGATAGTTGTCCAAGATCTCAACCAACCTTCATCAACAAAAAAACAAATAAATAAAATAAAAATAATTTTTACCACATGTCTGGTCTTTCACAAGAACACAAACAAATCCTTTCTTTTTTCACTGTAACTTTCGGATCAATGAAAAGAAACCCACAAAAAATTCTTTGAAAATCAAAGAAACCCGGAATGAAAAAGGAAAGAAAAAACTCCACACACACACACACACACACAGAGATACATACGTAGTGGAAGGGCTACAATATTGATGCATCTTTCCAGAGCTAGCAAAGATAATAAGGGAAACTCTAGCATCACATAGAACAGTAATTTCCTTGGCCTTCTTCATGATACCATTCCTTCTCTTAGAGTAGGTCACCTGCCTGTTGCTAGAGTTCTCAATTCTCTTAATCTCAATCTTTCCTCTCCCCATCTTTCACTCACTAAACCCCTCTCTCTCTCTTTCTCCCTAATCTTCTTCTTCTTCTCTGCCTTTTCTGTGAAATGGAGGTGATAAAAAAGAGGTACTTTCAAAACATAGAGAGACCCAGCTGAGGTAAAAAGCAAAGCAATACAGAGGTACCATTTCCATTATGGGTTGGGGGTTAAGAAACTTTCCGAGTGGCACAGAAAGGGAGGGTTTGTTTATGGGTTGGTGATAAAGCCAAGCCAACCGTACCCTTTTTCTTTAATCTCTCAAATATAATGTTTAATTTGTGTAGCTTTCTTAGTTTGTGTTACACTTTGTTAACCACTGGTCATTTTCTATCTCTTCCTCTCAGTGATTGATTTAGGTTTTGACGGTTTTTACGGTCGAATTTCATTGATGAAAGAGATAGAGTGTGTGTGTGTGTGTGTTCGATACGTAAAACATGGGGAGGGTCAGATTCAGAGACGTGCATGTGCCATGTGGTGGATGTGGTGGTGTCCTTAGCACCGTGGGGGCCTTGAAGTCTGTGACAATTTTGGTCATGCTCGTTCTAGGGTTTTGAGTGATGGAACGTATAAATACGACAATTATAAAATCTTAACCATCAAATCAAAAATCAAAGTGTTTTTCTTTCCTCATCAATAAAGTAATAAATATAGATTGGCTAGGTCTGTGGGTGCATGATAAAGGAAATGGTCTAGTAAGTAGCAACAGCATTATTCTTTATGTGCCCTCAAATTTGAAGCAGAGAATTTGATTCTACTACTGTGAAGTCCATTGTGGATTCTATTTTTTTGGCAAATAACCATTGTGGATTCTATATATATATATATATATATATCGAATATAAGTGCAAAAAATGCCTACATACATGGATACATTTTAAAGATATATAAGCTTTTTTTTTATAACATATTTACATAAATATATTGTGCATTAAATAAATTATTTACTCACCTGAAACATGTAATTTTGGAGCTTGCAATGAAATACAATATACGTAACTTTAATTTTTATTGTTTAAGCAAACATAAATATTAAATGATAAGATCACGATAAGGTCAATAATATCCTGAAAATTTTAATCTTTTTCTTTTTAATGAAAACATGGTAGGATTTTTCTCCTTTTTTATTATTATGAAATAATAAACTCTAAATTTTAATGACTTTGACGTCGACTCGTAGAGACAATCCAATGGTAAAAAGCATTTTGTCAAATTATTATGAAAACACGTTGTAGTAGACTTAAGAGGTGGATATTTACATGTGAGTGTAAAAATGTTTGGTTTATACTTGCATTTGAAAGATTTCATAGAATTAATATAAAGTGTTGACACACTTTGCTATATATATATATATATATATATATATATATATATATATTGCTGCATGTTATACGTAACCATTTTTCCGAGAAAATTAGAGCAAACAATCATGAATTTATACCAATCTCAATTGTTTGGAACCAAATGCATGGGTTTCATTTTGTACTGGTTATAAGCCTCTAAATTCAACGGCTAACATGGCTGGCAGGAGATGGACCAAAAGATGAAAGAAATAATTAGACACAACAAAATGAAGAGGAGCAAGAGGCAAATCCAGATCCACACAGATGAAGCTTAAGAGTCCACCAGCGATATAATATAAAGCAACAGAGAAAATCTAGCAAATTGGAAGCTGCTCAAAGTGATTCTTAAACTTTGAAACCAAGGAGTTTTCTGTACATTTAGTATCACCTCATCAATCTGATACAGACATTTTTTTATACGTAATGAACAACTTCAATACATTTAGTACATTTCTCACCTCAAATTAACAACCAACATGTTTCGCAATCTTTAAAACCCAGCGCAGAATGATTAAAACCAGTTTGAAACGTTAAAGTCTCGTAGCTTTCTAAGATGTCTCTCCATGTCCTGTCTAGTTTTCTGCCATTCTTCCCTCTCTATCACTGTGGTGGGATCATCTCTTTCACTCTGAAAAAAGCATAGAAGGGAAGGGAGGAATTAGGCAATACAGCAATGCATATCACATAAATTACAGAAAGAACTTTGGATCAGAGTTGCTCACCGCATGAATGATTTTGAAGGAGTTCCCATTATCACGTATTACAAGGAGGTCATGTTTTCTATCCCTGTTTCTTCCTTCTGGAATTGTGACCTATGGAAAGTATAAAAACCATTAAAAAAAAATTAAGTGAAATATAGAGAAAGTTGTTATACAGGCTACACGCCCTACACTTATCAATTTAAGGATTCAATAACTCTAGCACTGAGGATATTGACAGGCATCTGCAACTATCATTTCTGCCAATTTTTCTCATAATAACAAATCTCCAATTTATGCCACAAAGAGATCCAATCAACTTTGTCAAAGATGTCCAATATTGCAATAATCTATTGCCTTGGAATTTTTTATTTATTTATGTATTTAAGTTTTCTATCATATTCTACTTAAGCAGATGTCTAAAGCTAGATAGGCCTTCCACCCTAAATTATAATATGCTTTTGTCATTTCTAAAATCAGGAATTTTCTCCAAATATATGGAAAGATAGTTATCACAGGACAACATTGTCACTTTTCAATTTTAAACATGTTCATATGAAGCAATATAATAAACCAAGTAAAAAGGGACTGCAAAACAAAACTGAAACTCGAGAGACAAAAAGCATGATATAGTTTTTACTATTAAATGGCAATTTATGGTTTCTCCATACAAAATATGGCAATTTATGAACTAAATTCAAAGGAAATTTCCTCACCAGAACTTTTGCTCTAGTAATTGACTTTGTTCTGGAATCTATAACATAAATCTCCTCAAAATCCAGTACAAATTCAGGGTCGCCCAATCTTCGATTTCTGTAGTGCTTTGTCAAGTAAACCTGCAAGCCAGATGCATCCAAGTGATGTTGAAAGGTGTCATTCATTTATTTCAAGGAAGAAGAAGAATAGGGACATCAGTCAGGCATACATGTAAAGGGCAGCGGATAATGATCACCAATTCTCCTAAAATTGGAATGCATATGAAAGGAAAATTTGAAACTCTGATGCATGAAAAATTGCCAATGCCAAAATGTGCAACATTGTTGCATTTTTCTCCAAAAGAACAAAACTTGTGCAGCTATAAGAGTTGTCCCATTTTCTTTAATTGCAGTTGGTATCTAATTTGGTCATTTCATCGAACTTGGAAGTAAGATATAGTTCATGTGATAAAAATCAACCAATAAGAACAGCCAAAAGATAGAAAAAAGGCGTTACAGTTAACTTCCAAGTTAAAAATTCATCTGATCTGAGTAGGAAAGAGTTTACTAATTTGGAATGTTTACTCTAATCCAAATAAGTTAAGATTTCTAGTCAGTATTCTCGACCTACTCTCTAATTTCTCCAAAATGATTCTGGGTTGAAAACTTCAGTATTATATTGTACCCGCATTGCAGTTCTTACCTTTTCACTAATCCTCTTGCTCCTAGATTGCTATGTCAGATATTTTGAAGTGTGAAGAGGACTTACTTCAAACTTGCACCTCCATTTTCCTTCTCAATCATGGATAGAATTTCCATCTTATTTAAAACAAATAGACAATAAAAAAAACTGAATAGTAAAGTATAAATCTCCATGATCACTTATAGGACAACATCACCCACCATATTTTAAGAAATATCAATTCATGAACCCATAGAGTAGTTCAGGATGACAGTGCTTAAACTATCTACTGGCTGAGTTATATTGTTTCATTTGAGACTAAAATCAGTTCTCTTAGTCATCAGATGTAAAGTATTTGTATAGGCATCTGGTATCTTTCAAATACCAAGTAACCATAGGAAATTGCTTATTTAAGATAGAAGTAACTTGGATGTTATCTTCATAACAGAGCTTAAAACCAATTTTTAAAATCATCCTATTTTTTACAATGAAGACTGCAGCCTTAACTTCTACCAACCACCAGAATTTATGTGTATTTTATTATTGAAAACATAAATGTTAAGCAAAACAATAACTACGCTATAGTATTCTTTATCCGTTTTTGTAACTTGACCAATGTCAGAGATACAAAACATCAGAGTTAGCTGATCAATGGTCTTGAGCATGCATCACTTGTAAAACCAGTAATCCTTCCGTGATGAGATTGAATTACAGTCACGCTAAGTACTTATTTTTGCTAGGCCATCTTCTAAAACAGATATATATATATATATATATAGAGAGAGAGAGAGAGAGAGAGAGAGAATAAAAAATCACTCTTTATATAAACTATAACTTCTTGAAAGAAGAGGAAAAAAGTATTCAAACCTTCTGGACCTCCCTGTCAGACTTATACAATGGACCTCTTGGTGCATCAATAGGTGGTTCTGTGACATTGTAGACTCCAAAATCACTCTTCGCACAGCGGATATACTGCAAAGTTGTATGAAAGGAATAAGTTATATATTAATTATGAAAAAATGAAAGGATTTAATTCCCATGTTAACTACGTTCACTAAATTTCTGATATATTTCAGGAATTCTCTGACAAGGTAACTGTACACTGAAAAGGTAAATCCATGCTATATTCCTACTACGAAGGAGGCAGTGGCACAATGCCATGATCTAGTCTTAAAAAATGTTCTAACTGGTCTTTTGTTAAGTACTTTATGAAAGATTGTGCAAGAACACTAGAAAATAACAATTTATCAGAACACTAGAAAAGAACAATTTATCATTCTTCATATGTGAGAACTGCTTGAAGAATTACCTTACAATTTCGGTAACCATGCAAACCAGCAATATTAGCAACTTCTTTGAATGCAGAAGGTGAGATTTAAACAAGGCTAAATTCTTGATTGTCTTTAGTGCCATTTATTCCCAAGGACAATACAGCATTAAAGAGAGCCTCTAAAGATGGGACTATATGCAAATTGCTAAGAGATTTATATACTAGAATAACAGGTTTTATAGGCTTTTCAAGCTAAGACTTACTGACAAAGTATTTATACTTCTCCAAATCCAAAAATGAAAAACAGCAACAAAATGTACATTCTTCAAAACAGATGAAAGTAACATAGGAATTAGTACCTTCTGAGGCAATGGAGCAAGAACCTTCGGAATCGCATATACATCCGTATCTGGAGGAGTAACATACATCTACAATCCATGTTTAAAAGCAAAAGAATTAGACGCCAAACATTAAACAAGTCCCTATTTAAGAAACCAGAGTATGCAAGATACTATTTTTACTTTAGAAAAAAAATAAATATTAAAAAATAAACACAGACCTCCCTAAAATCATAGACATCGTTATCTGGGTCCGGTGGCTTCCTTATGAAAAAATCACAGTCGAGCAAGCTAAGCTTATGGAACTCATCCTCATTAATCCTATAATCAGCAATCATCTCGGAGTCCCAACCCCTCGTCGACACGAAGCTCTTGCTGTGCACCATGGAAATGTCCTCCTCGCCACCAACAATGCCGGCGGCGGCCGCAGCTAGCGGGTCGTACTCGATGTCGAAGTCCTTCTTGTTGTCGACCTCCTCGAGCTCCTCGTCGTCCATGTCGTAGTCGTCGGGATTAGCGCTGTCGCCGTCGCCGTCATCGGCGCGGA
The DNA here is from genome assembly GCA_007844105.2 of Rhamnella rubrinervis. NCBI lineage: Eukaryota > Viridiplantae > Streptophyta > Magnoliopsida > Rosales > Rhamnaceae > Rhamnella > Rhamnella rubrinervis. The sequence continues at coordinate 17,883,025 of CM017581.2, forward strand.
CGGCAAATGGATTGTTCGGCGACGGGGTTAAGGGGTTGAGTAAAGGTTTGTGCTTGAGGGAAGGGAATGCGAGGGGTGGCGTTGAATGAATGAAGGAAGAGGCCGCTGTGGAGGTGGGTGTGAGAGGTCTGAGAGAGAACGGTGGGGGAGAGAGGAGCAGAGTGGCTGCTCTCATGGCTTCCGGGATTTTATTTTTCTTTTTGGAACGGACAGAGTGAGACTGTGAGCAACGTACTGCGCGCGCTCAAAGCTTAGAACTATTGGAAATGGCGATGTCTTTGCTCTGTTTTCCCACTCAATCTAATCTTCTTCTATACACTTAAACGCCATGTCGTATACACAGTTTTAATAATAAATTATGCAGTCAAGTTCAAAAATAAAATAATTTAATATAAATTGTTAAAGATTAAAATTTAAAAATCAACCCGAAAGTGAAACCATTGGTTTATTTTTATTTAAAGACAAATCTAATTAATAAAACATGTTATGTTTACAAATTTATTAAATAATATTTATATATAAATTTATTAAAACTAATAAAATTTTATTTAATTAAACCCATGGGTCGCCTGCGCCTCCATCACCGGCCAGCGAAAAGCCATAAATCTGGGCGGCAACGGGTTAGCTTTAAATGCAGTAATACAATCAAATCGGGTTGGGGGGTCCGACCCATTGAAGTCTGCTCCTTCTCCGCCTCTTTCTCGGAAAAGCAAGAACGAAGTGTAAAAAAAAAAAAAATCCTCTGGGAAATAAAATCCCTATGTCCCGCCCAATCCTCAACTCCTATTTGTCCGTTGTCTCTGAAATTCTCTTCGTTGCTTCTATCAGCTCCCTATTCTAAGCAGATGGTCTTCGTCTTTGTCTAGGGCTTAAACCTTCCCTATGTTTCTCACGTCTTGATTGTCGAATCTTCGATCCGAATAACCTAGGATTCTGGTCCAACAATTTCGCATTCGAATGGAGGAAGAGAAGGGGGGTGGTGATTCTTTGAGGGCTTCTTCGTCGTTTCTCAAAACGGGTGACCGCCAAATGTTCACGGTGGAGCTACGTCCTGGGGAGACGACCATAGTCTCGTGGAAGAAGCTCATGAAGGACGCTAACAAGGTCAATGGCCCCTCTACGTCTACGTCTGCGCCTGAGCCTCCCGTCAGTGCTCACCCTGCCCTCGAGTCTCGTATTGCTCCGGTAAGACCCTCTAACGCAATATCTATGTCTGCATAGAAGTCGTATCTGTTCGTTTCGGTATTTGGTCGTTTGTTGTTTATGGGTTTACAGTATAATTAAGATGTGCCCATGAGCTGCAATCAGTGTTACTCGGTTTTTTGCGAAAGTTGGGTATGGTATTTGGTGGTAAATTGTAGTTCACGTACATTTTGATGTATCCCAGTGAAACTCGACTCTGATGGTTGCTATCGTCATGTGGGTTTGATATATGGTATCCCGTTACTTCCTTCATGATTTACATGTTTGGTTCTGAAAATTTGTTTGAGGAGTGTTATAGTAGGGATTAGGGAAGCTAACATTTGCATGAGCGTTGTGAAAACCTGTATATTAATATATTATAGCGGACTTGATTTGCTTGCTGATTATAGCTACTATCTTTGATTTTGGCTTGCTGATTATACCAAGAATCTTTGTCTTAGTGTTTTTCCTTTTGGGTCTTAATAATCATGTGCAACTTGCTTATTCTTTTTTCATTAATATGTTATTCTAAGCATTATGATGTCTCTATAATTGTGCGGCACTTTAGGTGCAACCGGATGGTGATGAAGTTAAAGATGAGACTGCGCCAAATCGATTTAGTGCTGTCATTGAGAAGATTGAACGCCTTTATATGGTATGTAAATTTCATTTAAAATTGTTTTGTTCCTCATTCTTCTAGCTACTGTTGTATTGTTGACTTTACAGGATATCTTATTCCATAATGGTAATAGTCAAAAGATATGTTTCAGGGTAAAGATAGTAGTGATGATGAAGATCTAAATGATTTTCCTGATGATGATCAGTATGATACAGAAGACTCTTTTATTGATGATGCTGAGTTGGTTGGTTTCTTTATCCACTATTGTATTTTGACACCTTTGTTCACATATGTGCTCCTATGATTTCTAGCATTTTTTTCTTTCATATGAATTTTATTATATACGTTATGGTCGTAATTTCCATTCTTATTTTGCAGGATGAATATTTTCAAGTTGATAATTCAGCAATAAAACATGATGGGTTTTTTGTTAACAGGGGAAAACTGGAACGCATGTGGGTTTCTTGAATCTTTTTATCTTGATAATGACTCTTTTCAGTATTTTTGTCTTTGTACAAAATAAGGTCATCTTGCCTAGGACGATTTAGTTTTACATGCCTATCATAGTTAGATTTTGGACAGAGTTCTGTACAAGAAAATAATATTCTGAGTGTTTAGATCTATACCATTATTCAAAATGGCTTGTAAATGATAGGATATTAATGAAGGAATGATGTGATGGAACATATAGGGAATAATTTTTTCTTCTTTAACTTGCGTGCTATTACTGGTTAGATATAAAAGGTGTGGATTTTAGAGGCAGTGGTATTGTTAAGATAGGATTATTGCTATCTGGTATGCAGTTTGCATTATAATTAGACTATATTACTCTAAAATCCGGTGTAGTATCCTTCTATTACTAACAGTATGGTGATACTTTCTGATTTTTTGGAACATACTAGTTGTTTGGATTTGTTCATTTTAGGTGTTGTAGGTGTATTGAGTTTAAATCCCTTTTATCCAATTGAACATTAGCCATACACATACATGTGTGTGCATACTTAGGTGCATAATCTAGGTATATATAATCTAAGAATTTATATTTTGTAGTCATTGTGCTTAAGCCTTACATTTATCTTTTGGAAGTTATTTTGGTTGTGCTAAGAATGTTGTTTAGAGCTATTTAGTATTGTTTGTACCAAGGATTTTACTAACAATTCGAAGTTTGCACTTTTTATAAGAGAAATTAAATATATAGTTGTGTTAGTATATTGAGTTTGACATTTTTTTTGTCTCTTATACAAGTAGCGAGCCTACGGTATTACCGAACCAGCAACCAAAGAAAAGGAGAAGAAAAGATTTAGCAAAGGGTAATGGTGAAAATGATGATGGTCATTTGCCAAATAATAAACATGCAAAATTAGGCAAGATGGCAGCTCCAAAGGTTACACCAGCTCTTGCAAAGAACTCATCTACTTCCACTCATGCTGTGGCTATAACTGGTGAACACTTTGAAGATGTGAAATTTCAGAACCAATTGAATGCTTCTGGACTTGGTTCGAAAAAGAAATCATCTGATTCTAAAACAATATTGGATCCTACTTTTCTGAAAGTTTCAAATGGAGAAGCATCTGTACCACTAGCAGAAGTGAAGGATGTTGATAAGCACAAGACTGGAGCCCTCCTATCTAAGGATCCAAGTAGTAAATTTAAAGATGTGACTGTATCTTCTGATTGTTCACATCTGAAATATCATGACAAGAGTGCTTATTCACATGCCAGACCACAGTCTGGGAGACAATTGAGTAATGTTGATCAGCTGGAATCATCAACTCGTGCCAGAGAAAAAAGTGGGATTCGTGAACCGCCTGACATTAATGCTTTTGAGGGGAAATACTCCATGCCAACAAAGGTTAGTATTTCTTGTTCTCAATTTATTTATTATTTTATAATCTCTGGACACATGCCATTAGTTTTATGAATTTCATGATATACAGGATGCTTGAAATTGCAATTTTAGTAAATCCAGGCTCATGTGTGTGCTTTTCCATATTTATATGTGAATTTATGATGGGAAAAATATACAACGCATCGATTGCATTTTTGCTTCAACCTTATCCTTTGTATTTGTTCCCATGGCCTGGCTTGGTTGTAATTTCAAGGCATTTACGATCAACCTATCATCTATAAGAGCACCTTTACTTCTTAGATACAGATATATCCTTGAGGAGATTGAGGGTTGAGTTGGATGTGTAAAGACTATCACAGGGATCTTAAAAAGCTATCCGTTAATCCCTTATTCCTATATATATATATATATTATCATTTGCTTTTTTCAGGCTGATTTGCATAGGAGGAAAAGCAGATGAAGTCACAATTACATGTTGGAACTACTGGAAGTTTCCTTCATGCTCTGCAATTTCTGCTTCTTGTGGAAATCCAAGCCACAAGTTTTAGTCTCGTACATTTCCTCTATGATGCTAGTTTTCATTCTGAATTTAAATTATGCAGAAAACTCCACACATGCACAAAAGGGATGGTTCTAGTGGAAGGCCAAAAGGCTCAATGCTTGAGAAGGCTATTAGGGAGTTGGAGAAGATGGTTGCAGAATGTAAGATCTAAAGCTCTTTTGACATTTGACTTTATTTTGATGATGTTTTGTTTTGGTTACTTTGGTTACCTTCAAATGATAGCTTTAGGATTTTCCTTTGGGCGAATATTTAATTCTGTGTGAAATATTTCAGCAAGGCCACCTGCTGTGGAAAATCAAGAGGCTGATATTTCATCCCAAGCTGTTAAAAGGAGATTGCCTAGAGAAGTAAAGATGAAGCTTGCTAAAGTTGCCAGACTAGCGGTATTCTGGATTATAATTTCTTAATTTTTGGTTTTGTACATCATAATTGTCTTATTAGAATCGGACCACAAACCACACACATGCAGAAACATATACTCCTTTTAGCCTGTGAAAATATTTACACATTTTCTTTGGATGCAGCAGGCTAGCCATGGAAAAATATCAAAAGAGTTAATTAACCACCTTATGAGTATTTTGGGTCATTTAATACAGCTGAGGACATTAAAGGTACCAAAGATGTGGTACAATGACAATATGGTTCTCCAGTACCTGTTGCTTAATTTTAAATTTCAATGCAATTTTAATTTCCTAAACATTATGTAAATTGGTGGGGTCAGATTCAAAACTCAAAATATCTTTTTTATGGTTCTGGAATTAATGGTTTAGTAGGAATTTGACAAATAAGCATGAGCATTCCTTCCTTCAATAGTTTCTTTGGTTCTTGACTGTTAATTTATAGCAATGTTCTTGAACTTTTGAAGAGGTTGATATGATTTCTTTGATGATATAGTGTAATGCTTTTGAGTTAAATAGACAATTTTCTGTAATTACTTGTTTTTTACTCTGACATGAAACAGATTTATTTGATGTTTGTACTGTTCACACTTGCTAAAGTTTAGTTGATTATTGATTTTTTTTTTTTTGGACAAAGAAGTCGCATTTTTTTTTATTATGGACAAGATATTGGATAAATAATTAATTGGGGCTGTGTTGGTTTTATCTTCACCTGGCTGTTAACTTTTTCCTTCCTTTTCTTTTTTCTTTTCACTTTTGTTGAAATTTACTGGATCACTGATGTTTGTGAAATGTTATTATTCTGCAGAGAAACTTAAAAGTTATGATTAGTATGGGTCTGGAGGCAAAACAGGAGAAAGACGATAGGCTTCAACAGAAAAAGAAGGAAGTTGTCGAGATGATTAAAACAAGGGCCCCTTCTTTAGAGTCCAAGGTACATATGGTTGAGTCTGTGTTAAAGTGCTATGCCTTTTCTGGATGGGTGAAAAGCGATTCCTTTATTAATGATTAATGACACTGGATAATCATACTACAATTGTTTAATTTCTACTGGATCATATACAGTTCAGCTTCTATGATCTCTTTTTGCCTTTAGCTATACGTAAGAAATTTTCTCTGTGTCTTTCACTGTCTGGGCATCTATTGTAACCAGTTTACCTTGTTGTCATCCAGCTCAATTTCCCTTTCTAAAATTATACCTTTTGTTTCTCACTATCACATTCTTTTGCATATTATTGTCATTATAGTCATCATAGTCCTCATTGTTTATTTTTATTAGGTGGAACAAGTTTTTGGTTATCTGAACCAAATTGAGTAATTTTTATGATCTTTTCCTATTCAAGTCTTGTTGAGCATTTTGCTTTGCTAATTTTCGATGAGATATTGCACAGACCTCTGTTCTCATCCATCTGGCTTTTCATCTGCTCTGCTATCATATCTTCCACTGGTTTTGCTTTCTTATGTGGGGCATTTGTTTTTGTTGTTTCTCGTTGGGTATCTGTAGCTTTTCTCCATACCATCCTAGATGAATTGTTTGTCTCTTGAATTCATAATTCTTCTTCACAGCAAATTCTGTGGGTTGTCAACAACTCCTCCTTCGAACAGTAGCTTCAGAGCATAGGATTTATCTTTTATAATGCATGCTGAACATTGTTGTTTTGTTTTGTTTCCACTAGCCATACTATGAGTGCATGTATTATATCTTAATGATGAGAGCAACCTTCATCATCATTAATGTGAAATGCATTATATGTTTCAGGCGTTGGAGCAACAAGCTGGGGCATCAGATGATTTCCAAGAAGTTTCTGCTCAAGATAAAGAAGCCTCTAAGAGAAAGTTTTGTATGGATGCAGTATTGGAGGATAAGATCTGTGATCTCTATGACCTTTATGTTGATGTACTTTTCTTTGCTTTCAATGCCTGTTCCTGGGTATTTGGTTCCTTTTCTTTTCAGGAAAACCTCTTGTATCTGTATCTTGTTTTGATCTTTGTTTCTTAATGGTTATAGGGGCTGGATGAAGATGCAGGTCCACAAATCAGAAAGCTCTATGCAGAGGTATTCTCTTTTTCCTGTGCGTTTTTCCCCTTCCCCCCTTTTTTGTCTGCATTGCCAGATCTCTCTGGCTGCTTCTAAAGTGATTTTGTGAAATTTGTGTGAAGGACTATCGTACGATGAAAGCATCCACATAGTTATAGAATTTGTTGCTTCTAATTGACTTTGTTTGATTTTGCATTTCAGACTTTTCAGTTTGTGCTGAATACATAGAAGGGTGTTTTCAATATGGGAACCTTATGAGTGCCTACTTTCTCTTCTGCTCTTCAGTTTCACCTATAGCCTTTCTGAAGAAACTTTCAAAGTATTAACTTCGTCATGAAAAAGCTTAGTGGTGCTACTGGATTTTGTATTTCTAAACATGCACCCAACCAATCATTTAGTTCTTAAAGTCATCTTCTTGAAGAGTCCTGCTGTTGCCTAATGTTACAAAGTCTTTTTAATACTGATATGCGCTCTCTTTCTAAGCTGATCTAGTCGTGAGATTTTTGAGCTGATCTAGTCATGGTCTCTTTTTATGCTGATCTAGTTGTGGTCTCTTTTGGGGTTAATAAAATTTCCTGAAGTTGATTTAACCAAGCTTTCTGAGATTTTTTACTCTCATGTAATTCAGCTTGCAGAATTGTGGCCAAATGGTTTCATGGACAATCATGGGATCAAACGTGCAATTTGCCGTGCGAAAGAGAGGCGGAGACAACTATACAGCAGAAATAAGGTACCTAGGGTTCTAAATTCCTCAACTCAACACTGCAAGTGATTTGCGTGCTGTTATTGTTATGTTGTTGAGATTGCTCAAGTTCTAGGCTTTTGTTGGAGCATGTACAATGTAAAGCTTATACAAGCAGTGAGTACTTTTGTGTCTTAACATCATATGTAAGAGTCAATCTTGTAGCCCTGTTAAAATATACTTGGTACTTTGTCCGAAGAAAAATTTACATCCACTTAGTTGTATGCTTTGTATCCCTGTTAAAATATACATTCACATTGTTATATGTACGAGTTCTTAACCATTTTGCTTTAGCAAAGCTTGTCAAAAGAAAGGAATATATTGTTTTACTGTAATCTTCTGATTTTATGGATCATTTAACATAATGCTTGAGGTGGCTTTATATGTCTGATTATTTTGGGTACGTTTTTTTTTGGAAAAATATGTCTTTGTTCAGGATCAGGAGAAACTCAAGAGGAAAAAAATGTTGGCTCCTAAGGTAGAGGAGGCAGTTCGAGTTGAGGCTAGTTCCATTGTTCAGCCACAATACACACGGGAGAGGTTGGCTACTGAATCATGCAGTCACAGTTCAGCAAACAAGCCGGTTTCAAGCACAAGTGCATCAGCTGTGCGGATGCCCAGTCCAATGAGTGCTTCTAGCTTCGACAGAGTAAAACAAGAGAAGTTCAAGGGAAGTTCGAGCAATTCTATGGACGATGCGAGGGTGGGAGACGGAACCTTGACAAAGAAGAAAGTGAAGAGGAAACCAGAAGTAGAGTCGGATGAAGCTCGGATTCGTCCGGAGAAGTTGCCTCCGCAGCAAGGAGAAGAAAGACAGAAGTCATTCAAGCAGGCTGCAAGTCTTCCTCACAAATCAAACCTTCAGTCCAATGTTCTTCCAAGCGTTGAACAGTCAAGCTAACATGATATTAGCCCTAGTTAGGAAGTATTTTTTTTTTCATGATGAAAAATGTTTGCGTAACGTGGTCGTCTTCAGATTTTTTATTTAATTTTTTTTTTTTTCATGGGTGGTCTAAGTCTTCATTCATTATGGCCGACTGATTGTTACCATTTTTGTAATCAAGTATTATTGCATGTGGCTTATTAGAGATTTATCTTTCTCAATAGAAATAGCAGAAATAGCAGAAATCTGTAATTTTCTTGTGCAGTTGACGAGATCTCATAATGTAAAGCTCTTCTTATTCTGTCTAATAAAATGTGGATGGATTGTTGTTCCATACTAGTATGAGGAAAAATAATTTTATTTGGTTCTTATTGTTATATTATAATTTTAGAACAAAAATAAATTTTTAACAATAATATTTAAGAAAGCCCAACTTAAAAGTTAAAAGACTCTTACCATTACCTTTCTGGGGCAAAATTATGAAGAAAAAAAAAATTAACTAATTTTCAGAATGTTTATTAATATGACATCAAAAAATAGAAAAATAATTTGTGAGAGGCATCTAGAATATCAGTAATTTTATATGGTAAAAAATACTTTAAAATAATTGCATCCCGATCCTAAAATGGAAAGGGTGTGGCCTAGCGGAAAGGAAGCCGACCGTTCATCACACTCGTAATCACACTCGCTTGCGAGAGTTGTGATTCGAGTCTTGACAAGCTCCGTTATTCGCCGGTGTCTTCGAACTTTCTTGAATCGTAGGTGAAGCGATCGTCGGATGGAGGGATCTGTTTAAATGTACAGATTGATTCAAAGTTGGAGAAGAAGCTCTACTCACTAATATAATTACGATGAGATCTACAGAGCTTTTTATTCATCAAAAAAAATTTTCAATGAAAAGAATCCAACGGCAGCCTGATTGGATTCATTATGGGTAATGAGCATTGGCGACCACCAGATCAAACCCAAAACCCTTCCCGCGTTTTCTTTTGCGGATCCTGTCCGAACTCCGAATCCCCAATTCGATAGCCTCCAAACCGGTTCGGAAAGCTCTATCACAGAGTCACAGCCTAAACCCACACCATACTGGTCTACTCTCCGTCTCTTTCTCTGCCGCCGATATGCTGAACGCGAAGGCGTTCAAGGGAGCCAATGTGTTCATGTCGCGGAACCTCGTCCCTCCAGAAATTTTCGACGCGCTTCACGACGCCCTCAAGCAAAATGGGGCCGAGGTCTTCCTCTGCTGCGACCCTTCCCGCTCCGGTCCTGACGATTTCCACATTATCTCTTCCCCCGATCACGTTAGAATTCGCGACTCGATAAATCCTTTTTTTTTTTTTTGTTGGCTTGAAAGAGTTTGTAGCTACATTTCTGGTTTCTGATTTATGTGTTCGGATTTTTGGTTTGTAGGTGAAGTTTGAGGATCTTAGAGCCAAGGGTTGTAATTTGCTTGGTAAGGTTCTGTAAATTTCGCGTGGGTTTGTTTTAATTTTCTCTTGGCTTGGTTGTCTGGTCTTTGCGCTTACAGCATTGTAAAACATATAAACCAATTACCGCAACATATATTTATTTATTTTTTAAAGTAGATTTTGAAAACATGGTTAACTGTTTCACCTTTTTTTTTGTATGTCCACCATTTTATTGTTTTCAAGAAGTGTAGCTTAGCAGGCAAATGGTATCCTGTCAGTTCGTGCTTTGATTATTGTTTTTCATGGTTAATAATTAACTTGGATTATCATTTGGAGATCAATTACGGGGATGGTTGTGTGAAGTATTAAATTAAAAGAATATTATCTATTTCATAAGCCATAGTGAATAACACATCTCATTTGAATTTTGATGGTGATTGTCTAGAAGCTTTGCATAATAGTTCATGTTCTACCTTGCAAACGGATGCTGATTATGATGTGCCTTTGTTTGTTGGTCAGGTCCACAATGTGTGTTATCCTGTGCGAGAGAGCATAGGGCTCTGCCTAAGCAAGGGTTCACCTGTTGCCTTGCGATGGATGGTGTAAATGTTCTTGCTTCCGGTTTTGATGAGGATGAAAAGGTACTGTGCTTCTGGTACGTGCATGTATTTTCCAACATTTGGACCTCTGATTAGACAAAGTTGGTAATGGTATTATATTTAATTAGCCAAAACAAGATTGTCTATATGTTCAATATTGCATCAGTGAATTGTATATTTCATATATTGCAGGATCGATTACTTGCATAACCATGTTTATCTTCCTCACTATTGCTTACGATATAATTATGCAGGGTAAGATAGAAAAGTTAGTTACAGCGATGGGAGGAGTGTCGCATACTAAAGCATCTTCAGATGTTAGCTTTGTCATTGTAAAGAATGTCTTGGCTACAAAATACAAGGCCAGTTACTTGAATATTTTGCTTTTCTTTTAAATAATTAAAGTATTATTTTACACATTACTAAATGGTTGAGCTTTTTACTAGGTGAAATATAGTTAGGTGATTTACTTATTTATCTTTAATTTGTACTCTTTCTACGCGAAGTTAAGATTTTACATTGATTTTATGGTGGTTTTGTTAAATATGACTTGTTTCCTATAGATTTACAAAGTAAGATGTTTTGATTTGTTCCTACCAGTTGAGTTTTGAATAAATCACTAACATTATCAATTTGTACTTCAAAAATTCTAAATTGATTTGAGGCATTTGCCAGATTGTGTTATTATAATTTGTAAGCTTTGTATGTGGGTTGTGATTGAGTCACTACAAATTAGGAGATTGTAATGGGAAATAACTTCAAGGTAGTTGGTGAGTTGTCTATCAATGTCATTGACCGCTTGGAGATCACTCGAAAGCTAACATTTGAAAAAGTTTGAATAAGGGTTGATAATGCCACATAACCTATCATAATTTGTTTAAGAAATGATTTCCCCTCTTTATAATTTGTTTATTTATTTATTTCAGTGGGCATTACAGAAGAAACCAATTGTCACTGTCAATTGGTTATACCAGTGTTGGATTGAACATCGCATTGTTCCTCAGGAATCATTCAGAGTTCTTCCTTTTTCTGGTTTGACAATTTGTGTTACCAGAATTCCAGCAGGTTTTTAAGTTTTCTATCTATTGGACGGAGGTCAATCTTTTTCCCTCTGTTACTAATGTGCTTATTTTTGTCAGATGAGCGGAAGAAGATTGAAAAGCTTATTATACAAAATGGTGGAATCTATTCTGCTGAACTTACCAAGAAGTGTACTCACCTAATTTCTGATATATCCTTTTCATACTTGCTTGAGAGAACGGTGTTAGGAAGTGCGTAGGAAGCCTGTAGGAATCCCTAGGAAGCCCATATGAATCACGGACCTCCATTGACTGAAAATAATTATAGTGGGCTCCCTTAAAATGAAAAGTAATTAATTGCCAACCTCCATTCCATTATTTTATTGTTGTTGCTTCTGGTAGTAGAGCCAAGGCAGTGTTTTGGCCAATGAAACATTCTGTTTTGAGCAATTTCACTTCTTATATGCCTAAAACACCTCTATTATTAATGCATTCATTAATGGCTAAAACTTCTTTATTCCATTAGTTTGTTGTTCTCTTGACTATTTAGTAAGCTCCTGAAGGTGACAAATACAAGGTTGCACGAAGATGGGGTCATATCTGTATTGTTACTCGGAAGTGGTTTGATCAATCTATTGCTAGAAGGGGTAATGCTTTATATAACTCTTAAGAGTCTCTAATTCATTTAGTACATGGTGTTTATTGTTAGTCCTTTTAATGTAAAAGATTCTATGAATTGTATCTGACCCAGATTTTACATTCTTTTTCTCTCTCTCTCTCTCTCTCTCTTTCCTTCCCCTCTTCTGAGGAATAGCATGTCTTAATGAGGAGTCCTATCCTGTTCAGGGTGGTGCTGTATCTTCAAATAAAAGTATAAGGGGTTCTGTGAAGAAGCAGCTTAGCCAAGGAAAAGATATTGGGAGTTTGCAGTCTGCATCATCATTTCTGACTGCAGATACGCATTTACCAGCGGTTTCTTGTGGTGGGTTTGTAGATCCTGATACAGAAGCTACTCTCTCACAAAACACCTCTTCTACATTTTCTGCTGTTCCAGTCACTGAGAAAGAGGGGGATAGTGAAGTACCTATAGTGCAGTCCAAAAGTGAAATGAACCCGATAAATGTTGATGATTGTGTTGCCAATGATTCTGAATCTGAAGATAGTGACCTTTACTTGTCTGAGTGTAGAATATTACTTGTTGGCTTTGAAACTTCTGAAATGCGTAGATTAGTTAGTATCATTCGTAGAGGTGGGGGATCACGATATATGTTATCTAATGATAAATTGACACACATTGTAGTTGGAGCTCCTTTGGAGAAGTAAGTCTCTCTAGCATATCTGTGTTTTTTTCTCTTTTTATTCAATTGTTATTGTTGCTGATACAAGCTGATGTTACTTTAAGGATCTTCTGGGTTCAGAGATTTGAGTATATCCATCTTTCCATATTTGTTTTTGGTTCTCTCACAAGTTTATATATTTCCAGTGAAAAGAAGGAGTTAAGGAGTCTTGCAGCTTCAGGTATGATTCGTGTGGTGAGAACCTCTTGGCTTGATGATTGTAATCGTGAAAAGAAAGAGATCCCTGTTCTGCAGAAGCACATTGCCAGTGATTTACTTCTTCCTAAAGGTTTGCTAATTACTATGTCAAAGTCTCTGCTTTAGCTTTTATCATCTCATGTGCAAATATGTTTCTATTGCTATTTCAGTTATTATCTGTCTTTGAAATTTTAAGTCTTCTTTTCTAATGTGTAAATAATAGATGTTTATTGTGTTCTTGAATCACATATCCTGATTTGATTGATTTGTCTGCTGGATCAAAGGAGTACTGGCAGGCATGAGTAGTATCAATCAGGGTAGAATCTCTACTGCTCATCTTAGCATGCCATCTTATCAGTTACCGGAGAGTAAAAGTTCTGGAACTGGGATGCCATCATCATTGGAGAAAAGCAGAGAAGAGAAACCCAAAACCAACATGAAAGGTGACAGCTCCGCAGAAAAAGGAGCAAGATCATCCCAGCGGAGTCAACTTCCTGTTGTAAATGTTAGAAGTAAGGGTCAAATGGATGATAAAAACAAGGCTCAAAGGAATAGCCAACATGATTCAGTTCAGAATGGGAAATTATCAAGTGTATTTAAGGGCAAAGTATTTTGCTTCTCAAATTCCTTTCCTGAAGATAGGGTAAGTTTTCTAAAATCCATATTTTGGTGGTACGGTTCTCACTTGATTTAGCAATGTAAAATGCAAATTGTAAGTGTTGCTGAATTGTATATAAAAATTTTAGAGAAATTTGAGAAGTGTTATGACCATGTTACCCTTGCATTGTCATAATGTAAACTTGTGAATGAATAAGCAAACAGATATTTCATGATGTGTAGGAGTAGGTTGTCCAACCTAAACAGGTATTCTGCCTGAGAGACACAGATTGATATGAATATAAACCTACTGTAAATGGATTGTGGTACAACAGATTACTGAAGATACTTAAGCTGATAGGAAAACTAGAACATGCTTATCAACTATACCAGATAACACTCCTTGCAAGCAAGCCAAATAACTTTTAGCTGAGTGCATGCTATGTCTGTATGGACAAATGGAAAGAAGATAACTTATTGTCTTAAATGCTTAAGTTTATAGGACATGTGCTGAACAATGCACATCAAGCTTTCACATGAATAAAATTAACCTTGTACAGGCAAGTTGAGTTTAGATTTGACTTATGCAGACCTCTAACACTTTGATTAGTGTTAATTAACTTATTCTTTCTAAAAGAAATTTGCATTTTGGTTGATGTTAAGATGGCTAGTTTTTTGTCCAGCACATATGTGTTAAATATTTAATCTCAGGTATACCATACAATGTGGTATTATGGATCAAATATGTAATTTTCCTTTAATAAAAAGAGAAACCCTATTTTTGCTGCCCAAATAACTTCCACAGTTCCACTTGTAAGAAGTAAGTTTTGAATTTTTAAAGCCAACAAGAATTATATATGCTTTGAAATAAGAGTGAATATCTAATAACTATTGCAATAGGACAAATTGAAGCTTTTAGTCATATTATACAAATCTTGACAACTTTTGTCAATACCATATTGAGATGTTGCTAATACATGTTATAATAATTTGACAGTTACAATCAGTTTTAAAAAGAGTTTATATTGTTTTCTGTAAAGCTGGATTTTGTATCAATTTTAATGGACTTTTTACTGTTTGGTTGAACTGGATGTTGTAATGAAAATATTTTAACAATTAATTAAAACATCATTTGTTAACTTCAAAGCCTTTAACTGCTTACTTGCTTTGTTCTACCTTGTAGTATCTGACTGCTTTTGGTTGTAGTCTTGCCTTTCTATTTCAGGCCCTGTCCCCAGCAAATTTATCAGTTATGTTATTTCTCTTTTCAAAATATGACAGTTGTTTATTTTGGATCTTTTTTACCAGAAAACTGAAATCCTTCAATGGGTAAATCAAGGGGGAGGTCAGGTAGTTGATGAACATTTAGGACAGAGTGTTCATTTCACTGTCGAGTGTCATGGCATGGTGCCAAAGTCTATGGGTTCCCAGAAAATTACATATGTATCAAGTCACTGGATCCGTTCTTGTTTAGAGGTATGCTTGAATAATTATGAATGTTTTTTCTTTTTCAATGCCTACAGGTCTACAATTATGGTTGCATGATTATATCTAGATGGTCTATAATATCAAGCAACTGTTGCAGCAGCCTGGCTTGGGAATGAATATAAATAAATGCGCGCGCACGTACACACACACACACAATATGCCCTATGTTGTGTTAAAGTTTTCAGTTGGTGCCACTAACTTTGGTTATTTTGTTATTATTAAACTAAAACTGGTAGCTAGAGATGACATTTTGTTTGTTTAGATTTCTGCTCATGTCGTCCTACAGAGAAATTGCTAATTAATTACAACATTGGTTGTGAAGGATGGATGCTTGGTGGATGTAAGTAGTCACATTCTCTATTCTCCACTTCCCTGCCAGATCCCTTTGCCTGGTTTTGAAAGCTTTCGGTTTTGTGTTTCACAATATGAAGAGAAAGATAGACTGTTATTGAGAAATTTGTGTTTTGTTCTTGGATCTAAGTTAGTAGAAAAATTGACAAGGAAGGTCACCCATCTGTTGTGCAAATTTGCATATGGACCAAAGTATGAGGCTGCTTGTAAATGGAGGATACACTCAGTTACATCTGAGTGGATATTCGAGTGTGTCAACCAGGTATATCCTAGCACTCTGAATGAATTCCTACATGTGTGTATCTGCATGTATGCGGACATCTACTCATGGTCTTATCTTTTTCATCTGTAATGGTATGATAAAGTATGCTTACAATCTTCACTTGGTTGGCACTTGGCAGAATAGAGTTGTTCCATTGGATTTGTTCAGTCCAAGAGAAGTTAGCGCTCAAGACCAAGAGGCAGGATTGTGTACAACAAGCCAGTTTCCTACACAAGCTGTCCGCATGATATCTAGAGACAATTCGTCTCAATTTCCAAGTCTATTAGAAGAGATGAGAAACACACAAACTGAAATCTTTGGTAGTAGAAATGACAGCCTCGGGGAAGAGGCTAAACAATTGAGTTTTTTCAATAAAAGGGCAAGGACTTTGGAAAATGTTGGTGAAAAAGTTCTACTTTCTTCTGAGATAAACTTAAGTATTCCTATCCTCAATAAGAACTCCACTGAAGACAACATGGTGAAGGATACAGCTGATGTATCTCATGTTGTCCCTGATGTTGCTGCAGCTATTGAAGACTTGTTGGAGCAAACAAGCAAGGTAAAGGTATTGATACTTTTTTAATTGCTTTATTTATGCTAAAGTTTATTTGTATTCTTATTTTTGTTTGTTTTCATTATTAGATCCAGGATCAGAATTCACCAGCGAGGATTGGGTGTGATAAAAGTGTATCCTTTTATACTCTTTGTATCTCTCTCTGTTTATTATTTATTTTTTAAAACCAGTTTTGTACTTTTGTTTTTTGCATCTGTTGAAATCCTTGATTGTAGAACAGCTTTTCTCATCTAGTTGTTTGACCCTTGGTCAAGACCATTCAGATACACACACTGTCATTGGATTATCTAAGCACTGGTCAAACAGGTTACTGCTCATCGGCCTCATTTACAACTTATTGTTACTTTAATTGTTGCTTTGTTATTCTTGAGGTGAAAGAAAATGAGCTGTGCTCTGTGCTGTGAGTCCAAGGACATCTTTGTTGCCTTTTATTTTCCCAGGAAATGGGGTTGACATCCTTGTTAAGGTTAAGACGATAAACATTTTTCCATTGTCAAAAATTTTATTTTGTAGTTAATCAGGCAGTATTTACAACGTCTTAGTATAAGCAAATTCTTATTTCAATTGATGTGGTATATCCTTTGTGCATCTTTTTTTGCCTTTAGATTTATCTGAAACTATTTCTTCTAACACATTTTTGACAGTCATATCCTAAGAATTTTGCATGTATATAATTTATTTTACTGCAAGTCAGTCTGAAAATTTTGTGACCATTCCTTTCCCTTCCCTTCATTTTTCTCTATCATATTCTCTCTCAAGACGGAAGAGTTAATGTAGGCATTCTTGTTAACAGATCTAAGAGTTGTTAGTCACAGAAGGTTTTTCTTACTTGGACTTTATACTTGTGTCCTTAACTCATCAGTTTTCATTCTCAAACTAATTTTCTCACCATTAATGCTTATATATCTTTATTTTTTCCTTTTGTGTTTGAAAATATGAGTTTCTTATCGCATTTGAGGAATGAAAGTATCTCCGACCCATATTCCGAGTTTGAAGTTGCAGTTACATGGCTTTGGTAGTTTCCTTTGTTCCAGTGGCAACTTAAGGTGTTGAATTTCTATTTTTTATAGAACTGGAAGAAAAGATGAGGTCTACAACTCTTCTGGAGATGGAAAAGTGGGCATGTATGATGGTTTTAGTGAAACGCAGACGGAGTCTCAGGTTTCACCCTTTATTCATTTTGTGAATCCTTTTGGTTATTTTGCATCGACAAGCACAATAGTCAACAGTGGTTATATAATTGGTAAAAGGCTAAGTTCGTTATATATATATACACACACACACACATAACTTTTCCCCATATATATATATATATATATATATATATATATATATATGGGAGAAAGCTAGTTTTATCATAAACGATCAATGTTGAGATAGAAGCAACGGTAGGCTGAAGCAGCTCATTATATTGCCATTTGTGTTTTTTTTTTTTTGGTTTCCTTATGATAAATCCTCAATATTGCAAATGCAGGTTGTTGGCTATGAAGAAGATTTGACAGGGAGGCAAATGCTTATAGACAGAGTTCGCACCCTGAGTAGCAGCAGCATGACATGAAAATACCATTATACCCTTAGTATAAGAGTAAAAAAGATTGGTAGTCATAGCATACATACATACCGATTGCTGATCCTTAAGAGATTTGATGATCAAATCTTGGTTGGAATGATAGGGCAAAGTAATTTTAAGTGTGCAAGGGTACAAGTTCACAAAACAAGGTTTTGTTGGCAACTGTATCCCATTGTACATAACTTTGTATGAAATCTTGTTTGCTATTATTTTCATGGATGGCCCCCGTTTATAAATTCTTGTTTGTACTTCCGCATTCAGCTTCTTCTACATTTCTATCTTATGCGAATATGTTCCTTTATTATTATTAATATTATCATTATTATTTTAACTTCTTTAAAAAATTATTTAATTATCTATATGAGTGGGCCAGATTGCGTCTGCTTGAGATGGTTGGTCCAGCTTGCGGCCTTAGATAGATAGAAAGGTTATATGCATGACATGACCCGTTGTTGATTTTTTGATGAGTGACCAGTTGTTGTTGTTATTGTATTATTGTTGTACTTTAAAACTTTTGTGATAATTACGAACGTTTTTTGTTTTTCATTTTTTGGGAAAAAAAAAAGAGTAGAGAAAAGAAAAAATAGAAATCATCGACCGCTACTGCCACCTGTGTTGGCGAATAAAAAGGTCAAAAATAGAAATAAAATGTCCAATCCATTATCCCACGGAAATTTCTGATCATATTGTCCACAACATTTTAGATTTTCTTGTCATCCAAACAACATGCTTACGTAAAATAAAGAGATCCCCACTCTTCAAATAAGAAAAAAAAAAAAAAAAGGGCAAAACCAGTGGACAATCCCGCATGGTGGAAGGCTGATAGCATGTTGCTTCATGTGCCACTTGTGAGTCACCGTCGAAATGAATCACTGTCCATTAGCCACCGGAACATCGCCGTCGCCGTCGCCGTCGACTTCCTATCTCTGTCCCTTTAAGCGTATTACTACTCAGTTCTTGGGGAGCACCAACCCACTCGGTTTCGGATTTCGGTTCGAGTTTCAGAGGAAGGAGCGGTTCAGGAGGCGCCTTAAGTTCGTCGTCAGTGCTGAGCTCTCTAAGTTATTCGCTCTCAGTTTCGGCTTGGATTTTCAGGTCACATGCTCTCTGTTCCTTAATTTGATTTTTTTTTGTAGCTCATGTTTGACTCAAGAAATGATTTTTTAACAAATTTAAAAGAGGGAGTCATCTCATTCGAATTCACTTTGTCATGTCTTTGACATTGTTTTTGCTGTTGGCTGCTTATTTGCTATGAATCTTTCTACTATATATTGAAATTAAATTGAGGACTTCCAGATTAAATTGGATCACTTTAAACTCGATTTGCTGCTTTTAATCCATATTATTTATATAATTAACTGCTAGACACTTGAAACACTGGAGTTCTTAAGGCTTTTAGCTTTGGTTGGGATGTAATTCGTGTTACTTCTAATGTGTTCTCCATTAGCCTTTTTACCTCACATTACGACTGCTTTTTGTGTTGTCATTCATTTCAATTTAGTATTTTCCTTATCAACAAGCTATTTGGAGACTTGAACACTGAACAGCTCCAATTTGGGTTGCGTATTCTACCTTTATGTAGCTTTTATGTGTTGCATCTCTGCTTGAACTTGTCTGATCCAGTTTGTTGCTTATTAAAAGAAATGATCATACAGTTCTTACATTCTTGATGTTTCATCAGCCGCTTTCTTGTGTTTGGTTGGTGAAAAAAATTGATGTGTTAGAAATTCTGCAGTGGGTTTCATATTATTGACTGACTCTGCTTTTATTTGAATTTGAAGACCTCCCTGCCTCATGATCCATCGCAATTGCCTTGGGTGGGTCCCCTTCCAGGAGATATAGCAGAAGTTGAGGCGTATTGTAGAATCTTTCGAGCTGCTGAATGGCTTCATACTGCACTAATGGACACATTATGCAATCCTTTAACGGGTGAATGTAATGTTTCATATGATTTCTCATCAGACGAAAAACCATTGTTGGAGGATAAAATAGTCTCTGTGCTTGGTTGTATGGTTTCCCTCCTGAATAAGGGGAGGGAAGATGTTCTTTCTGGAAGATCTTCCATTATGAATTCCTTTAGCACTGCAGATGCAAGTATAATGGATGATGAGCTTCCTCCACTTGCCACTTTTAGGCGTGAGATGAAAAGGTGTTGTGAGAGCTTGCATGTTGCCCTTGAGAACTATTTGATGCCTGGTGATGATCGGAGTTTGGATGTTTGGAGGAAACTTCAGAGACTTAAGAATGTCTGCTATGATTCTGGTTTTCCCCGTGAAGAGGATTATCCCAGCCAGATGCTGTTTGCAAATTGGACTCCTGTGTACTTGTCTACTTCTAAAGAAGAATTGGGATCCAATTCTGAGGTTGCTTTCTGGAGGGGTGGCCAGGTAACTGAAGAAGGTCTGAAGTGGTTAGTGAAGAGGGAATATAAAACCATAGTTGATCTACGAGCAGAGAATGTAAAAGATAACTTTTACCAAGAAGCCATAAATGAGGCTATTGCATCTGGGAATATTGAATTGGTCAAAATTCCGGTTGAAGTTGGGACTGCACCTTCAATGGAGCAGGTTGAAAAGTTTGCATCTTTAGTTTCTGATTGTAGCAAGAGGCCTATCTATCTCCATAGTAAGGAAGGAATTTGGAGAACTTCTGCCATGGTCTCCAGATGGAGGCAGTACATGACTCGCTGTGCTTTACCATTTGTCTCAAATCAATCAATTACCCCCAATGATGTGTTACTACAACACATAAATGAAACAGAAGAAGGGCAGAAATCATCCATTACTGAGAAAGGGCCTGTCCTGGAAAAAGAAACAGAGTCTTTTCAAGAGAAATTGAACACATTCAATGGTTTGAATGGAGTAAATCATGGATGTGGCTCTTCAAACGGGGATAAATTGAATCAAAACTCAAATGGGGTCCACAATGAACTTTTCTCTATCAAAGGTCTGGCCTTGCTGGAAA
This sequence comes from Rhamnella rubrinervis, assembly GCA_007844105.2. Lineage (NCBI taxonomy): Eukaryota > Viridiplantae > Streptophyta > Magnoliopsida > Rosales > Rhamnaceae > Rhamnella > Rhamnella rubrinervis. The sequence continues at coordinate 17,903,666 of CM017581.2, forward strand.
GTGAAAATAATGGAGAAGGATTGATTGCTAACTTCTGCAGGGAAATTGACCCGTTAAAGGCTCAGGTTCCTCCCTGCAATATTTTCTCTAGAAAAGAAATGTCCAGATTCCTTATGAGAAGAAAAATTTCACCTCCCAGTTATTTTAATTACCAGTTGAAAATGTTGGAGATGTTACCTATTTCAAGACAGATGCATATTGGGACAAGACAAAGAGGTGATGCTCTAACTACTGATCCAGTGCCTGAGCCTGTAGAGGTAGGAAGTCCTGACGGGCCCTGCAATGGAAATAATCTCTCTCCAGAGCCCCAGTGCTCTGCTGCTGGCAATGGGATATATCTTTCTGCTGATAGTTCCATTTCTATTAGTCCAGTTGTGAATGGATTTGGTGAAGGGAATGGTTCCATGATGGAAACTAATAATACATCTACCTCTGGGAGTAATAACTATGATGAGCATTCTATATCTAAATCTGTGAAGAAGGATCAGAAGAGCAATGAAATGACTCTAGTTAGTGATGATGAGCTGTGCCCAATTGAAGGAAATATGTGTGCTTCTACAACTGGTGTTGTGAGAGTACAGTCGAGAAAGAAGGCAGAGATGTTCCTGGTTCGAACAGATGGATTCACTTGTGCCAGAGAAAAGGTGACAGAATCCTCCTTAGCCTTCACCCATCCAAGCACTCAGCAACAGATGCTTATGTGGAAATCTACACCGAAGACCGTTTTATTGTTGAAGAAGCTAGGGGAAGAACTCATGGAAGAAGCTAAAGAGGTACCAAGCAGTAATCTTTTGAAATTAAATTCTTAAAGTAATGCTCTTCTTAAAGTAATGTTCTTCATTAAGTTTGTTTTTAGGGAAAAACTATCTTGTTAAGGTAATTGCAGTCGTTAGGACATTATACCGAAGGATATTTGATTAATAACAACATTTACATTTATATGAACTTATGTAGTTGTATAATTATAATTTTGACTTATTTACTGTAAGTGATTTCTAGGTTGCCTCTTTCTTGTATTACCAAGAGAATATGAATGTTCTGGTGGAACCTGATGTACATGATATATTTGCAAGAATCCCAGGATTTGGATTTGTTCAGACCTTTTATAGTCAAGATACCAGGTTTGAATTTTTACCTGAAGTACAATAACCATTGTATATTTTCTTTAATTTCTATGCCTCACTGGAAATATTCTTGGCATTCTGGGAACCTGTAATTCAGTGATCTACATGAGAGGGTTGATTTTGTTGCATGCTTGGGAGGAGATGGGGTTATCCTTCATGCATCAAATATATTCAGAGATGCGGTTCCGCCGGTTGTATCTTTCAATCTTGGATCCCTTGGATTTCTGACTTCCCATTATGTAAGTTTTCTTAATTTTTTTGTTTCTGTTTTTCCCTTTTTGATGATTGATGTGTTTCCTCAAAAGTGTTTAATTTGCTGACTACTATAATTTTATCCTTTTATAGTTTGATGACTACAGGCTGGACCTAAGACAGGTCATTCATGGGAATAGCACACGAGACGGTGTCTATATAACTCTTAGAATGCGTCTACGATGTGAAATTTTTCGAAATGGTAAAGCAGTGCCTGGGAAAGTGTTTGATGTCTTAAATGAGGTTGTTGTCGATCGAGGTTCTAACCCATACCTTTCTAAGATTGAATGTTATGAGCATGACCGGCTTATAACCAAGGTGAGATTAGTGAATACTTTGCTTTAGAGTAGCTATCTTGATCATCTTGAGTAATGCCTTCAACTTTACTCCACAGGGGTGCTGTTCTTTGCTCTTTTCAGTCAAGCTTTATATAAAAGTGATACTACAGCCACTAACCTTTACTACCAAATTTTAAAATAGCAAGTGATGTGGTTTAAAATTGTAAAAATGAGACCCATGCAAAAGTAAGTGGGGTCAAATTCTAACAATAAACAGCGCCACATTACTTGGAATACAAATTCTAGTAGACAAAGTTGGTAACTAACAACTACTGATGAGTCTGCATCTGAATATTGCAGAGAAAAAGCTTATGTGACATTTTCCCATGCTTTTAATTTAGTAATACTGTGGTTTTTAGGTGCAAGGTGATGGGGTCATTGTAGCCACACCTACAGGAAGTACTGCATACTCTACTGCTGCAGGAGGTTCCATGGTAAGCTTGTTCTCACTGTCATTATTTCTCATGTGGTTGTAGGCCTTGGATCTTTTATTTTACATTAGGTGTGAGTTTTTTCTCTTTTTAATAATGATTTCTTTCCCATGTTAACTTAGTACAACTACTTTGCTTGATAAAAGCCATTAAAGCTGGTTGAAAAGATTTAGGGAACTCTGACTTTATGATAGCCATTTACTATTTTGACAAGTATCATATTGCTTGACTTTATGCAAAAGTTCATAGCTGTGAAGCTGATTGGAAGACTGTTGACATGTTGGTCCGAGGAATAATAGGCTTGAGTTTAAGCACGCAGTGAAATCTTGTTGGATTGATTTTATGGAGTACGATAGTTATGTCTTTCTTGTATTCTGTCCTCTTTTTTAAACACGGTGCCAACCATATAACTGTTCAATATGTTTTGTCCTGTCTTGGAATTATGATGTGATGAAAATTTTGAGATACCTAGATGACGTTGTGGATTCTATTATAGAGGTATCTCAAGTCCTATTGGGGAGAAAGAGAACAGATTGTATTAATTTCCTACACTCCTTCCAAATGACTGCATTTCTAGATGACAATTGTGTATTATTCATGATTCACATCTCTTACATAATATCCTTATCTTGGATTGGAGGCCCATTGGATCTAATCTGGACCCTCAAAACCATTTAATATAGACCTCTGTCATCCCATGAAACCTCAAAACCTTGGTGAGAGGAGGGATTCAACCGCTGGTACAATATAACAAAATTTACTTTCTTTACTGATACACCATTTTGCTGATTTGTATTTTGATCCTTTGGCATGAGGATTCATTGGTAGGGTCTTCTGAACAGTGTTAAAAATTGTGTTTTAACTTTAAACTGAATGTGTAATTGCTGAGTAGAGATAAAAAAAAATGATAGTGTCTATCTGCTGAAAAGCGTGTAAGCAGGTTGTGAGTGGGGCTGGGCATCTGGACCAAAAACTTGGATTTGCCCAAGCTTGTCAATAATTACTTGGCCAGAACCTTGCATTTTTTATGATTGTATTTAACATTCAGACCCGGAATGGGCCTTTAACAGGTAGGAGACGTGTTAATAATACATGTGGAGAGAGAGAGAGAGAGATGTACCTTCATCCTTTATTCTAACCTAATTAGTCTAGGCGAGTTATAGGTTGTAACTTTTAAAACAGGCTGTGATAAGTGTTTAATGATGTCTATATTTTTTATTTTGTAAATGAATTCAATTAGAATATGGTAATATCTATGTGTTCATTCTGAATTTTTTTCAATTTATGAGGTGATAAAAATATATATATATATATATATCATTGAAATAATGAGTTTTGTTACTCGTGGTTGCTGTGGCCTGTTTCCATTTATTTGTAAAAGAAAGGACATCGTTCATCTGACGAGGAATAATCTTGAAATGTAGGTTCATCCAAATGTTCCTTGCATGTTGTTTACACCAATCTGCCCGCACTCCCTCTCATTTAGACCGGTTATACTTCCAGATTCTGCACGACTTGAATTAAAGGTGAAGTCTTCATGTGTCTCGTACTAAATCTGGATATTATTCTGTCTCTAGATATTCTTGGCTGAAAATTTGGTTTTGGACATGTGCTTTGTTGTTTGTTTTACTGATCATATTCACATACTAGTCGTCTAACAGTAAATTCCATTTGCTATTCATCTTTCTGTTATATCTGGTAGTGTCTTCAGTCTAATTCATGAGATTCTGATAAAGATTATTTTACACAAAAGGTGATATTGTTATGCGCTCATTCCAATTAGGTTTGATTCTTCAACTTCTTTCCTGTAGTTAAGAAATGGGTGGGAGACGAAAAATGAAATTCAGGAACCCCATATGTAGTTATTTGTCCCATTTTGCATAAAGAATAAAAAAGAATGGTCCAATGGATTATGAGTTCAATTACTTGCACATATCATCTCAAAACTTGGATGTAGACTCCAATTCTTTGAGAGATACTAGAATTAGTTGGTCTGAAATACTCTCTGATTTAGGAACTTGTGTTGTGTCTCTTACGCATGATTGCCAAGTCTTAAAACATTTATCATCACAACCAATTGTATTTGATGTTTGCATGAAGAAATGTATTGCTCATACTTTCACCCACACATACCGACACACACAAACACGGAAAGAAACTGAAACTAGGTGGGTGATGATATTATTCACTGGGAAGATTGACATGCTGTAATTGGGACAGATTCCGGAGGATGCTCGAAGTAATGCATGGGTTTCCTTTGATGGGAAGAGACGACAGCAACTTTCAAGAGGAGATTCTGTCCAAATATTTATGAGTCAGCACCCGCTTCCAACTGTTAACAAATTCGACCAAACAGGTGATTGGTTTCATAGCTTGATTCGTTGCCTAAATTGGAACGAAAGGCTAGATCAAAGGGCTCTTTGAATCCCCACCCCAAAAAAGACTTAAAAAGAAATTCCACTAGTTTTCCACCACAGTTTGAGGTACATGTAAATTAATGTACATATTGTAAATTTAGATTACACAAAGTCCCAACTTTACAGAGTAAATATTATTCTTACCGACTAGCTTCCACAAGAGGGTGGAATTGGCAGCCTCTTTTTGTTTATTTTCTTATTTTGGTTTTCCTTTCTTAATATAGCAAAAGTTGTAATTTTACTGTCATTATACGGCAATAAAGATCGCTGTTCGTTCTTTTCTGGATCTGAAATTACTGATATATGCTTGAATATTCATGGTTAATTTGTTTATTAGTCTCTCTGTGTCAACAATCCTATGACAGTTATGTTGGTCTTGTTTCGTGGCTTGTCAAATATATGTATTAGATACGTATATACATTAACATATACACACACATACGTGAGCAACTAGGATCCAAATGATTTGTAGTAAGAAGCTGAGTACAAGATCTTTGCTTGATCACGTTCCTGGACATTTTTGAGACACTCTGATCTTCACAATCCATCGGCCAGATCCTCTCCTGTTTACTCAGTTTGGACTATGAAACCCTTATTTCGCTTCTCACTCATCTTCAAACCCTTAACCAATGGAACACTTATTTGTCCACCTTATAAATATTATTAACCTCTCAATATGAATGCTTCATAATATATATATATATATATATATATATATATAAACATTTATGTGTAATGCATGGGTGATTTGGAAGCAACCCTTGAATGCTTAATTAAACAGGATAAGAATGTAATTTTTTTGTTTTTTTTTATAAGATATAAGAATGTGAATCTTGATGCTCTATATTAACCAACTTGAAGGAAGGAACTGGCCACACATACATGCTTGCTTTCAGATGCGTATTACATGTTATTTGGATATGCTTGTGTCTATGAAGAAGGTGACGAATCAAGCTCTCTCTTACACACACACACACACACAATGTTTTAACTCATAATATTGGTATCTATTGTTATTGTTGAATGATATCAGTAACATGACAATTGCACGTGATGAGCATCTTATAGTTCTTTTTCAATGAGTAATCACACAAAAAAAAAAAAAAAAAACTATATCACCTGTAATTTTTACAGATAATGTTGGGAATACCCATTTATAGCTGCAGACTTGCAGCTACTCTTTGTATATAGATACAATGATAAATAAGAGAAAATATATGTAACTAATCAAAATAATCACATAACAAGAGAGGAGAATACAGATATATAAAGATTACTTTAAAAAAGTAGACAATCTATATTTATATTTTTTTACTATTGTACAAAGCAAATCTAAGCTGGGAGCGTTTAAGCATCCCATCAAACACAAATATGAGTAGAAAGAGACAGAACAACAGCAATTTAAAACCAGACAGAGAGACACCCACTTGAAAGCTTTCTAAATCCTCCCCTACAAAACTATAGTTAGGAGAAAGATCAGAAGCTGGTAAGTGGTGGCAATGTTTTTCCTTTTTCTTAGAATTAGAAAAACACCAATTTAACCAAAAACCCCAAAATATAGAAAAAGGAAGAAAGAAAAAAAAAAGAGAGTATGTTACTTTCAGTATGATCTCTCATCACAATTTCTTAATTACATGGCCCTCACAGATTGGAACCTTGGTTCTTTGGGTAGGAACTTCTGCTCAGCGTAAACTGACATGTAGTCTCCAAACACAAACTTGGGGTAAGTAATTTGGTGCAACTCTTGGTTTGCCATTTCAACCAGTTCTGGAGCTGGAGCAATGGTGGCCTTCAGTGATGGATTGTAGAAGGAAGCCACTGATCTCCTATTCCCATCTGGGGTTGCCAAAACTCGGTGCCAAACACTCTTGTATCGGCCATTGCTTAGGACCTCAATTTGATCCCCAGTGTTGATGACAATAGAGTTAGGCAAAGGTTCGACATCAATCCATTCCCCATCTTTGAGGACTTGGAGACCTCCCACCATGTCATCTTGGAAGAGCAAGATGACTCCTCCTGCGTCGGTGTGAGCTCGGAGACCGTTCACTAGCTCCGGATGAGGACATGCTGGGTAGTGACTCACCTTGGTGCCAAAGAAAGCGCTTTCTTCTTCTTCTTCCCCGCCGTTGAATGCTTTCTTGATGTATCCCTTTGGTAATCCCAAGTTCTCATCCATCACATCCATCACCTTAATGGCTAACTTCTTCAACTCCGACCGGTACTCCGTCATGGTTTCCCTGTCGAAGAACAAGACCAAGTTAGACAATTAGGCTCTAATACCAATGTTAAGTTACATATTGTTGATCTAAAAGCGATTGAATTAACAAATATATATAGAATAGACAGTAGTAAAGAAATATACATGTGGGCAGTTTACAATTTTCTTACTTGAATCCAGGGGTTTTTGTTGGCCATTCAGTATTGTCCATGAGAGTAAACACATCTTCCCAGTCCAAGTTCTCCAACTTCTGGCCGCTTTTCTTTTCGACAACATCATTCAACAATTTCACGGCTGTTGAATTCTTAAAGTTGTCTTCTCTTTCTTGAGTAAAGCACTCGGAGCATACCTTCTTCACCCTTTCCAGGAGCTCTTCTGGAATTCCATGATTCACCAGCTGCAAACATAAACCATATTATATAATTTAGATATATAAGATAATATACACTCAGCGTGCAAACAGAACAAAGCTGGTTACATATATCAATGATTCAATAATTCAATGGGGTAAAAGAAGCTGAGAAATTTATATTCATGCTCGTAGTTTTCAACATTTTTATGATCCTACGTACTTTTTTGCTCGGATCCATTACAAAAAGAACTGAATACATATACACGTATTTGTACCTGGAAGAAGCCCCATTCCTCACAGCCATTTGCGATCTGAGCCAAGGTGTTGGCCCTTTCCTCTCCATTGAGTTTTGAGAAATCAATCACTGGGATTGCCATTTGAAATTAATGGGTGTGTATATGACCACAGAGAGAGAGAGAGATTAACTAAGGGAGGGAGCTTGCACTAGTGTGTGGGTTGTGATGAAGAGGAGGGTAGGGTAGGTCTATTTATAACAAAGTTTCCCGCCATCTTGGATGTCAACCCTTTAATATTTTACTAAAGTGCGTAAATATATATATATATATATATATATATATATATATATTTTCTGTTCCTTTTTTATAAAGTAGCCGTTAGGGTAAGGTATGCGGGACGGTGACACCTTACATATTTAAAAATTGCAAAAAACAAAGTCAATGCTTGAATGGGATGAGGTACTCCTACATGCTAACCCACAACACAAGCATACTCTCTAATTTAAACATTCGTTATCATGTATGCATCTCATCCGTCTCTTTCTCTATATTATATATTTTAATTAAATCCATTTTTTATAAGCTATATTACAATATTTATGGATTTTTTTTTTATCTTTACGGGACATCCCAGATGGCTAATGTCTCTGACTTTCAACTTTCAGATGGCTAATATCTCTGACTTTCAACCTTCAAATCTTGAGTTTGATCAGGCCTGAAAAGAGTGAACCTCCTTCTCTTTAGTGTAGTGTAGCGTAGAAAATTTTTATTGTTAAAAAAAATTTATGGATTTTTAGCTGCCATTTGGTTCATATGGGTCTCTAATATGTCCAATTGGGTCCACCTGATCTCTAAATCTAATGGGTACGTAATAATTATCATAGAAGCATTTATGCATAATATTCCCTTGGATATTTATGTATCAGCCGGCCTTGATCTTCTGATGTATTGAATGTATCATCAGCTACACAAAGCAAAAAAAAAAGAAAAAAAGCTACACAAAGCATCGATCCACTCATCTCTATTAGGTAATTATCACATATATGTATATATGCATAATATTCCATTAGATATCAGCTTTTGATCTTCTGATCATATTTATATATACACACATATACATGCATACATATATATGTATACATCCTTTAACCATATATATATATATATATATATATATATATATATGTATATGCGTGTATCATCAGCTATATAATCAAAGCTTGCAACATGGATCCCTCAAATCAAATGGCTTTAATTCATCTTAGTAACATAATTAATTTGATTCTTATTTACTGGATCATGTGCAATATTATTAAATCCCTTATTTTTCATGCCCACGTATATAATACACACACACACACACACACACACATATATATATATATATATATATATATATATATAGTTTAATTAATTAAACTTGTTTTACTTATACTTTAAACCTCTGCCGACTAGCGTTCATAGTCTTCACTGCAATGTAGTCCCTTCCCTTTGACCTTAACACATGGATATCCTCTTGATGACAAGTGGTTTTTGTGATTAAACTAATAACACTGATTTGTAGGCTTATTTTGGGGAATAAGGCAAAGTTAAGATGACTTTTTTATTTAGTTATATAAACAAACCTATCATCTAGTTTATTAATTTATTGTCAACTCCAGTATTGTTATTATTATATATGTAGTTTAAAGGAAAAGAATTGGACGAAAAAAGAAAAAAAAAAGTAGTATATACATATATATATATATACATCCAACAAGCATGATCAAACTTTTTTACTAGGGAATGATCTGTAATTCAAATCATCTATGCTGTACATGTTACATTTGGGAAATCATCCGCCTTCTGATTTTGATTCTGATTGTCCGAATGTCAGGGTACATTTCAGAGGAAACAGGCTATGCTGGCCGTGTGATGAAGAAACTCAAGCTTACAAAATAACTGGTGTCATTGCTGTACTTGTAGTACTTCAAAACCATTGTCGAAATTTGCATGGGATTCGAAAGTTTGATTCATTTTGCATTATTATTATTAGCATGCTATAAAAAGATTCTCCATCATAAATGTACTGTACTTCACCGGTGTACCTTGAGCCACGTTGCATCAGTTTTGGTTAGAACTCGAAGATTTTTTATACGTTAATTATTGGATAGAGAATTAGCTGGACTTCAATTCAATCATTCACACTCACATATATATACACATTATATATTGTCATTAATTATAAAACATATATTAAGTGTAAACTAATATATATTTTATTGGTTTACAAGTTTATTAAAACACCTTTCTTCATAACTAACACACACACATATATACATATATATATATACATATATTTATACATATATATATACATATATATATATATATATATGGGTTTAGATACACATCATGTATTGGTTGCATTTTCATTTACAGCACATATACATAGGGATTAATGTTAAATGTAAATCGTTTATAGCGCTCATTGAGTTTTGAAGAAAAATGATGTTTCCAATTATAGCAAACCCTAATTAATTGCCATCTCAATATGTATATATATATATATATATATATATATATATATATATATATATATATATATATAATGAGTCGGAAGCTTTTTTTTTGAAGGATGTTATAATTAATTGCTAGCTAGCTAGGTTCTCAGTTTGGAGGATGAAGATTAGTCAAGACAGGCTATCCCATGCTAATATAAAATTAAGTTAGTTTATTGTGAACTTAATTAGTTGAACAGAACATGGGTTCGATGGTCAAAGGTAAACGCGACTTTGGTATTGATGAGAAAATATAGTATAAAAATATTTGTTGATGGACCTCACAATGATTTAGGAGAGCTGGCATCTGACCTGTGAACACTAAACCTTTGTTTTCGGGTCTAACCAAAACCAAATAAAACCTTATTATCAAAAAAACCAAATATAGTATATGCATTAATACCATATCACAACTTTTGGGTGATAACGTTTTAATTTTTAATTTTTTAGTTTTCCCTGTTGTGTGTAAGTTTTCTTTATTATGAGGTTAGTTGATATTATTTAGGGTTGATTAGTGTTATTTTTTTTTCTTGGATTAATCTATTATAGTATGGTATTCTTCATCCCTACATCTTCCATATATATATATATATATATATATATATATATATATTTCAAACCAATTGTATGATAAATACTAATATAGCTTTAGGTAATTAATCATTAATTATTCTGTGGGATCAGTTATTAAGGCACACATATATTATGGAATTTCCCTATATATATAAATATATTTTTTGGTAGAATTCCCTTTATTTACTAGGTCATCAATCATTTGGACTTCGGACTCTAGCTTTGATCAACTATTTGTGTTGGACTACTTATTAATTTTCTTATATAGATATTTTCTGAAAAAAAAAAAAAAACTGCCCTGGAAATATATAGTCTAGACCTTAAGACCTTATAGAACATAGTAAACGTTCTCTCACTTTTTCGACCTAATTATAGTAATCCTAGATTGGAATGGACGAAACTAACAATAATTTTAATGTTAGAGTCCGACCTATAGGTAGGAAATAGTGTACTTGTTAAGGTACATTTGGACCTCTATAAATAAATTAATAACCATGATAAAATAATATTTTTTGTCGGAACCAACATACTAAATTAATAATTTGATAAATTTATAGGATAATCTATTATACAAAAGTCAATATAGTTTTATATAGAACCCATTTATAATATAAATTAATAATTTCATAATACATGTAATTAATTAACTATATATAATCTATTTAAAATAATTAATTTACAAAACAAAATACTTAATTTATTTAATTACAATAAAACAATCTTATATAAACTACGTATTTTGAAAACATAAAGAATACCTTGATAAATTATTGATTATTAATTTATCTATTAATTAATAGAATTTTCTTAGACTCAAGGCAATTAATTTACTGTATATATCATGTGAGAGTAGAAAACTAGGACATCTAATTAAGCATTCATATAATTAGGGTCTAATTAACACAAACCAATGCGTTGATTTTCAATTAAACATAATGATGCATCTATGTATGTATATGGATTATTACGTCCAAGAGTTTATTAATATTACTAATTGTATATATACTTTGTATGTTGAGACGTAAACTTGCCTTTAACTTTGGAGCTTAATGTTAATTTTCTAAGTACAATTTCGCGGATTCATCAAAAAAAGAAAAGTACAATTTGGCGGGTTTAATTACCAAAAACACATGCCAAATGCAACAAACTCTATGACTCTACCAATATAAATATGTATAAGTATAGAATTTGATAATCTTCATCATATACATTTAATTTTAATTATCTGTTCTTAATTTGGTGAGGTTACCAAGATGCATTTGAAATTTGTTTATAGTCTTCACACGATCGATGACAATACATAATTAGCTAGCTAGTATTCACCAAAAAAAGAAAAAGAAAAAAAGACAATGCAATAGGTAGTTAATTAATGAGAGGTACGTACTTATATAAATTCATAACCAAGGTTAAGTCAATAATAATGGATCTGTTTAGTTAGAAACTAAATAAAATAAATAAATATTTATACTAATTCGATGCACAAGAACATTTTGAAATTTTCTTTATTTGCTTAGATTAGGGTCATGTGTCTTTCAAAGAATTAATTAATAAATGCTTTGCTAGCCATATATATATATATATATATATATATATATATATATATGCACACACACACAACAAGTCGATATATATGCATATATATGGCTTTTGATATATTTGAAGTGATAAGTTCAATATTGTTTTGTGCGCTCAATCATGAGGTTGAAACCCTAATTGGATAGGTTCAATTAGTTGGGTGCATTACTATGCCCTAAGTCGGCCCTAGCAATTAGATCAACCTTAACGTGCTCATAGCAATTATAAATTCAGTGATTATGAATGTGACTTTCAGATTTAATCTAGTATGATTGATAGAATTAGATTGCACCATTTTTGAATAGCTATAACTTTTGAGCGGAATAATTGTGTCTTCCTACACCATACTAATTAATGGCAAAAAACAAAATTAATTTGGAGAACTATTAACAAGTAGGCAAGGCAACTACTTCTCTAAGCTAACAAACATAGAATATATAATTATATACAACTTTGACAAGGGAGCACATGTTATACCCAAAAAATTACAAGAGAGAAAAGAGTACTCAATTATTGCACATACGGCAATTCTTAATATATATCTGCATGTTTTTCAGTACTATAATATATATATATATATATATTTTACAATATTTATAATAACCTTCCACTGTGGCCAAGTGTTTGAATTTTCGCAGTAAAAAAGATGCCTCCACAATACTTTATAGGACAACCAGGTTATGGGTTCTTATATACATTCCCCCAAGACATACTGTACCTCCTCCATTGAAAAAATTATATAAACTGAGAGAGAGAGAGAGAGAGAGAGAGAGAGAGAGAGAGAGAGAGAGCCTTGATAAAAGGAAGAACTTAATAGGATTTGTAATATTCATGCACATACAGTGATTTAAATTGGGTATGTGATTCCCTTTTCCTTCCATTTCAAGAAGCATACATATACAGTCTCTCTCTCTGTGTCTCACATGGTGCTGACTAATGGTGTCTGTCACAAGGCATCCATGAGGGTGACAAAAATTAGTCCAGGGTGCCTGTACATAGATTTGGTTTATTGTCTCTGTCTTTCATTATTATTATTATTTATAAATAAATCCCTCGTCAAAAAATATTACTATATTAATGTCTTTATTAAAATTATTGTATTTAGGGTTTGTATCATAAGCTAACAAAAGTCATAGACGTGGTCGGCAGTCACTCGTTTTCCAGAGATATTATTGTTTAGTTTTTATTGTAAAATCATACAACTGATTTGAATTCCTTTCCATGTATTAATATATTACTATAATAATTTATGCATTTGTACGCAAAATATAATACATTATGAGATTAGTAACCATATTCTTGCCTGGAAATTATAAAACAATATTATTTGTATGCTTACTTAACTAACAAATTAAAATGATTATAATATAACCCTAATCTGTGTCTGCCATATTGTGATGTCTCATTAATCAAACCATTTCGGTTGAGAGCTTCAACGTTTGATTAAATATTAATAGCTCCCATGCATGTTTAGTAACATAACTACCTACATAACCGTATTAGGGTTCGTAACGGCACCGCTACCACCGTATTAGGGTTTGGCATATGCTTTTTTAATAAAATTGTTTGTATACTTTAATATTTCCGAAATAGCAAATCAATTTTAATTAAAGTTAGATATGTGGTGCTATATATATATATATATATATATATAGAGAGAGAGAGAGAGAGAGAGAGAAATATCATACATAGTGACCAGTAATTTTTTAAATTTATTTCCCATCAATGATGATTTTTCTAGAAACTAGCTAGTTTAATCTTATCCCTGGGATGACCAAAACAACGTTCAAATGAAATTAAATTGAAATGTTCATATGAAATTAAACATGCTTTGAAGAATATTTGTTGAAATAGTACATATACATATAGGAGCTTAATAACAAACAATATATATTTTAGGTCAATTAAGTTAAGGTCCACGTTAAAATCAAAATCTTCTAATTAATATATATGGGTTAGACTTCTCAATCCAATTATATATGTATAAAACCAAAACCATTTAGAAAAATGTGAGAGAGAAAATTAAGTCTATATTTTATCAATAAACATAAAATATATGTCTATATTGTTTATATATATATATATATATATATATATATATATCTACTCTCTAGGATATACCATTCCTAAAAGCTTCACTATCTTCTTGATAAATATCCATGAAAATTGGAAGTTGACAAACACACACACATGTATATATGTATGTATTGTATTTGTACAAGAAGACAAAACCATTATTTCACTTTCTTTGTGACATATGTATCCATATACCATATATATATATATGAAAGCTACAAATTGATCATATTGTATTTATATAAATATTAATGTGATAAAATCATATTGAGAATCATATAAATTGGACAAATAACAATAATATTTTTTCATATCATTCTCATTCTCAATTATATAATATTATTCTGACCTTCTTGGAATTAATAAGCTATATATGCATATTTTCTAGCTAGTGACATAAAATCATAAACTAATTAAAATAAATAAAGTCAAATAATTTTTAGTTAAATTGAAGTTGGCTACTTAAATTGCCTTTCTTAAGATAGAAAGGCAAATGGCAACAAATCTTCATATACAGCAACTTAAAGCAATATTATATTACTTTAATTGATGTGACATTGTGATATATTTAACCATGATTAAAGTTTTCGGAGGTTAAAACTTTCCATTCTTACAACTTTTATGGCTGCTGATGGTTCTCCAAAAAAAAAATTATCTTTTCTTTCAAAAATTTCTTTTATATTTTACGTTTCCATTCGACGTGACCTTTATTATTGTTGTTGTTTTACATATTATTATCATTGTCGTCATGATCATTATCTTCTTAATCGCATTGTTATATATATATATATATATATATATATATAATATTAATAATTATGTTGACAAAGTAAAATTTTTGAACAATTCCAGTCCAAAAAATACAGGTTTTT
This sequence comes from Rhamnella rubrinervis, assembly GCA_007844105.2. Classification (NCBI taxonomy): domain Eukaryota; kingdom Viridiplantae; phylum Streptophyta; class Magnoliopsida; order Rosales; family Rhamnaceae; genus Rhamnella; species Rhamnella rubrinervis. The sequence goes on from CM017581.2 coordinate 17,918,670, forward strand.
TTTTTACAGGGAAAAAAAAAGGTGCCAAATTGCTGAATAAGCTGCAAAATTTTTTGTGCCAAACTAAGCATAATACTTATGGGCTTTAGCCCATTATAAATATAAGATCCAATGTCTATTTTTCTGTCGATGGGTTTAATATTGGAAGCCCATAATTACAGATCAGATTGCTCTAGCCCAATTCAACATATACAGGTCTAATAGCTTTTGGGTACCCAATTAAACCATAAATAGACCCAAAATGTTTAATTCAGATGATCAATTTATTTACCCTATCAAATTTTCTTTGATGAAGTTGTGCATTGGTTGGGGAACTCGCTCTTACTTTAGCGTCAACATAAATATTTTTGTGTATATATACACCATAACAGAGCACTACAGAAACAAACAAAATGTAAAATAAGACCATACTATTTGTTATTAAATAATGTATGATTTTTTTATTTTATTTTTTACTTTTTAATTTTGTTTTTATCTTTTATATGACGAACAACAACCGCCTTTTGGGACTTCTGTGCAACCTGTATAGTTTGAAAAATCAGAATTAATGTCTGTGATGAATTTCAAGAAAATATATGTCAAATGATGAGAAGGCCGGCATGTGAGAGTAAAACAAGACAGTGATGTGTATATAAATGGAAGATTCAAAGTTGGAGAAAATTATCTTTAATATATTATATATATTTATATAGTAATTTGGAGCAGCTATAACTTTTTGACTTGCATATTATTTGGACTCAAACAAGTTGATTAAATGTTGTAATTAGTAGGCATACAGTCGAATATAAGCAATATTAATTTACATAATTAGTGCACGTTATTTCAACTCCAGCAAAGGACTTCCCAAATTAACCGATACTTTTCTGACCACTGACTAATTGATCATCTTCTCTCTTCATATGTATAATTCTTAATTAATTTGTCAATTATAATATACCCATTTGCATTGTGATTACATTATACATATAATTAATTCATGGTTTTATGACTTTATCTTATAATATTGCATCAGAAGTCTTTGGTCTTCCTCTTGCTAATGGTTAAAATAATATCCAATTTTTCGACTTTCTATCTCTTTCTGTCTTGATATTCTGAATTTATGACTTATTCAAAACTACCAATCTTGTATATATATACACACACACACTCTCTTGTATATTAATCTATATCTAATAATAATCCAAAGAACTTGCATCTAAAGGACAAAAATTAATTTTATTTCTTCATAACTAAGACTATTTATATGGGTCTCAGAGAGGAGCATATATGTGTGTGAATGACTACTTAGCTGGTTATGGAAATGGATTCAGGAGAGAAGCGTCTGAATGAGCTTGGATACAAGCAAGAACTCAGAAGAGAGATGGTAATTTATTTAATTTATAATTGTACTCTTAATCTATATCTAATAATCTTCATGGATCTCATTACTTGAATGTTCTTAATTAATTTGGTATTTGCTTAAAAGTTAGTTAGAGTTTGATTAATTTAATTAGTTTCCATCTTCCGTTTGTGTTGTTTTTGTGATTGCAGACTCAGTTCAAGACACTGGCAATAACATTTTCATGCATGTCAGTGTTCACAGGAACACCTCTGTACGGACAAAGCCTGAGATATTCAGGTCCTGCATGCTTACTATGGGGTTGGGTAGTAGTCACCTTCTTTACATGGTTTGTGGGGCTTGCCATGGCTGAAATTTGCTCCTCTTTCCCTGTAAATTTTCTCTAGAAACTATCAGATTCTTTTGTGTATATAATACATATATATAAATTATGTAAAATTTAAGATTGGAATATAACATACTTACGGTTGTTGAAATTAACGTTGTACAGACCACTGGTTCTCTCTACTTTTGGTCTGCCCATTTGGCTGGACCCAGGTGGGGGCCTTTTGCTTCATGGTGCTGTGCTTGGCTTGAGACCATTGGTGTTATATTTGGAATAGGTACCCAGGTATTATATGTTGGAATTGATATAGTATTTATGATTATGCTTAAATTTTATGATTATTCTCGCAATTAATTATTTGGGTTTTCTTCTTCTTCTTCCTCCATTTTTTTTTTTTTAAAGGCATATTCAGTGTCACAGGCATTGCAGATGATCATCCTTTTATCCACTGGGACAAACAAAGGGGGTGGTTACTTTGCATCAAGGGGTGTATTTTTGTGTATGTATATGAGCATAACCATTATTTGGGCAGTCCTCAATACATTTGCATTACGAGTAATAGCTTTTCTCAACATAATTTCCATGTGGTGGCAGGTAATTGCTAGCTATTCTTTCTTGTATTATTGATTTCAAACAACTAACCCTGCATATTATCTGTATGACGTCGAGAAGAAAAAGGTAGACTAATTCTGATCTATATATATAAGCAGGTTATTGGTGGTCTTCTTGTGATAATAATGCTTCCACTAGTGGCACAACCAATACAACCAGCTTCGTACGTCTTCACACACTTTGAAACATCTACAGAATCAACAGGAATCTCCAGCATACCTTATGCAGCAATTTTGTCACTCCTCCTTGCCCATTTTTGTCTCTACGGCTACGACGCCTCAGCTCATCTTACTGAAGAGACCAAAGGTTCAGACAAAACTGGTCCGGCAGCAATTCTATCTTGCATGGGGATAATATCAGTTTTTGGGTGGGCTTATTATTTGGCTCTTACTTTCAGCGTCCGGGTATGCATATATACTTTAATATGAAAGAAATTTTTGCATTTCTTGTGATGCAAGGCAAAGCCATTGATATGAAAAGGTTTGGTTTCCAATATGCAGGATTTGGAATATCTTTATGACCCAAGTAATGAGACTAGAGGTGTACTTGTGCCTGCACAAATATTTTATGATGCATTTCAAAGGAGATATCAAAGTGCCTCTGGAGCCGTTGTTTTCCTCTGTATCATCTGCGTGTCCTACTTCTTTTGTGGACTATCTGTTACAACCACAGCTGCTAGAGTAGTAAGAAAAATCAGACACAAATGTTATTACAACAATGTTAAAATGATTAATTCTTTTTACCAAATTTTGATAAGTTTGATGGATCCATATTCTATTGGCCTGGTTTTCAGGTTTATGCTTTATCAAGGGATAGAGGTATACCATTTTCGCCGGTGTGGAGAAAACTACACCCGAAGAGCAAAGTCCCAGTAAATGCAGTGTGGCTCTGTGCAGCCATTTCTATGCTTCTGGGACTTCCCATTTTGAAACTCGATGTGGTCTTCACAGCCATCATTTCCATAAGCACAGTAGGGTGGGTGGGTAGCTATGCTGTGCCAATCTTTGCAAGGTTGCTTATGGCTGAAGACAACTTCAAGCCGGGACCATTCTATTTGGGTAGAGCAAGAAGACCAATCTGCTTGGTGGCCTTCTTGTGGATATGCTATACATGTTCAGTGTTCTTGTTGCCCACCTTTTCTCCTATACAATGGAGGACTTTCAATTATGCACCAATAGCACTTGGTGTGTGCTTGACTCTGATAATGCTTTGGTGGTTCTTGGATGCCAGGATATGGTTCAAAGGACCAGTGAGGAACATTGATATACCAAATGGAAACAAACAAGAGTTTTGTCCCACAACAATGTAAAAGATTGATATATATATATAATGAAGTTATTACAACACTTTCTGTATTTTATCATATAATGGTTAAAATTTAAAAAAATTACATTCTTTGAAGCCGTACATTTTTATTATATAAAAGATACCCTTTAAAATAAAGAGCACAAGATGCTCTCTAATGCATGAGTATCAATATAATTTTTATTATCTGCTTCTTTTTCCTTTTCTCTCTCTCTCCCTCTCAATATGTAAATAGAGATTATTGTCTTTTACTATTTTCGACTCCAATAAAGGACCTCCCAACCAACACTCTGTGATCACTGGCTAATATAATATATAGTACCTATACCCATTTGTAAATGTAATAATTTATTCATGGTTTTGTCTTATAATGTTGCATTGGTCTTCCACTTGCTTATGCATCTGTTTTCTACTTTCTTTTCTCTTTTTTCTGTCTTGATATTTGAGTTAATTGACTCATCCAAAAACCACCATTATTCTCACATATATTTGTATACTTCAGTATCCAATAACTATCCAGAGAACTCGGAAAGAATATATGTAGAAATAAATACTACTTATATGGCTTCGAGAGAGGAAGATGTAGGGATGACTACTGGACTGCTTTTGGAAATGGATTCAGGAGAGAAACGTCTGAATGAGCTTGGATACAAGCAAGAACTCAGAAGAGAGATGGTAATTTATTTATTAATTTTAATTATAATCTTAATCTATATCTAATAACTTCATCGATCTCCCTACTTGAATTACTATTATTATTATTATTTTTATATTTTCTATAAAGTTAAGACCTTGATCAATTTAATTAGTTTCCATATTTGTTTTTCTGTTTGCAGACGCTGCTCAAAACACTGGCAATAACGTTTTCATGCATGTCAGTGTTCACTGGGACACCTCTGTACGGTCAAAGCCTGAGATATGCAGGTCCTGCATGCTTAATATGGGGTTGGGTAATCGTCACCTTCTTCGCATGGTTTGTGGCGCTTGCCATGGCTGAGATCTGCTCCTCTTTCCCTGTATATTTTCCCTACAAACTATCAGACGTGTGTGTGTGTGTGTGTGTTTGCGCGCGTGTAAACTTACAATTTAAGTTGGTTGATTAATCATGGTTTAACATTGAACACAGACCACTGGTTCTCTTTACTTCTGGGCTGCCCATTTGGCTGGACCCAGGTGGGGGCCTTTTGCTTCATGGTGCTGTGCTTGGCTTGAGACCCTTGGTCTTATAGCTGGAATAGGTGCCCAGGTATCTATACAAATAAAATATACCGGGGCAACTTCTCTTCCTAATTTCATAAAGTGTTCATGAATTTACTTGTAGGATTTTTTATTTTTTTTTTATTTTTTTTGTTTAATGTTTTCGTAGGCATATTCAGGTTCACAGACACTGCAGATGATCATTCTTTTATCCACTGGGACAAATAAAGGAGGAGGCTACTGTGCATCAAGGGGTGTATTTTTTTGTATGTATATGAGCCTAACCATCATTTGGGCCCTGCTCAATACGTTTGCATTGCAACTAATAGCTTTTCTCAACATCATTTCCATTTGGTGGCAGGTTTGCTTTCCTAATTTCAAACTCATTCTTGCTATTCTAATCTCTTGCATTGCTTTCCAACCCAATAACCTGCAATTATCTGTATGATATTCAAAAAGAAAATTCACAATTCTGATGTACGAGCTTGAAAAGAACAATAAGAAAGCTCATTAGCAACCTAATCGCACTCAAATTAACATGCCACAGGTTATTGGTGGTCTGGTAGTGATAATAACACTTCCACTGGTAGCACAACCGATAAAACCAGTTTCATACGTCTTCACACACTTTGAAACATCTCCAGAATCAACAGGAGTATCCAGCATACCTTATGCAGCAATTTTGTCACTCCTCCTTGGCCATTACTGTCTCTTCGGCTTCGACGCTGCAGCTCATCTTACAGAGGAGACCAAAGGTTCAGACAAAACTGGTCCCATATCAATTCTTTCTTGTCTTGGGATTATATCAGTTTTTGGTTGGGCTTATAACTTGGCTCTCACTTTCAGCATCCGGGTATAAATGCTTTAATTTGAAAGGAATTTTTGGATTTCTTGTTCTGCAAGGCAAAGCCATTAATATGATAGAGCGATTTTGGATACGTGCAGGATCTGGACTATCTTTATGACCCAAGTAATGAGACTAGAGGTGCACTCGTGCCTGCACAGATAATTTATGATGCATTTCAGAGCAGGTTCCATAGTTCCACTGGGGCTATAGTTTTTCTGTATATCATCTTCGTATCCTTCTTCTTTTGTGGATTATCTGTTACAACCACAGCTGCTAGAGTAGTAAGAAGAATTTTACAATCTCTCTATATTTCTCTTTTCCCTTCTGTTTCACACATATTTTTATGACAATATTGATAACAGTCGAAAATTCTTTTATACCAAATTTCAGATACAAAAATGACATGCACAGCATGGTAGTTTTAGAGGCTAAAATAACTTGGATCATTAACTCTATTCGTTTTCAGGTTTATGCTTTATCAAGAGATAGAGGTATACCATTTTCACCGGCGTGGAGAAAAGTACACCCGAAGAGCAGAGTTCCAACAAATGCAGTATGGCTCTGTGCAGCAATTTGTATGCTTCTGGGACTACCCATTTTGAAACTTGACGTCGTCTTCACAGCCATCATTTCCATAAGCACAGTAGGGTGGGTGGGTGGCTATGCCATACCAATCTTTGCAAGGCTGGTTATGGATGAAGAGAATTTCAAACCAGGACCATTCTATTTAGGTAAAGCAAGAAGACCAATCTGCTTGATTGCCTTCTTGTGGATATGCTATACCTGTTCAGTGTTCTTGTTGCCCACAGTTTATCCTCTCAAATGGAGGACTTTCAATTATGCACCAATAGCACTTGGTGGGTGTTTGGCACTGATAATGCTTTGGTGGTTCTTGGATGCCAGGAAATGGTTCAAAGGACCAGTGAGGAACATTGACATACCAAATGGAAACTAGTAAGAATTTTGTTTTGTCAGATCAAAATGTAAAAAGATAATCGGATCAAATGAAGCTATCACTTCGACTTTTGAATGTTATCATTTATAATAGTTAAGAAAGAAAGACGCCAAATACTATTATGATTTATATGATAATCACACAATATGTATACCCCTAAGAAAAGATTTCCCTTTAGCCGGAGATGTTAGTTGCTTATATATACAGTGTTCTGAAAAAGGAGTCAAATGTGCTGTTATGGAGGAAGAAAGGAAAATTGAATGAGAACCTAAGCAAATATAACTGATACATACATTTCGATGTACAGCCATCTATGTATCTGATAGAAATATTTTTTGGGACTCCATTGGGGAGGACCAATACTGCAGGAGAGATTCAATAGTTAGTCTTCGAGTTGCACTAAGCATTGATATGAAAAATCGACACCCATCAATTTTGTATTCTTCAAGGGGATTCCTGTGTCCAAAACTCCTTACATTCACCTGCCAGAAAATTTTAAAATGTTATGTATGACTACTGAAAAAGCTAGACCAATCCAAGTCAAGGAAAAAGATTTATTTAATACCGCTGAACTGAGCCTGTTCATGTTTATTAGATGATCTCTCCAAAAACAATCCAGGGTCTTCACAAGTACTGCTTTCTGTATTTGAACACGAGAAACTTTTGAGAGCAAAAGAAACACACTTAAAGAACAGTCCAGGAAGTAGTAGTTGTTCTAAAGAAGATCAGTTCTTCTGATAGCCTCTTTTTGAAATTTTGAGAACTCATAGAAAACTGGACTAAAACATCCAAGGCACAATTAGATAAGTAATGATTTCATCACATTCAATGTGTTTGGATATTGACAAATGAAAAATTAGAAATGTCTATCTTCTAAGGTAATATTTATTTATCAAGTGTGCACAACACTATAAGCCAGTGCATCTGCATCTTTACTTGGCGTCAGCCATGGATCATTAGGTTCCTTTAAAGTCTGGGTCTGTTTAGCTCATCTAACATCTTTGCTATCTAACTACAAACATAACACTATTGCCACTTGACTGCAATTCATAACTAGTGATACCGGCATACCAGGTAGTCTAAATGGCTTTCTTCTTTTCTTGAATTTTCAAATCCTTGCTTTGAAAGCAAAGCATCTCATTTTGTCATTTTATGCTATGTTTTTCAACTGAATAGCATTTAATAAATTCCTAGCTAGCTGTAGTCTACAAAGGGTAAAAATGAATTATTAGTCTTACCTCAACTTCTTTCACATATATGTCATCATAACCAGATTCTTGTACAACATCCAAGTATGAGGCAATTAAAAAATCTCCAAGATACTTGCGAAGGAGATTAATGGTTGCACGGTACCTGCCATTCCTACTTTACATTTGTCTATAGGTTAGATAACTCAAATTTTTGGAAATCTAGAAAAAAAAAAACAATAAATAAGGCACAAACAAAATGGTCAATTCTTTAAATTAGGCAACACTGTACTGACTTGGTCAACTCGTCAGCACATATGGCAAGCCATCGTTTTAGTGAAGAGCTCTTCTTGTGGATCCCTCTAAAGGAATTTGGAGGTGTCGGTAAGTTTGGAAGATGAATGTCACTTAGACCTACAGAACTCGGTTCCTGTGACTGGGCAAGAGATTCCAATAAAGTTTCCTGAGTAATTCCTGCAAACGAGTCTGGAAAAAATCCATTTCATAAGAATTTATGTTTGTTTAATTATAATACATTTCATATATTTATGATAGAAATATAGGAATGGAAGCACATGGAAAGGCAGAAGATAAAAGAGGAAAAGAAAGACTGAAGGTCAATTAGGTATAATCTCACCATCCAATAACTTTCCCGCAATTGTGATGAACTCCTTCAAGAGCTTACCCACACTCCAACTTCTTGGATGCTACAAACGCATAGCCAAGAGTATAATGAATTTGTAGTAAAAATATAGAATATTCTGTGAGAAAAACTCATACTACCTTCAGTGGATCAGCATTTGCAAAGACAATTTCATCTACCACTGCTTGCATATACCTAAAAAAAATATTCTTTGAGTGAAATTTAAGAAACAAGATATCAACTATAGGCACATTTTTTTGCAAATTAATAATAATTTTTAAGCAATTAAGAGTTGATTGATAACAAAATAGGAAACAACGCATGCTAATCATGTATACCAATAATATTTACCTAGTAACAAGAATTTAACAAATATATATATGACAAATGTAAAACCATATTTACCTATTTACAATAATTTAATACATATATATACAACAAATGTAAAACCATATTAAAAATGTCAGCATGGTTTCATTATACAACAAATGCAAGTCATGGAGCTGTAGAAAGGCACTCACTGACAAATGTGTTGGGAACAACTTTCATTATCCCCTGTTAAGATAGACTGCCTAAGGTCATAGACATGTTTTCTCTGCACCTGGTAAAAAGAATCCAAGCAATATCATGAGCTACTAATGATATGATTAAAGACATTTTCTAATATTTTTCCTCAATTTTCACCATTCAAAGATTTGAATTAGATCAGAATTCATTCTTTTTATTAATGTATGAAAATTCCAGACTACTTACCATTTACTACTAATGCTTTTCCAACAGATAATAAGTTATGGTAGAATTTCAAAAGCATATAACAAAATCTTCTGTAATTAGTGGTTTTTTGTTTTGGAAGTATTTAAATCATACACCAATTACTGGAGTTAGATATTTCATAATACATTTTAATTCTCAAAAGCATACCTCTAATACTTCATCGAACTCAACCAGGCTCTTTCTTATGCCAAAAAAGTACTTCTCCGCATTAACTTGCAGGGCCAAAAGCTAAAATTTTGATGGTATGACTAATTGATATGGGTCAAACAAACAAAATAAAAAATAGAAAGAATCAAAGAAAAGGTTTTAAAGGACATAAGAAAGACAATCACCTGCTTTACTATTGCAGAACCTTCAATTGGGATATCCTCATCATTTGTAATTTTTGAAATAAGTTTGACAGCCCACTCAGTGTCAAAATTAAACTTTTGAAACATCTCATCCTGCAGGCTGATACATATAAAGTACATAAAATTAGGAAAGGACCTCCATAGTTCGTATAACAACTCATTACTGAACAAATCCTTAAGCCTAACTAATTTAGGTGGCATGTGGCAAAATGAATAAGGTTACCCAGTCTAGAGTCGTGTGTTCTTTTACATCATTAACAATCAGATCTTTTCCTATTCCCTCTGCGACATCATTTTCAGCTTTCCCTCTATCCATTTAGTTACACATGATTAATATTGAAAAGGACTTAAAAAAAAAAAAATCAAATTTCTATTTCTTCCAATCTCTAAACCAAAAATTTTAGTAAATTAATAAGAGCAGCGTTTGGTTAAATGTTTCACAATTATTATAACAATAATGTTCCTGCTACTTCCTATTACCAAAAAAAAAAAAAAGTTCCTCCTACTTATTATGACAATAAAGTGGCCATACAGAAACCCAAATTCATCATCAAAATTCTTTCATTTTCAATGTCAATCTTCCAACCAGACCTAGTGTACCATCATCTGAAAAACATAATTATCACCTAATGGCTCTTAATAGTAAGGTTAATCCTTTCTTTTGACTAGAATAATAATTGCAATCTTTTGGGGAACTAAGAAAATAATTATTGCCTTCACATGTATAATTTCATTTGAATATGCCACAAGGACACCTGAGTCTGGGACACTTAAACAAGCAGATCAAAGCTGTTAAAAACAATAAGGTGGACTGTATGTTACCAATGGAGGAAGAGTGATCTACTGCTTCAACCTGAAAGTACTGTCCTGAAAATAAAACTATAAGGATTTTGGTCCCTCTCATAACCTGTTGTCAAGGCTTTTTTGTTATATGCAAGGTTTGTATGTAATTTAAATGAAGGATCGTTCTAATAGTTGTAAATTGTTGTTAGCAAGCACTGCTGGCCATCCATTGTATGTGTTAATAGTTCTTATTACAATATCACTTCAGTAAAAGTTCATAAATTAATTTAGTTTGTCCTGTACACATTAATCAGTGTGAGTGCACATATATGTCTGCATGTGGTGCTAGAGTACAAATCATTGAACAGTTTACCTCACCATAAAACGTGTTGATCCAGGATCACCTTGCCTTCCTGCTCTGCCACGAAGCTATAAAATGACATGGTCATTTTTTTATGAGAATCATATTCGACCATGAGTAGGAACATAAACAAGATACATGGAAAAGTAACATGTAAACTTCAATTTGGATAACCACACAACAAATTCAATTTAATTTGAGGCAAACTCATTGTTTGAAATTGATTAATAATGCGAGTTTAAGCTGCATCAATCCCAAAAGTTTAAGACATTGTGAACTGAGACCTCTATGTATATCAAGCTTGATGGTTCCCCACAAGAAATTTAAGGTTTGAAAAATCCTTAGAAGACTACACTTAGAAATTGATGAAACTGTAGCAAGCCCCCAAACCATATAGTAAACCGTTCTCATCATGTAATTATTTGTTTTTCAAAAAAAATAATAATAATAATAAAAATAAAAAATTCTAGAAGTAACAAGTAAAAGAATTGGAGATTCCTGCCAAAGCCAGATAGGGTGAAGTATAAGAATTAGGACTGTGGGAAGAAAGACTAATATCATTAATTAGCACATATTTAGTACACATCTATCTGGAAACGTTTTTTAATCCAATCCCAATAAAGGTAAGGATTTATAAGCTCATTTAGTATATCTATTTGTAATGACCAAGACCCTAAATAGCTGCTCTAACAGTCAAGGGAATAGAATGAAGCATTTTGACAGACTTACCATGTGTGTAAATGTAGTTTCTAGATAGTAGCTAATAATTGACAATACTGTAAGCATAATAAATCTTAGAGGCTACTAGCATAAAACAGAATGCAGATTCATTTCTTCATGCATCACAGACTACATTATTGAATGAATTATCATATGCTAAGATGCTTGAAGGAAGAAAAAATAATAACATAATAAAAAGCACTCAAAAGCCAGACCCAAACACAAGAAAAATGCATTCAGAACTGGATCTGCAGTATTTGCTTCACCAAAAATGGGATGCAAAAGTGGTTTACCTGGTTATCTATTCTTCGGGACTCATGCAAGGATGTCCCAATCACATGAAGGCCCCCAAGCCTTTTCACTTCAGATCCTTCATTGAAACAGTGTACCTCACAATCCTTCAAAACTGACAGATAAGCTAGTGCTATTGTAGGGCCAAGAGGATACGTCTCTGACTGTTCATCAACTAGCTTTTCTAGCTCTTTCAAATTAATTGTTTGACTCATTTCTATAGACTCTGATATTATAGATTTTGCTTCCTTGTATGTCGAACTCTTACACTCACTCTTACGTACATATTTAGCTGGGAAATCCATATTAAACTAACAGAATGTCAAAAGACTTTTAAATACATAATTGACTAAGTATCACACATTTATAAAGTGAGCTAAGAGAAGAGATTATAAGAGAAGAGTCACAAACCCATTAGAGCCGTCTTAGCCAACAAAGCTAAAGATGATGGTCCAACCTTTATCTTGGACAATACCTACACCAAAAAATTAATGAAAAACAGAACATATTTGTTTGGCTTGCAAAAGCACAAGTGATTTACCTTTTGGGAAACAGTTTCTCCATCAATATCAACATTAGGAGCTTCTTGAGTTAGAAATGAAAGCAAGCTGTCCTCTATTATCTCTGTTGCAAGCATCTTCAGAATTTACAAGCAAAAAATGCATTAAACCTCCTCTTACTCATCCTCATAGACTCTAGAATGAATATTAGACTTTAAGAACATAAACATTTCGCAAGGAGGTTCATATTAAACTTTTGTGTAATGCCCAGATATAGCAGGGATAAATTTCTCTCCTTGTACATTGAATAGGGAATCATGTATTAACAAGGATAGTACCTTCGGATTTCCTCCTAGGATTATGTCAGTGCCTCTGCCAGCCATATTTGTAGAAATAGTGATGGCATATTTACGTCCTGCTTGTGCAACAATTTCAGCCTCCCTTGCAGCATACTGATCCAAAAAAGATTAGAAAAACCAATGCAGGCAGCAGCAAAAATAACTGTTCAATCAGGATTTTTCACAAAAATCAACTGTGTATTCGAATGAAAGATCCTATGCATGTATTACCTTAGGTCGTGCATTTAGGACATTGTGTGGAATATTTTGTTCCTTCAACAGATCAGATAAGTATTCAGAATTCTCAACGCTGCATGATGGAGATGAGAGATCATAATAATGAGCCACTAATATCTGCTCAATCATAGTTGAAGTTAAACTAAAAAAAGTAGATAAAACATTTAACAACTGTATTAAAATCCAATTAGTTAGCATCAAACAACATGAATAAAGGACAAGTGATATAAGCTTAAAAACCATAGGCATGGATCCAAACCAATTAATGTCTACAAGCAATTAACCAAGGAAACCTTGGAGCAAGGAACAAGCAAAATTACATTTACCTGGTGGTCCCAACTAAAACAGGACGGCCTTGTCTGAACATGTATTCAACTTCTCGACGAACATGCTCCCATTTCCCTCGTGCAGTCTAATAATACATAAACCAAAACATATTAGATAAATTGAATGAAAAGACCATCAGCGGGTGTAACTTAAATAAAATTGATATTAAGTAAATTATAACCTACCGCAAAAGCTTGGATAGGTAAATCTTTTCGGACATTTGGCAGATTTGTGGGCACTTCAATAACTGGAATCTGAAACATTTTCAGGAACTCTTTCTCCTAAATAAAATTTGGAGTTTCACCATGAGTACTGATACAAACATGTATTGTTACTGAAAGCAATTAGATAATAACATCAGAATCCATATAACAATCAACTGCGTACTTCAGTTTTTGCAGTCCCCGTCATCCCAGCCAACTTTGGGTAGAGCTTGAAAAGTGACTGATACGTGATTTGAGCCACAACAACTGAATCAGCCTATCAAACATACAGAGCTTACAACTTTGATCAAGAATAATTGTTTCAATTTAATAAGGCCCCCAAACCCAAAGAAAAAGAACTATAAAGCATCAAGACAAACCTGGATCTTCAAACCTTCTTTGGCCTCTACAGCTTGATGAATGCCCTCAGACCATCGTCTTTTTTCTTCAACTCTGCCTGTCAGCTGCAAATATTTTTTGAAAAAATTTAAGTTAGTCTCAATGAGACACTTACATTATACTTATCTGTGAAACATATTGTCAACAACCATCATGTTCCTGTCTATCTTTCATGCTGTGAATCTAAGAAAACACTTTATTTGATGCATAGTTGGTAAAGGGTTGTCAAAAACTAAGCATTCACTAAATCTATTTAGGCTAAACAAAATTATATTACAGTTAATGCTTTCCACAATGCAGGCATGGAGATGTAAACTAACGTGCTGACACTGATAATTTCCCACAAGACATAATCCAATAACTATTGAAAGTGTTCTAATCCAAAGTTTCATCAACACTAAGAAGATAATTAAATAGATGGATAAAATCCAGCACCTACAGTAAATATATTAGTATGAGATATTGAATTTGAACTATAACATTGGATAAAAGGATGCTATGCATGAATTGGAAGCAGAATTAAATGTACTAGAATTTATTAAATTCTCATAACTGAAAACTTTACCAGCTAAGAACAAGATTGACCGACATTGTTTGCAAAGATAGATCATGATCATACATTCGGTTTTTTATGTAGACCCTCAAACATTTGGTAAACAATATTTCAGTATAAATCAAATGAATTGATACTAAAGACTCCTATAGTAATAATGATTGGAAGGACAAAGTAGCAAGGAGAGTAGTAAGATTACAAAATACAAATTATAGTCCTACCTCATTGATTATGAGAGCCTTTCCATTTCTAACAATATACTGTACATCACGCCGATAAAACTCTTTAGCCTTCAATGCATTCATTACGAATCTACATGTTTAAATGTCGTTAATAATTATACAAATCAAAACAAATTGGCAAGTGACTATATGCCATTATCTAGAGGGGCGCAGGGGGGGTGGGGGTGGGGGGGAATAAATAAATAAATAAATAAATAAAGAGGAAATCAATCTTTCAATGCAATACTTTGTCTGCACTTTAGCTAGTAATGGATAGTGCGCAGATCAATTTATTTTATAAACTTTAAGAAAGTAGAAGAAAGCACTTGAAAGAACAAATGTAAGATATTATTTGTCAACTAATATAACAAAATCCTTGAGTGGCAATAAAAGAAAATAGAAAACCATCTTCACCTAGCCCAGGGATCATTTTCATCCCATAAGTCATGTGTTTCAAGAGCCATCTCAGCAAGCTCTATTCCTTCTTCAGTCAGCTCCACTGAGTTATCTTTAAGTTCTACATTGTAATGCTGTCATAATGATTACATAACATAGCAAAAAATGTCACCACAGTCAACAATTTCCATATATAAGTATATGACCATATGGAAAAATATGTCAATAAGGAGACAATAAAACATTTGTGTTTGATGAAATCGGAGGCAAGAAACTGAACTCACAAGGCCCCGTAGAAGCAGCTCGGCCACTTTAGCGGCAACTGGATAGCGTGCAGCATCTTTACTAGCCTGAGTTAGAGAAGGACAAAAAATAAAGCCAATTTATCGTCCACTCTTGCAGTAGCGATGGGTGAATTTCCTTGTTATGTATTAAAGTTATGCAATATTAAAAAATTGTAAAGAAAATATAGAGAAAAATAAAATTAGGAATTACCTCACCGCTTATTAACAAAGGATTTCTTCCTTCATCAATAAGGACTGAATCAACTTCATCAACTATTGCAAAATGAAATGGCTTTGGCCTGTTTTTCCACAGTAAATTGCTTATCCAAAAAAAAAGAAAAAAAAAAGGAAAGGATAAATGAAATTTAGATTGGGATTAAAATGTACCATCTCATCACAAGTTGCGCACTTGTTCCAGCAAGATTGTCTCGTAGATAATCAAAACCAAGTTCCTGAAGATGTTGAGAACAATTATGGCATTTTAAACATTGCATAACTTTTTGGTGGGTAAGGAAACCTGATGAATGCTAAGGATGCAGTAATTATTAGCTGATTACACCAAGACAATGACAAAGGAATGATAAGAACCACAGATTCAAGTGTGACAGCAATAACAAGCATTAAGAAAGCAACAAAACTAAGAAAACTTACTGAATTATTGGTATACGTTATGTCACATTTATAATTTGCTCTCCTCTGTTCGGCTGTCATCCCCCGCTTAGTTGCAAGAACAAAATTAAAGAAGGAAAATCAATAAACCGAAGCACCCATATGTTGACTGGAATTTACAACATCAGACAAAATGCAATATCCCAGAACAAAAGAAGGTTATTATGTTAGACGCAAACTTAGGCTACCTTGACCCATGCTATTTTAAGGCATAATGTTCACTACAGCTCACCCCTCCATGAATACACAAAAAACAGGAAATAACCTGAATAAGACCCACTGATAGACCTAAGAAACGATGAACCCGTCCCATCCACTCAGCATCCCGTTGAGCTAGATAATCATTCACAGTTACCACTGCATGCAAAGACAGACAGAGAGAGCATACAAAGAACCATTTAAATTTGATAATTCTCACAACAAATAACTAAATAGAAAAGGGAAAATATAAAAGAACCTAATATGCGACGGAGGTCATTTCCAAAGAAGCAATTGTCAAATATTTTCAAAGGACCCAACAAAAAAAACATACCATGAACACCTTCACCAGTCAGAGCATTGAGGTATGCTGCCAGTGTAGAAACCAATGTTTTTCCCTCTCCTGTTTTCATCTCTGCAATGGAACCATCATGAAGCACTGCCCCACCAATGATCTGGAATACACAATGATAGCAAAGATTAACAAAAATAGGCACAATGAAAAACAATACACGTGTGTTCAAAGACACTGTAACTACATTTACAAATTGAAAGGAGGAAAGAAAGAGACCTGCACATCAAAATGACGCATTCCAAGCTTCCTTTTTGCAGCTTCACGAACCACAGCAAAGGCCTCTGAAAAAATATGAATGATATCGGAACATGATAGTCACAAGTTTCTTAAGAAGCCATTTTTCATAAGGGAACGTTTTGAAGTCAAAAGACAGGAGTAGAAAACTTCCAACCAGCTTGAATATCTGCAAGTGTTTGCCCCTGTCGCAGCCTCCGCTGGAACTCCACAGTTCTAGCAGTAAGCTACAAGTAACAACCACAACCCATAATTGAAAATTAAAAAAAAAAAAAAAAAGTAGTGTTGCAGATTGTAAACCAAATGAAACCCACAAACCTCCTCATCAGTGAGACTATGTATTTGCGGCTCAAGGGCATTAACGGAGTTCACAAGGCGGTAGTAGTCCCGAACGACCCAATAGTTCAAGCTCGTAACATCAGTCCAAGTCTTTCTAAGACTACCCAAATTATCCTAAAGTAAATCCAATACGCACAAAAGTAGAAAAAAAAAAAATCCAATTAACAAGCATACCATCGAACATATGGTGGGCAATCAAACTAAAAATAAAAAACAAAAGGCTAAGAACCCAAAAGCGGTTTACCTTCAGAGACGCCGTAATAAGGATGGGTACGGCTGTAGAAGTGGGTGTGGCTGTGAGACGACATCGAGGTTGCCGAGATGAAGAAGAAAAAGAAGACAGTGTAAAGGCAAAATTGGTATAGATGAGTGAGGGACGTCGAAGCTGAATCTTTGGGGTGACGAAGGAGGGTTGTTGGAGCGCAGGCATAGTAGCCATGGAATGGAACACTTCCTTTCAACGGTCGGGTCTAAGCGACGCCAAACTGATATATATACACATTGCTCGCTAGCCGTTGCAGGTCGCGCGCTTACCCTGTTACTGCAAGGCTAAGTGTCACGGGTAGTAAGCCAACCGACAATGTCCCTCGTAAAATAAATAACCCACACAATATTAGTATTGTGCAAGCACAAAACAACACAGTAATTAAAATATGGACGCAACGAATTAAACGGGACAAGCTCACAAAGGCAACGATCGATATGAAATGCACTTATTTTATTGATATCTCGATGGTAAGTTGTTTTATTGATATCTCGATGGTAAGAGTACATTGAGGCCACAAGCACATATTAAAAGCCCCTTATCTATGCTAGTGAGCTAGCTCAACATTTCGCCGACTAATCACCCCTCCGTAAAGAGCTTAATTAACCATTAGCTTTGTGATAGCGGGAAACATTACAATGTTCGAGGAGACATAAGAAGAGAAAATTACAAACAAAACTTAAAAATATCAAAATGTTTGAGGAGACATAAGCTACCAAGTAAGCAGCCATGGACTTGACTAATGGCCCTGGACAAGCTATACTTGGGCATTACATAGGCACACTCTCACACTAAGCAAAGCAGTTTGCTTGCAAATATTTCTTTTCCCTTCTTTTCCTTACCTTTTATTTTAATTTTTTTTTAAGAAGGAAGTTTCTTTATTATATGAGAAAATTTTCATCCTATATTTATTTGGGTTTTTAAAAATTATTAATATATTTTCTTTTTCTAGTCCATTTGATAACATATTTGTCTTTTATTTTATTTTTTCTTAAGTCAGTTATAATTTTTTCAATTTAAAGGTTAGTTATTTTTTATTTTTTATTTATCTCTTGGGTCATATATAATTTGTTTAATTTAGAAATTAATTAACATTTATTAATACTAATAGGAAAAATACAAATAAAAAATACTTTGATATTTGTGTTTTTCACACTGAAATAAAAGAACTAATAAACTTCAATAAATTGAGTAAATTTCACACAACGTAAAGAGAAAAAAATAAAAATAAAAAACAAACCCGTTACCAAGCTTGATAACGGGCAATAAATGACTATTATGGTCCGCACCTTGTTTATATATATATATATATATATATATATATTCTCTCATAAATGATATTTTCCTTGTTTTTTTTTTGGTAATAATAATATTTTCCTTGTTATCAATAGACAGAATTGCTTAAAACCAAGTACGTGAACAAAAACATTTCAATATATAAAGTTAGACAGAGACATTTAAGATACAAATCCCCAAAAGTTCGAACTTGTATATACGTATATAAAATTAAAAACAATTATAATAAAAGAACTAAATTATAAGATCAAACATTACATTAATATATTTAAACTTCAGTTTAATAATATATTTTATACTCAGCAAGATTTACATTAATGTTTCCCTCTAAGAGGAAGTGCTGCATTCCATGCACAAATATTCACAGTATTAAAAGAGAAGTTACTTTACTTTGCTGCTTGTTCATGATGCTCTGTAAAATCATCAAAGTGAGACTTTAATGTCCACGGTGTCTTCGTTGGAGTTGAACATGCCTTCATCGTTGCAGCATTCAACTCTCCCACTGTACAAGTACTTAGGAATGATATGCTAGAAAGAAAATCATAACATGCCAGGTGAAACTTCAGTCATCATTTTCCATAATAATACACCTGTTGCAATCAAATCAGGATTCATTCATTAATTATTCCATCCATGGAATTAATAGAAGGCAACAAAAAACACATATTATGCACATTTAACCAAACAAATATTGCACCAGAAAACATCTTCCTGTAAAGTTCTTTCTCTTTTTTCCTGGTAGAACAAAACTGAAATTGTTTTGGGTATGAGCTCGCATGATGTTCATTTCCCGCTTTGTTGTCAGTTCGATAGTTGCTGCTAGAAGGATGCAGACATTTCCAATAAAGATATCATTCCTCCAAATGGTAGCACTTAGCAGAATATTTGTGTTTCTATTTTGTTTTCTTTTATCAGATGCTATCAAATGGAAGAAACAATGATACTGGTAGAAGTAGAACATCAGATTATGTGATGGGTCTTATACAACCAGTCCAATAGTCTCGTCATTTTGCTTGCGCAGATAAGTCAAACAATATGGAAATAATAAAAACAGGTACAGCCCTCACATTTTTAAGGTCTTCTAATATAAACCCTGTGTAGAATATTTTCTGATTTGAGGAGTAGAGTCAACGATTAAGACAAAAGAATTGGGCCACTAATATATCAGTAAATGCTTAGATGGAAGGTAAACAAGAGGATGAATAAGATGGATATGCACTGCAGTAAAAAATTTATACTCTGCAACTCTTCAGCCAGCAAGGAGAATGTGATGAAAGTTATTAGCACACATGAAGACAACAACAAATAACACAGTTTTTTATGTTCATTATTTCATATAAATGTTGTGGCATCATCCTCTATGAGTGTCTATTGTGTTTCTCATAGACATACCAAAAGAACAAAATTGATGCATACCTTGACTAGCTTATTGGCATATCCAACAAAACATTTTCCCTGCCAGCATAACAAAGCAGTTACGACAGAATCACAAGGGATAGATCCAATAGGTCTCACATCCACCTG
This sequence comes from Rhamnella rubrinervis, assembly GCA_007844105.2. NCBI lineage: Eukaryota > Viridiplantae > Streptophyta > Magnoliopsida > Rosales > Rhamnaceae > Rhamnella > Rhamnella rubrinervis. The sequence goes on from CM017581.2 coordinate 17,938,697, forward strand.
AAACTCATCGCCAGATAATTCCTGCATGTTGATAACTTGGTTAATGAAATTCTGCAAACTTTTAATCAGGATAATTAGTGATTCAATATCATTAATATTTTCAAGGGATGAAAACACTACATTTCGCACATGTACCTGGATGTTGACAGTTTTATCCCAACCTCCACTAAATAGCCATTTCCCCTCCTTAGCAATGGCAAACACAGCACCCTTATGCATTTGCATGGATTTCGTAAACATCTCATTCCTCCAAACCTGAATAAGCAAAGACGGAGACAAGTATTTATTTATTAATGAAGTTGTCTCTCCACTAGAAAAGAAGGTGCAGGCTAATTCCAGCCCTATGTTGACCTTAACAATTGACCAAACTACAACTCATATATGAGCTATGCGAGCACGTAGAACATCAACTTTATATCATTAAAGTGTCTGCTATTCTTCAAACTTAAACAAGGTAATTTGAGCCTTTTCTAGATTATGTGAATACTTTTTGCAAGATTAACTTTTGAAAATTCAAATGATGCACAATCAAATTTGAACCTGAAAAAGAATTAGCATAGAACCTTTGAAAAATTTAGGACGCTTATAAAATTTGCTTTGACTGGCTGTTAAATGGATAATCTGAAAACCTTGCTTCATCCTATTTTCAATGAAGTCAAGTGCTCAAATGAACATTGTTAACTGTGATAAACCTTTTGCGTCGTTCTTGCTTGATCCTTGATTTAAATAATAGAGTCAATTTCCTATAAGTCTAAGATGCATTAGAGCCTAGTTTATTGTGCTTGTAAGACCCACTTTATGCCCATTATTGGATAGGTCCGCATGTGAAGTGGTGCAATAAGTATATATAATTGGATCCAATTTATTTAAGCTTAAACTTCTGGGATTGAATGGTAACAAACAAACATTAAAAACTAATTTAGCTCAAGCGAGAGTAAAAAAATATAACACCTTTATGAATCCATTTTCTTGAGATGCAATAAGCATATGCCTGTCAGCAATAAGGGACAATACAGAAGTAACCGTTCCAGATGCGTCTTCCCCCAAAACTGTTAAAGGACTGTGATCAATAAGACTCCATAGTCGAACAGTTCCATCCCAACTGCCACTGTAAAGGATCTCATTGCATACCGCAAGTGTGGAAACTACTGATTTATGACCATTCATAGTGCATGACAATGTACCATCCTTGAATAAAAATAAAGGCAGATAAATAAATGTAAATCCAAATAATTTGTTCACATGCAGCATCAGATCCAGACAATATGATAAATGCAAGTAACTACCTGCAATAACCACGCTTTTATTGACTTATCTCCACTACCTGTATAGACGTATCCATTTCCTGAAGAGGATAAAGCATGAATACCACTGTAGCGCCAGTCCTTCTGTTCATACCATTTCTTTATTGGTTCTTGGCCAAGAGGAATACTAGTGCCCCAGACAAATATTCCACCTCCACTATCACCACTTATACACAAAGGCTGCTCTTGATCCACATAAATTAGAGCCATGACTCTATGTTCATGACCTTCAAATGTTTGTATATGCGAGAAGTCCTGCATAGTATTTCTCAAAATTGAAAAAGGTAATGAAAAGGTTGCAATACTCTAGTGGATTATTCATACACTAGTCCCTCTCTGTTCCTCTCCAAGTATTTAGCCCTCAGTTAGACAGAGATTTGTCGAGCACAGATGAAAACTGAAGTGTACTTGAAAAAGGCATTAACTAAATGAGCTAATCGCTGGAAAAAATTTAAAGCCAACGATCTAATAAACTAGAATGACTATACATATTTCAAATTAACAATAAAATATAGCTTCAAAATATGATGCCATGAAAGTGCAAACCTGCAAAGACCATACACGGATGGTTTTGTCGTAAGAGGAGCTAAAAAGAAAACCACCTAAAAGCAGAAGAAAAATATGCATTTAGAATGCCATACTCAATGAATAGGCCAAAATTTCTAGTAATCCTAACAAGCTTCTCTTTTTTTTTCTTTTTTTTTTTCCTCTGTCTGTTAGCAGTAGAACTTTATTGGGATTGTGCATATGCATCAAAAGGATAATATTGAAAGGAGGTGATGAACAGAAAAATAACAAATAAACTTCCATTTGACTTCAGTAGCAGTTATGATCCTCTATATATTAAAAGCAAGGTTGTACAAAGGTAAAGTGAAATGAGACCACAAGTGCTAGGTTTTCCAAGCACCCCGATTAAACAAATGCAGGTCTCAAGGATAATGGTGAGGCGTCTCAAACATCTTCTGGAAAGGTTTATCCGTTTTACAGAGTAAAATTAAAACCCAATATGCACATTTATGAATTTATTAGTTTTTTCTCCCTGTTCTTTTCTGTTTGTTGTTTCTTCTTTTTCCCAACTAGGGGTGCACATAAAGTTGGAAACTAGGTGAATTTCACACTAGAAAGGGGAACACTTTTTACTGGCTTTCAGTTGTCTGGGCTATCTGACTCCTAAACTGAAAGAATGACCAAGGGTAGAACATTTTGTAGGAAGATATCATCAGCGATTGCATCATGTACGCACCCTAAAAGCACTGGATAAATAATATACCTCCAACAGCTAATCCCGTAATACAGTCACGATGTCCTTGAAGATCTTTAAATTTGACACTTCCCCGAGAGAGGTCCTCTATGAAATTAGTATCAGCACTCTCCTCTGATTGACCACCCGCTTCTCTTCCCTGCAAATCATCTTCTTTCCATTTTGGTGAAATTTCCTTAGGCAACTGACATAGTTCCCCTAGAATTATGCAACAACTGGTGCTATCACCATCAACTGCCCCATCCAAACTGGGCAGGGCATCAAATGGAGGTTTAATTATCAGTTCTCTAATGCATTTCCTCAGATCAGTCATAAGCGGGCGACTTCCTGGATCATAAATCAGACATTTCAAGAGAATGTCTCTCAGCAATGCATACTCTGAACCCAATTCAGTTTCCAACACAGAATTAACTTTATCCAACCAACTTGAATACATTGTTGAATAATCAGAACAATCTTGTCCAATCATCTTGGGGACATTCTCAGCGAACGCTTTCCTGAGAAGAAGCCTCAGCAGGAGACAAGCTAATGCCCAAATATCTGAGCTATATCCAATTGAATATCTCGACTTGTCACATTCTACTACAATACCTTCTTTGTGCAATAACTCAAGCAATAACTCTGGACTCACAAAACCATCATCCTTCAAAAGACTACCAATGATCACTCCCAGTTCTTCATCATGGATTCTCAATCTACCAGAAGTAGCATCTAAAATGCTTCTACGAATCTCCCTTCCCCTTACTAAAATCGCATTCAAATCTAAATAAGCGTGACCAAAATCATCAAAATTAAAGCATGAAAAAGTAATACAACCAGCAATGAACCCTTGTGAATGCAAACCAATCACTGCTTCACACATTTCCATACCTATCATTGCAAAAGCAGACACCCCATGTTTACTTAGAACATTCCCATTTCCTGCCTCACATCCATTACTCAGATCACCCAACTTCTCCAAGAAATTCCCACTTGGTCTTCTTTCACAAACAATATACAAAAAGCCTTCAACCAAATTACCCCACAAACCATAAACTGTACCTATACTTCTATACAGCCTCACAGAAGCTCTCAGGATCAAACTCAATTCATTTCTCAGCTCCTCCCTCATTCCACTCAAGCATTTCATAACTCGAGCAACATAGCTAAGCTCAAACTCTGAATCATCCAAACGCGGAAAAGAAACAACTCGGACAAGACTCACCCTCTGGTCCTCTCCGAAACAAACCCGAGTCGACAGCGAAGAAGAAACAGCAGGACCAGTTTTCCCATCCACTACGGAAAAAAAATCACCTCTTCCCTCGTCTTCAACGTTCGTCTCCACCAAAATGGAGTCCTTCGGAAGGACCCAGTCCTTCCATGCGGCGTAAAACTCTTCCGACCAAAAACGAGGTAAGAAATCATAGCCAAAATCATCAGCCGAAGCTTTACGGGGCTTCTGGGAATCACAGGAATCATCAGAATTTTGATTCTTGGGTCGAGAGAAGGAGAGGAGGTCGATGTTCTTGGGAAGACCGGAGGGACCTTGGGGAGGAAACTTGACGAGCTGGGTACAAGCAGGGCAGCGGACGGTGTGAGCGTACCGTTGGGGAAGCTTCACAAGGCAAGCCTCACATATCGAATGCCCACAAGCGAGTACACGTGGAATTATGTAGCCGTCGTAGTTCTGCAAGCACACCGGGCACTCCGGCGACTCCATTGCCAAGGTCCTCGACGTGCTTGACTATTTTAGTATTTTATTAGACGGCCGAAATGGAAAAATATATATATATATATATATATATATATATATATATATTAAAACGGTACGCCAAGCTCTAAATCAAAACGACACCGTGAGGCTTTTCCTTCGTCCTTTTTATTTATATTGACTGCCCAGTACCCGTCTTGAGTCAATTTATTAGCATTTGTGACGGGAAGGGGATCTAAAGGAGCTCTCAGCGGGAGCTACGGTTCTTAAGGTACATGGCGCTCTCTTTCTCTGGCTCTCTGCTTGTTATTCTTTGTTTGCTTGCCGAGCAAATGTTGGAAAGAAAAGTAAGTGATGGCGGTTTGATGACCTTAGGGTATGATAGTGTGAGTGAGCCTATTTTTTTGTGTTAGATCAGTTCATATGGCGGGTTTAGGGTTTTTGATCTGCTGATTTTCATTTTGTTATGAAGCTGGTCATTGCTGATGGGTGAATTTCACGATTGGTAGTAGTTTCTTAAGTGGATTTCTTCTCAGTGCCGTGGCTCAAATGCATTTTAGAGATATGGAATACGTATATTATGCGTGCAGATATGCATACTAGATATATACAAGTCTGAATTTTGATGCGTTGCAGTGTGGTTGTTAGTGTCGAAATGGAGAGTACATTTGAAATTTTCGGCCGTTTTGTTGTTTGGATCATATATTTTTGTTTTGTAGTCCACGAAAGTTTCCATAGTCTTGAGTCTTGATGTTACTTTATAAGTGTCGCTAAAAATTTAGCTCGAACTGAACAAAATCAATGGATTGGCATCAGCTTTGTGCCTTTACAACTTTGGGTTCTTATCGTCGAAGTTTCTATTAGGTAGTATTAGCAGTCTTGTGATATGCCAATCAATATTGTCAGCCTCTCTTGTCAAAATAACATTTTGGTCTTTTCTTGACTTAGCCATCAATATTTTTCTTTGTTTAAAATATGTGCATCTTTAAATGTCTGCACTGACTTGTTTACTGGTTTATGGAATATGGTTTCTGTATGAACTACCATGACATCTACCAATAATTCTTTTCGTTTGTATTGTTATTAACATGTTTCTGATAATGTTCTTAAACATGTTACCAGAAGTCCATGGCGGGGCCAGGTAGTTCCATGTTGTATTCCTTTCTTCTATTCATTGTCATTCTCTCGCTTCAAGAAATGTATAGAGGGAAGTTAGCTTCGACAGAGTTATTTACCATACTTGGGGGTTTCATTAGTTCTCTCATATTCCTTGTTCTGCTGACCGTAAGCTCTAAATTCTATGACTTCTTTATTCTCATTTTCTATGACCACGTTGTTTGTGACATTCTAATAATAATTATAACATTGAAGCCGGCAAAAATAATAATGCTTTGTTTATATAAGTTTCTTGTAAAGGATTTTGTTAAAGTATCTCAAACTTTAAAGATTTATGATTCCTGAACTTTGTTGTGATATTTTATTGCTTACATTAGGAAAGTAGTAGTTTAATTCTGCAACTAAAAATTGAGAAGATAATTGGTCGTTATTAATTCAGTTTTCTACTTATCCACAAGCTTAAATTGTCATATGGCTTTTTCATTTTTGTTGTTGATAAACATGATAATTTGCATTTGTTTGGTTTTGTTCTTGCAGTTCATTGGTAATTTCCAGGAAACATGTGGCATGAGAACTGGGTGGGGTGCCGGTGAGTGTTGTTTTAGTTATATGTATTTTGCACCTTTTTTTTTTCCTTTACAAATGAGAATATTGATATAAAACAACATAGCGGCAGACTGACTTAGATTGTGATAGTTTAAAATGTGGTACACATTATCCTATTCTCTTATCTATGTGCAAGCATGCACTTTAAATAAAAAGTGTGGGATTTGAGAGTAAGTGGGAAACTGATGATGTACTTGGATAAATGAATGTTTTTCCATAAGATTCTAAAGCTGTTTGTCAGCAAATTCTAATAATAAATTCTAATAATCCTAACCTTGTTTCTACTTGTTGTGCATCAGTTCAAAATTCAAATGATATATAGCCAATGAAATTCTCTGTTCTTTTGATCTCACGTGAAAAAGATTAAATGGCATGCTTGAACTCTAGGCCACCCTTTACTGTTAATATAGAAAGGAGTTTTTAATGAAATGGTGCATTATTTAAGAGTTAAGATTAACTAGAGTTGAAATAAATTTATATCTATTTTCCATTTTGCAGTTGTTATAGCAGAAGCAGTTGCTCTTATCGCTGCTAGCACTGTCCATCGAGTTTGTATCACTACATGGTAATACTAGTATTGTGCTATCATTTCTCGTCATTTTTTATCTTGCCATGCAGTTTCAATTAATTTATTTGAAAGTAGTTGCAGCATGGATTTCTTAGTTTTATTAGCATTTATCCATTTGACATAGAATCTGTGGATAAATGTCCTTTCTGATCCACTCTCAATGCAGTAGAGGCACAAATTCATTGTGTAGAATTTAGTTGTTGTAGAGGAGAAAGAAAAGGAACCCTTGCAATAGTTGTCTTCATTAGTGATATTAATAAAAGAAAATAGCACTGTTTCATTGTTTGACTTTTAAAACTTTATTAGCATGACTAAAATAAATTGTTTCAAATGGTTTGAATAATGGAATCACAATCATTCTGTACCCTGTTGCAACAAATTCACGGATCTGTTAATTGAACCAGAAATTTTAGAGGCAATAAGAAGAAATGAAAGTGAAGTCAGGAATAGGACTCATTGAATTTGCACTTCATTAAATTTACTCCCAATTAAAATGAAAGAAAATCAAAGGATTAAAAATATAGAAAAGAAGAAGTTTTGATAGTTTCTTTATATGGTTGTGTTGAAAATGGAGATAAAATATAAAGTTTCATTCCTAGAAGTTTTAAATGTCTCTCCTATCTCACCTACTTTAGTTCAAAGTTTGATGGACTAAAGTTAAAAGAGTTTGTTATGTTTTCCTTTTTCTGAAATGATGAAAGGAAGACAGAGAATTTTCTTCCTTTTTTTTTCTTTTTCTTTTTTTCTTTCTACACAGTGATGAACCAATCATACTTAAAAATAACTACAGCTGATGTAAAGAAATCTTCTAGCTTAGACTAACCCTTAGTATACTTTTTGAGTATTTTGGATGCCCTATCTATATGAGTGTGAATGAACAAGCTAACAAAAGCCTTTTAATATATTTATGCTTGCAAATTCTGTTGGTTAATGATGTTGGTTTTTCAATGCAGTTTCTTATTTTCAGCTGGATTACTATATGAAGTCAACAAGCTTTCAGGGATGGCACTTTCCAAAAGTGAATCTAAAACGAAAAGGCATTGATTGATTGGAATTCTGTATTTTCTCATAATGTCTTGCGGCTTTATATTTTCTATAATGCCTTAAGATTACTATATACCTCTGAGACGTATCAGAATTTTGTCGAAAAGTCAGACTTGGTACTTGAAGTATGTAATGTCTCTAATTATCATTTTCAGTATTAGTTAGTAATGAGTTTTTGGCCACTACTTATTTACAACGTTCACCCAAAGAAAAAATGAAGAGAAAAAAATTCAAGTTTGATCCGCAGCTGAGCCTTAGGAAATACTGAATACTAGTTTTTATCTACAGCTAAGTATGTTGGAAAAGCTGTTTCTCTACAGCTTCTCTTGAGCTCATTTCACATCTATTTTTGCAAGAGGCGTACAGTTCACTAACAGTTCAAGAGACAAAACATCCTGTATGATTCATCACAACGGCTTATAGAAAAACGTTTCAAACCATGTGGAAATCCAAAATGTATCCTGTAAATCAAATCGTTTGAGAGTTCATAGAATTAGAAGAATTAATACGGGAAGTTAGAACAATTGAGATTTTTGTCTTGGCATTTGTTATAGCTGACAATTCGGAGAACAAGACTCAAGACAAGGAAACGATCCTTAGTAAGTTCTTGCATTTCAAGTTAAGCTAACAGAGATGACCAAATTCATTGGGACCATCAAGCCAAAGGAAGAATTATTACTCTGGTGTTCTTCGAGGTCCAGGTAATTACTATCTTCTTCAGAAACTTCTATAAAAAAATTACCTTTCTTTATAAAAAAAAAAAAAAAAGAAATACTAATAATAAGAATAAAGGATTTGTGGGTTGAGATTTTAGTTTATTTTTATAGAAGTTTGACCTAGGACCTTTAGCAGATCATGTCCATCATAAGTTAGGAGGTCAAATTACAGACTCCCCTCAATCTTAGATTAGTATACTGTCAAGTGTTCACCAAACTTATTAGACTTGTATTGTTGTAATTTCCATATCCTATTCATAAGAATATATATTAATAAAAAAATGTCTAAAAAAAAGCAATTTTTAAAATGGTCAAATTTAAAGCCAGCCAAAGACTCTGTGATGTGCTTTTGACCGCAGCAGGTTTTGCTAACTACGGAACTGAACGTTCAAAGTCAGAACCCGTGAGTCGTAACCAACCAACCCAAAATATGATTACATGTATATTTCATTATTTCTTCATCTTCATGCACTCCGTGCATGTGAGAAATTGCATAGAAAAAATGAATGTGGAATTATATACAAGACGAGCAAAAATTGCACTTGATTTTATGGACTTTGAGTTTTTATGAGGGAGTTGATATTATCATATACAATCTTCTATATCATTGAATTTATCAAAAAAAAAATCTTCTATATCATTGAACCACTGCTTGAAGCAACTGACCTTGATGTTTCACTCGCGGATATACAACTGCTAAACTCAAATGAAGATCTAAACGATTCGTGACCGAGCGGCAATGGTCGGTCTGGTAATCTGGGAATATCAATGTCACCCTCCAGCATCTTCAGTGCCTCGGCTATGGTCGGCCTCAACGCCACCATTACATGAGCACAGAGAATACCCACCAGAACGAACCTCGCCATAACACCTTTTGGTCCACCTTCCCTCATCGACTCCTCCACGATTCCCTCTATGTTTCCTGATTTCATAAGCATCCATGCCCAATCTGTGATCAAAACCATTGATGGGTTTGTAGTGTCAAGCACTTTCCTTCCGCTCATAATTTCCAGAATCAGAATTCCGAAGCTGTAGACATCGCTCTTCTCCGTTAACTGACCGTAGAGAGCATATTCCGGGGCCAAGTAGCCGTGTGTGCCGGCGACCCTGGTTGTGAGGTGAGACTGCCCTTCTGTGCTTTGCTTGGCCAAACCGAAATCTGCTACTTTTGCTTTCAATTCCGAGTCTAAAAGTATGTTGGTGGCCTTAATATCTCGGTGATAAATAGCGGGTTTGATTCCGTAATGCAAGTAATTAAGCCCTTTGGCCACATCGAGGATAATGTTTTTTCGTTGAGGCCAAGTTAATAACTTGCTTCTGCCGTAGTTGATGGTTCCCGATGTGGTTGATAAATGGTCGCTGAGACTACCATTTGACATGAAATCGTAGACAAGGTACCTTCTTTTGCCTATGAAATCATCACTCGTAACGCAGCAACCTCGGAGGGAAAGAAGATTTCTGTGCCTTATTTTGCTTATGATCTCAACCTCATTGGAAAATTCTTCGTCGCATTTGGAGTCTAAATCAAGAATTTGTTTAACAGCAACCAAAGTTCCATCAGAAAGTGTTCCTTTATACACAACCCCATATGCTCCTTGGCCTATTAGATTCCGTTGAGAGAAGCCATTTGTGGCTCGCTCAAGCTCTGATAAACGAAACCATTTGGCTCCCGTATTGGGCAACACACTGGCCCTGAAATTACTCACGTATTCTTCATGCAAAGCCTTTTGCCTCCTCTTCTTGTCCCATCTCCTGTAGATAATGATTACCCCAAGAAAAAGCAACACCCCGATGAGAGCACCCAATAACCCAAAAACCAATTTCAGCCTACTCTTTGATGGCTTTCTGGTTGCTGATTCAGACAATGGCAAACCCAGTATACAAGCAGCTGTTTTTGGATCATTTGGACCCAAATCGTTGACAATTGCCGCAGCATAAAGTACAACGAAGTAGAAGCATTTCGTTTCGTTCTGGTCTAAAGCCTTCAACTGGGAATTCACGGTCATCCCCGCATCAAGACAGGAGCCGCACCTGGCTAATCCCGTCAAGTCACCTTCACAGGACGTGTCCAACGCCGTTGTTGGACCAAGCTTCTGGTTCCAATCTTGGGTTGTTATAATTCCGGCGCAACTCGAAGGATTGACGACGAACTGGGTCGAGTTCTGGAAGCAATATGTGACCAACGATGGCTGAACAGACAAAAGAGCGACCTTGGACTGGAAATCAGATAGACAAGAAGAGGAAGTGTTTGCATCGGGGAGTTGGAACTTGGAGGTGTCTTTGAGGTGCTGTGCCATTCCCATACCGAAGAGGCTGAGAAGGGTCTGGCAGCAATCTTTGTGAACTGGTTGGCGGCACAAGGAAGTATCCCATGGGATGGTGTCAACGTAGCTGAGGTCTATGGGACATGAAGAAGAAGCTGCAGAATCAATGGAGGAAACGAAGGAAATAAAGAAGAAGAAGAAGAGTAAGAAAGAAAATGAGAAGCACTTGCCCATATTGTCGAAAGCAATGGTGCGTGTACATGTTGAAAGTATATATAGAGTTGGGTTTTGAAAAGCAAGCTCGACATCAACAATGGCTGCCCATATTGTCAAACATGCACGTTTACATGAGCTTCAGACGGAAAGTACAACGATCACTGGTCAACAATTAATACTAAATTAGTGACTCCGGAAATTGACCGATTAATATTCATGTAAACAACACATTTATAAATTCTAAATGTTTAACCTCACTTATTCATCAAAACAAAACAAAAATGTTTAACATCACCAACATATTAAATTGTTTCATTTCATGTAATGTTTTGTCAATTTTGTAGAGACAAAATAAATTATGAAAACTTCAAGTACACAAGAAATTTTGTAATCTAAGTAACCAATATATACTTGCCATGGAATCTGATCTGAGTAAGGCTTAGGACAAAACAGAGCTTCAAAGAAAGCAAATTGGGTGTATATTTGGAACTAAAAAATGTTTGTGTTTATTTCACTTTGGCCCCTGTAGAAGTAGATAATTGATGGCACAGCACACAACACGCTGGCCTGGCCTGGCCTACGAGATTTCCACGAAAGTGTGTATGGGCTGGCCCATTGAAGGGTCTTCCTCTTGAAAACTCATGCATGTTCTTTGGTCTTTTTTGAGTTCATATTTTCTTCAAAATTAACAATTTTTATGTTTATCACCTAACCTTGTTCATGTGGTGATATAATATTAATTTTTTTAAAAAAGAAAAGTAATACATATTTATATAAAATAATAAATTTTTACTTTTTATTGATCATTTTAAGATAAATAATTTGATGTGTTACTGCCAAACCCTATGCTTTTACTATTTTATTTTTCTCACTTTTAAAAGGGAAAAGTATTATAGAGACTAATTTCCTTGGACCAAGATTTTTCACAAGAGAGGTGCTGGATCAATTTTATTCTATTTTTCATATAATGATTTTTTAAAAAATTCTTATAATAAGCAATAAAACTATAAATAGTTAATGAAATTTTTATAATGATTTTGAATTATAGTTTTTTTTTTTCCTGTTTTGATAAGAGGTTTGGGTAATTATAGTTACTACCCTAATTATAATGATTGATTATGGCTTGAAAGTTAAAACTTATAAAGGTTATTGTAGATAAATTGAAAATAAGGTAGGACAAAAAGCTTATAAATTTTGATTATTTAGAATCTTAGATTAAAGAATATAATTTAATACAATATTTAAAGAAAAATAACCCAATTCATCCAAACCAAGCATTCACAAAGTCATATCAGAAGGCGGAGTTGACTTTGTTAATTGTTTGGGCACCATACTCTTTAATTACTGAGTAATTAAAAAAAAAAAACTATCATGGTTAAATTATATATATATATATATATATTAATTATATCATAATATTGAAGTCATTTAACTTTTCAATTGAAAAGTTCAAAATCACTGCGGATAAATTATTTAATTTACCGTAATATTTAGAATTGATGATTCCACCTTAAATATATATTTGTGTACAAATTGTTTAAATAATTTGGTAAGATATTATATTTTACTATTTCAAACGAAACATTAAAAAAAAAAAAAAAATGTGAACTCCTTCAAGATATGGTTAGGTCGCAATTTCCAGTTCCACCCTCACCGACAGAGACATGAAATTAATTAATAGTTTTGGGTGGTTGTCTAATTGGTAATTTTCGATTGACACAGCGAGAGAGAGCGACGGAGGTCCAGCTTGGGATCTTTCTTCACTTGTTTGGTTCATTCACTGATTTTCCCGGAAAATTTTCGAGCCCGTCTTTCTCTGTCACCCAATTCCCGCCAATTCGGCTTCACCGTCTGAAGACCCAATTCCCTCCCTTTCTTCTGCAAAGATTAAGATTTTCCCTCTCTGTTTCAGAACTTCGATCCCTTGTTCTTCGCTTCGCTTGTTTTTCCTCCCAACTCTATACGCTTCAGATCATTGTTCATAGATCAATCTGACCCGTATTCTACAATTTTTTTTAATTTTATTTTTCTAGTTTGATAACCCTGCTCTCTAGCTGCATCAAATTCTCGCAAATGTTGGATTTTGCATACGTTGTGGATTGATTTTACTTGTTTGATCTTTTTGGTTCCTCATTATTTTCAAGTTTAATACCTTCTTTCATAGCTCAATTGTAATCCATTTTTCACATCCTAATAATACACGCTTACATAGAATATGGATGAGTTTGGTGTATTAACGGAGAGGTACGGATTGAAACCGCAAGGAAAATCGGCTCCGATGGCCGCATCGAAGAGACCCGTCAACAATCGTAATGGCCAAACGTGGAATTTCGAGAACGGTTCGGATTTAAACCCCAAATCGTCGTCGTATTCATCCAGATCGTCAGATGCTTATAACACAACCCAGAGCAACTACGGGCATTCTAATGACTACGATGATATCTTCGGCGGACCTACAGGTAATCCTGGTGGTGCTGGTGCTGGTTCAGCGTTCGATTTCGATTCAGTATTCTCGGGTTCGAATGCAAAGTCTTCGGCAGTTCATAATTACGATAACGATGATTTATTTGGTGGAATACCTGGGTTCGAGAGCTCAAGTTCTGCGAATAACGCCTTGGGGAACGATGAGTTTTTTGGGTCGTTTGCTTCAGCTCCGAAGCAGACTGCTCCTGTAGACGATTTGTTAGGTGGTTTTAATGGAGCTGAGGCAAAATCAAAGAGCCCAACTAATGCAGCTAATTCCGATGATTTGATACCTGGGTTTGGTGGCACCAGTCCTCCGATTAATGGGTATGTATTATATGACACAGTAAATATGAATGTTGGCTGTTGATTGCTAATGTTTAAGTTGATTTTCTTTTCAGGATTATTTTAACTATCTGTGTGGAATATTTTAACTTAAATATTCGTGAAATTAATCTTTGTTTCTTGTGTGAACATCATTCAATGGAAAAGGGCACCCTCAGTGTAATAGCTGTCTTTATGTAGTTCATTACTATACTCTAGTTTCTTTTATGTTTTTCATAATATCTATTGGAGCTACACTGGTTTAATTGCATGTAGTCCTTCAGCCATGGTTAAATGCATTTTGTCACTGACTTGTGGTTCAGTTTCCAAAATATAGATGGATTTGTACATATAAGATATGATGTATTTGTACATTTTCTTGTTTTCTCAAGGTGGTTGACTTTTGTACACTTGCGTTACGTTATTCCTTTCTTCTTTTAAGTTAAGTAGTTGGATAAAGAAAAGAATATTGAAAGGTTGGGTTTAGCCTTAATTGCTGTGAAATTAGTGAGATTGGAAATGTAGGACTTATTCATTTCTTTCAATAAAGTTTTATCCGTGTGAGTTTTTTTTCCCCATTCCTAACATTGATGGCTTTTTAAAGAAATTTAAAAGGTTTTAGGGTTTAGCTATAGAGCTTAATGGGTAGTGAAAGATTAGAAGATGCTGTTAACTGCCAATGGGTTTAATCATTAAGTACTAATGTATTGTTGAATATCAATAGCCCAAACCTTTATTCGGAGCCATTAATTGGTTTGCATTTACAAAATTGTTTCCCTGTCAATTGGTTATGTAACACCTTCAGTTATGAATGTCATGAAATAGTTACTTATTATATCTTTGTTACTGATTAGTATCTTCCATCATTTTTCATTAATGTTGTTCAGAAGAAGTACAGGCAACAACCACCTTCATCTGTCAAATGGTCAGTCAACTAAATCAACCTTCACATTGTCGGATCCATTTTTGGTGTTTGAATCAACTTCAACTTCAAACCCAGCTTATTCTGGAGGGGCAAAACCTCCTCGGTTGAAATCCCCTCCAAGAGCAGCACAAGTTTCGAATGGTTATAAAGGTGCTTCTGCTTCTTTCAGCTTAAAAAAATGATCAATGGATGTTCTTGTTTCATCATTGCCCTCAACACTGATGCAGGTGAGAGCTCGGGTGTGTCTTCTATAGATGAACTTGAGGACTTTGTCATGGGTAGGGTGCAAAAGAATGAAAATGAACGGTCAAATGTCCACTCTAGTGGTGAAGGGGTTAAAACCTCAGCCACCAGAGCTAGTAAATACAGTGAAGATGATATAGAATCCTTTTTCAGTCGAGCAAACAGTGTACCAAGGTCAAGCGCTACAACTTCAGTAAGCACTGGAACCACAACCGATACAACTACTTTTGTAACATTTTGGAATTTTAGTATATTTTTCTTACCCCACTTTTTGGGACCCTGTACAGACAAGGAACAGTGGATGCCCAGGACCTGCGGTGCCCCAAAGGACATCTTCTGGGACCTCGACAAACATAAAGAAGTCTTCTTCCACTAATGGTGTTTTCGATGACCTTCCATCAATGTTTGGGGGTAATTTACTTTTGAAATTTTACTTTCTCTTTTGTAGCATTGCAGATCCTCTTATGTAGCATAACTCATGAAAATCTTATTTTTAAAATATTTTTGTTTGTTTAAGCTGCTGATGTTTCCGGAGGATTTCATGAAGTTGAAGGGGAAAGTCAAGAAAGACGAAGAGCCAGATTAGGACGTCACCAAAGAACCAATGAACGAGCAGTTTGTATTTCTCCCTTTGTTATTTGTTATTTACTTTTCCTTAGACACTGCCAAAGTTATATGCTTGGTTGATGGGCATTGTTCCTTTTTGTTTTAATGAATAGTGAAGGTCATCTATATGTATGAGGGTGAAAGGGAATGTGCAAAAGAGTAATAGCAGAAATGAAATTTGTGTATAATACATATAATCCATTCATGATGCTGTGCAAAGAGCTACAATTTTTTCTTGTGGTGCACCAATGTAGCCTGCAAATTTGATCCTAATTTCTTTATAAAGTCACCATCATGTGTTAAGAAATAGCCTTTCATGCCAAGAGGCATCGTCCTGGTGCTAGATTTCCAGCACACAGTCAACAACTGTGAACCTTTTTTATTTTAATTTCTTTTTGTTTATTTTAATTACTTTTTGCATGGCAATACAACACTTTTTGATTGTTTGTTATCCAGGCAAAAGCAGTGGCTGATATGAACCAGCGTGATTTTCAATCTCAGCAAGAACAAGAAGAGAGGCGTGTAAGTATATGATCTCTTGTATTAGAATTATTTGCAGATTATTATGTATATATGTATTTATTTATATATAGAATAATTCTCCAGTGAGGGATCCCTCATCTAACTAAATGAGGAATTGCTTAGTGGCAAGTGCTAAGGATTGCCACATCCCTTTTAGGTTTTTTATCCAAAAACTAACCACCAATGCATCCAATGGCTTAGCACTTACCACTTAAGCATCCCTCTTTTAATTAGATGAGGGATCCCTCACTGGAGAAGGACTGTATTATAGATATATATGTAATATTTAGTGGGTTGATATTCAAGGTTGGTTTGCTGTTTGCGCTTATATTTGCATATATGATTTTTTTGTTGACATCATATCTTTTCATAACATTATTTAATGGTGTATTTTAATCTCAATTGCAGATAATTGCTGAGACTCTGGATTTTGAAATAAAACGCTGGGCTGCAGGGAAAGAAGGCAATTTGCGTGCATTATTGTCGTCATTGCAATATGTAATCTTCTTGTACTATATATATACTGTGCTTTTGATTGTGTTGTCTAGTGCTTTTCCAAGAAACAATCAGCTTTGTGGTGTCTTTTTATTGCTATTAGTGGTAGATTAAAAATTCAAAATTTCAGGAAAAATATGGTGTTGTTCTACATCTCTATTCCATCACTTATATGAGCTGTAGTTTAAGTAGTGATTCACAGATTTATTCATTAGTTAATTTTGGTATGAATTTTTGTACTTGGAGAGGACTCGGTGTGATTTACATAACTAGGAAATGTGTATATGCCCTTTTAAGTAGAGACTTAGTCATGCTAGATCTTTCTTAAGTTCAACTTTGTGCTTTTGGGAGATCAACTGATATAGTGGGTTTTGATGTCAGTATTTTTTTTTATTAAAAAGTTTGTTTAAGATAGGACGATCATAAATAAGTTCTTACTATTAGTCAAAAAAGTAAAAGGATACTAAACAGCTTAGATACAAGTTACACTCTGCATACTTCCAGTCCATAACTTAATAGGTTGTTCCTAGAGTTGTAAAAGAAAATATTTTCAGTTCTTCTTCTTCATTACAATATTGTTAGTCACTTGCATTTCAAGAACGTTTTAAAGTGTTTTTCTTATGTCATCCTTCTTTTATTTATTGTCTTGTATGATGATGTTGAACTCCCTTGTCCTTGAGTTGTTTAGGATTTGCAATGTATCTTTCATCAAAGAGCAATTAATCCTTTTGTTCTGGAATAATGACAGGTGCTTGGGCCTGGATGTGGCTGGGAGTCAGTTTCATTGACAGATATGATTACTCCCGCCTCAGTTAAGAAGGTATATAGGAAGGCCACATTGTATGTCCATCCTGACAAGGTTCAACAGAAAGGCGCTAGTCTTCAAGAAAAATATACTGCAGAGAAGGTTTTTGATATCCTTAAGGTAAATCATCATTCTGTGCCCAAGATATCTTCTAAGCTAGCGTCTCTGAATTCTTATTAGATTTATTTGTAAAATTATGTCATTCTTCTCTCTGTCCACTTTGTCCTCTTGTTTATGGGTGGTATCTGAAAAGGAAGTTTCTTCCGCCAATTGAATTGCACAATGTATGGTGGTAGGTGGAAATTGGCTGTTCATTTTAACAGTTCTATTTAACTAGTTTTAAGTGGCAAACTGCTACATGTAGTTGGGTTGAGCTTATCTAGTTGTCCAGGCTTTATGCAAGTTTCAGTTTTTTTTTCTCCTTCAGTCACTCTGGGAGGTTGCCTTGGACCTGACAAAATCAATTTAAAATGTTCAATTTGCAATATTGATTCTCCAGCTTATAGGAACAGTAGCAATCCATATGCTCTCTTTGGTTTGCATTATTGATGCTTCTTCTCTGCCCCCTTTATTTTACTTTACTGTTGCACAATCTTTCTCGTAATTCATAAATTGTTATTTTTTAAGAATTTTTTTTTTTGTTCTTTTTAAATGACTGCTATAGTAGCAATTAATTGTGATTGTTTTCATTCTTTGTTTTTTCTTTCGATTCGATGCTGAAACAGGAAGCTTGGAAGAAGTTCAATGCGGAAGAACTATCTTAGATCGTCTGATGATTGATCTGATTGAAGAGTTTAGAAAGCTACTCAACTGCACATTATAATCACACAAAAGAAAATTATAAGCCTACTCCAAAGCGCATTGTATTACATTCACACTGAGAAATGGTCTTTACTGGTTCTGCCTGCTATTTTGCAGCTTCAAGAATGCTGCGGCCTTAATAGCATATGGTATTGTGTACAACAAAGCTTGATGTTTACTGTACATTTGGGATGCTTGGTCAGAAAAAATACTTTTGTTTTTGGTCATGTAAATTAATTTTCTCAAGACAGAAATCTTTACAGTTTGCTGTCTCACTGAATTGACCATCCAAATTCCTTCAACTTTGGTGGGGGTAGGAGAAGCGACTTTACTATTGTTTTAACACCTTTTTGAGTCAGATTTTGTAGCAAACTCGTTTATTGGTTTTTCAGCATGAAATACGCATCCTCAGCCTTCACACCTAATGTTCACTGACACGTAAATGATAGAGAGATAAACCATTCTTAACACGTCACTTATTTGCTGACAATCTCAAGTGGACACTTTTTGTGTGGGTTCTTTTAAAATGAAACTAAACGGGCCTTCTAATAACGTTATTGTTTTCATTTTTTTTTCTTTTTTAACATTTATAATAATAAGATAAGGAGATTAACCAATGCTAATAAACTCTAATTAATATAAACTAGCTTTTAAACTGAGTAAATTGCAAACACTTTAAAAGGAAAAAATTAAAAACAAAAAAAGGGTCTTTTCAAGCAGCCCCTAAATGATTAGTGCTTTTTACTTCTTCTTCTTTTTTTATTCAAATAGAATTTTATTGAATATGATAATTAGGAGTATTCCATCATAAGTTGTAATAAAAAACTTTATTCAATTCAATATTCTCATCACATAACTGTATCTTCCATGTTTTTGCGTCATTTTCTCTGTAATTATATTTTCAGACCCTTACTTCCTATACCTACCCACGTTAAAAGCTTAAATATCTTAATCCTCAACTTACTTTAAGATTAAAAAAACAAAAAGACCTAGAAAATGCGGGCAAGATCACAAACTTTGCGGGGTGGTTAAAACTGTTTTGCAATGAATTATGAATTGATTTCAGGCAATTACTTCAGACCCCATTTGAATTATTTTGTCCAAGTTCATAGGCCTACTCTTATTATTTTAAACTTAAAAAAAAAAACTCTTCAAGTCAAATTTGGATTCCCTCTTATCTTAATCATCATATATTCTCTACTCTGTCCTTGCACTAGGTGAAGATTAAAAACCCAATAAGTAGGTTGAAGAATCTTTAACACACGCCCCCTTAAATCTTGGAGATTCTTCTTCAAGTATAACCCCATTACCAACAGATAAAAACACTTCTTTTTTTGTCCTTTAATAAAGCAAAAAAAGCAATGAGAGGGGTGAGGAAGATAGTTCCTAGAAACCTCACCTCCACCAACCCACTCAAAAGCTTAGAGATCTTTAACAAGTTTTTAGCGGTATCCGATGTTTGTTTAGGGAGGGGAGGGCCTACTACTTCCCCAGCCACAACCCACCGGTCCTGGCTACCGCCGCGGCCGCCAAAAGCAACCTATAGCCGCATGCATGCCTTCCCCCTACCAAACTTCACGACTCCAAATTTCCATATCCTTTTCTTCTTTTCACGAGTCCCAACTCCAAACCATTTACGCTACCCAATATATATATATATATATATATATATATATATATATATATATATAATCGCGTGTATAAATGGACAGCAGTTACTTATGCATTATGATTTTATATATTCAAAATTGAAAATACAAAGATTTTGGTGATCTCAATAATTACACATTTCATGATCCATATATAATGTATAACATTCTCCTTTTCCTCCCATCTTGTGATTTTTCTGTATAAAAGTAACCTGTCACTAATATCGTGTGTGTTTTATCAAAAAAAAAAACTGATATCGTGTGTGTGTGTGTGTGTATATATATATATATATATTATTTCTGAATGCATTATATTAAATTTTTTAAGTCATTCTCTTTGAGGTGCATGTGAAATATATATTCAAAATATCAATTTTGAAATGAAGGGTAATTCCATTTTTAATAGCAAACTGATGATGGTGGTGGGTACTGGACATATACAGTGTTATTTGTTTTGATCCAATTAATTACAGATTGCACGTCAAAAGCTAATTATGTATATAATTAGATTTTTTTGTTTACCAAGACAAATATGGATGAAGATTCTGTCTTTTGAAAAGGAAGCTCAAATGATGAACTAGGAGATGAAATTAGTTAGTCCAACTTATATAAGTGGTGTCTTGTTGGTATTGGAGACCATTGTCAAACTAATTTGTCAATAATATTAATGATATGTTTAAGGAAGTAATTATTTGAAATTAACAAAAATACTTTTGAGTGGGTTGGAAGGAAACTGAGCGTTAATTTATTGCTTGTAAACATTAATGAATAATACTACTAAAAAAGCTGAAACCTATTTCTTTTTATCTCTTTGTTTCACATTATCCTCTTTTTTAACCTTCAATTCTCTTCTTTTTGAGACATCAAAGCCCATGAGACCAACCAAAATAATATACTTGGCATCTATCTATTCTCAATGCTTTTAGCTAGGCCCTTCTTTATGTCCAGAAATATGGCTTTTAACCAGTACTTTCCAAATGAATAGTTATTATGCCCCATCATCCTTATATAATATGTATTCAGTGGTACAATATCACCCATGTTCATTCCCATATTGGTAGTTGTGGGGCTGCCATTAAATGGATAGTGCATGTATAAATTCCTTGGAAGCTGAAGTTGTTTTCAGAAAGGTCACCGCTACTCTCTACCATAGCTATAGTCTAAAGCTGAACAGGGAGACCCTCACCATCTGATAGCTTGACTTCTTCATATCAGAATCCGTCACTTTCTGTCAGACCAAACACACTTCCACAGCAATCAATTGGGCGCTCACAATTGGTGACGTTTTCCTTTTTAGTAAGTGGGTGTTTTTGTTCAATAATGTGCACCTTCAATGGTGCTTATAAAGGACCAATTTTGTAGACGCCAAACTTTGCGTATATTTAGTTGGTACGTACTTGATCCTTCATTGATTCCAACAGCTGGAACATATGATCTTCATCACTGCAGCACTGCTCTAATGTCCTCAACCTTTTTATTTTTTTGTTTCTTCCACACTTTCAGTGGTGGAGTGGAAATTGTTTCTACAATGTAATTGATTGGGTAGAATTTGACTGGAGCTGGAGATTTGGCATCAATAAAAAATTGACACTGCCTAAGGAAAACAAAGATTATTAGAATTTTCATTTTTGTGCTTAATTTCTTGTATTGAGTTGGAAAACAGGGAAAGTTAAAACATACTTGGAATAGAGACTCATGTTTCAATTACACATACGTACATATATATACATGGTCTCATTTTCTTGTCTTTTTTTTTTTTCTTTTTTCAAAGACTGAAAAAAGAACAACACAAAGCTACTAAGGAACAACAATAACACAGACAATTTAGGCTTGTTATGAACATCAACAAGATTTGACGGCCAATTCTTCCCTTGTTTTGGAAATGCTAAGCTAATGTTGACAGTAATTGTGGAACTTGTTCCAAATCAGTAGCTGCTTGAGAAGGGTTTATAGGATTTGACATCAGAAACCACTCCAGCAATTGAACCAGCGGCGGCAGCTATGCTTATGAAAAGGCAAGCAACACTTAGGATTTGGAGGCAGAGCCATCTTGTGCTCCACTTTGGTATCCTCTTTTGCACAATATACATCTCCACTGGGAAGAAAACAGTCAGTGGCCAAAATCCCAAAGCTCCAAGTAGTCCAACCACATCGTTAAAGAATGGGAGAAGCATCGAAATCACGGTGGTGGTGATCACAAAAAGTGTCCTCCAAACCAACCGGAAGAGGTTGAGGTTGTAGGAGCGTGAGCCGCAGATCGGGATTTTGATGTCCTTGGTGATGAATTGGTTATCTGGGAACCTTTGTGCTATTGTTTTCTCAACGAATGCAAAAAGGGGTTGGCAAAAGACTTGGTATGCACCAACAAGGTGAATGACTATGGCAACATTGGCAATGTCAAGAAGCCAATAAGGGTTATAGAAACCAAAACCAGTGAGAAGGTTTCCAGGGGACAAGTCTCCAAAAGCAGCATAGCCCATGGAGCCACAGAGCATGTAGAAAAGAGTCGTCACTGCTACGCTAATTTTAGTGGCCTTCTTCATTGTCTTGGCCTCTGATGGTGGGGATTTGATTGTGTCCTGTTCATATACCAAATCGTTAGTTCAATGGTATTAGATTAAACACTTGAAGAGAAATTTCAAACTTGTGTTTGGTGGACAAGAAATGTACCTGAATTTCAATGAGGATGATAGAGTAAGAGTAGGCAAAAGCTATGTCACCGAGTGCTTGGAAGCTCCTCCATATCTTTTGGGTTTGAGTCACAGTGCCTATGCTTATTCCAGTGAGACTTCCTTTGAATGATCCAGCTTCTGTGTAAATGAAGAAATAAAATCAAGTCAGGTTACCATAACAAGTTCCATTTTACAAAACTAAGTTCATTTCGTAAAAGTATCAAAAAAGGTATGTAACAAAGATGGCTCTTTAGACCTGCAACATGAGCAATTCCAAGACCGAGTCCAATTGTTGAGTAAGTGAAGGACATGACTGCAGCAACAATGGAGAGCCACCATAACTGATCAAAGTCAGGAATTTGAGAGAAGATGATTTCTGCGATGCCAAAGGCAATCATATAAGGATTGCTGTTTATGTGGCATGGATTTTTCCCGCCACTGTTGTGGAAGCAGTTGGACCTTTTGACTGCCCTGTTTGATCAGTAATCAAAACCAAATTAATCCTCCTAGATTATCATACATCTCCCACAAAATTTTCACCGAATTATGTATGCACGCATAACTTACATCATGCTTATAGAACTTGCTATTGTGTAACCAATGGCAACTCCGAAAAGATTCATGTACTGAACCCACGCACAAATTTTGACCATAAATCCACCTGAACAAACATTAAACCCAAAATATAAATTAAGATTGAATTTTTTTTTCCAACTTTCTGAAAGAACCCACTTCACAATTAACTTAAAAAATCAAAATTAGAGTGATAGAAATACCCAGGTTGGCTCGAACAGCATCAGTATAAGTATAGTTCCTCTTGCCAGTGACGGGGTCTCCAGTGCGGTAGCAAGCAGAGAGAAGAGTTGAAGTGTAGTAAGTCACAAATGAGAAGAGAAACATCACAGCAGGACCAGCAATCCATCCCAGCTGAGCTGTTGCCCAAGCCAAGGACAAAACACCAGACCCAATCACAGCAGTTATTATGTGAGCACTTGCAGTCCATACAGTACCTGCAGATTGGTGAACACCAAATGAATGAGTAACAAGCAAAACAAAAAAGCACCAAATTTGATACTCAACTAAAAGCTAGTTTTTTACCCAAAAAAGAAAAAAAAAACTAAAAGCTAGTTTTTTTTTTTTTTTTGAATTGAAACAAAAACAATAAAATGGAAAGAGTCCTTGCTTTTCCTCTTTATCTCGTTTTAATGAGGAAAAAAAAGAAGAAGAAAAGAGTAGTAAATGAAAAAGCTAAGACCAAAAAAATTTGGAATTTACCAGTTCGCTTAAGACGGCCATCATCATCAAAGCACTTGGAACCAGCTTGTGGGAGGCCATCAGCAGAGACATCAAAGACATGGTGGTGGGGAAGCTGGTTCTTTGCACCAGTGTTATCGCCCATCTTTTTTTGGTTATGAAAGAGAAACACAAATAATTATAAGCCTTTTAGAGTGAGATAGAAAAGCAGTGCTAGCCCCTATACTGTCCTTATATAATGCAAATCTCAAAGCCTTTGCACTTATATATGAGAACAAAAGTAGAGAAAATGGAAAATAAATAAATAGAAAGATGGGTCTTCTTCTTTAATGGATAACTAAATAAAAGCCAAGTCAGGTTTCAAGTTTAAAGTCTCTCACTGCTATCTCTAACGCAGACACTGAGTTTGACACACACACCAAGAATCACAGAAACCCAAATTGATTTAGAGCTTGTAAGGCAAGGTGGGTAATGGTATGCTTCAAAAGAAGTTGAAAATGAAAGAGCAACACTGTAATCTGTGTTCAGAGAGACCTTCTTAGCTAGCCACAAGCTCTGTTACAGCTGATAGAGGGAGACAGTCAGAGAAGAGGGAAATGAATTGAATTGTGATAGACAAATAGGAATGGGAGTGGGGTATATATAACCCAAGGAGGTAGTGAAAAACGTACAGGCCAGACCCAGCACGTGGTGTAATACAACCCCACCCCCGCATGAGAGAAACAGAAAGAGAAAGAGAGTGCGCGTAAGTCCACCACTCAAAACGCTACAGCCATTGCCGTAGCCGTGTGTCGCTCACAGGACCCACAAAAAACCCAATTTGATTCTCTCCGAGTTGCATCTCAGCCTCTTAATTTTCTTCAGGATCTTTTCAAAATCTTCCTCCTATGTTACTTCTCTGCCCCCACCTACACTGTAGCGCTCGTGTATTTAGACACACACACACATACACACTTTCTCACTGCTATTTACTACTACTACTCTGCTTTTTCTGAAAATTCAAGTTTTAAATTAAATTACTATATCGCTCTTTTTAAAATTTTTACCCACCGTCCGGCACCCTTTTTATTACAGGTGAGTAAATCGCAGTAAGAATCTCATAGGAGTTGTGGTAGCCACCTGTCTCTTTTCCACTAATTACAGGGAAAAATGTAACCTATAAAGTAACATTATTTTTACAACTGCCTGAATATTATTATACTTGTTCATGTTCAGTACTGAGTTTGATACATCTACTAATCATTTTACACACATACCTTACCAAAATAAATTTTCAGGTCGTTGGCTAGTGATGTGACTGTGAAAAGAGAAATTAAAAAAGAAAGAAAATTTGGAGTTTTTTTCTTTTATTAAAGTGAGATTCCGATTGCTTTTTTTGATTTTACGACAGGTTGACGAACCACCTGAGGTAGTCCTACGTTAACCTTTTTCCGCGTATGGCGGGTGGTGGTGTTTTATTGTAATTTTGTTTGAAAAAGAAAAAAAAAATCTAATAATAATAATTTTTAAAAAAAAAAACTTCATGCATGCTTCAAAATCAAACCCTTTACTGAGACCCAAATCCTATTTTTAATCTAAGTTGGTGCCAATATTTATCTAGAATATGCATGCAAACCAGCCACCAAATTAAAGCAGGGTTATTCATGAACATGATGAAATGAATGCCTGTCAAATTAAGTGGAATAAAAACCAATAAATAAAATATTTATGGCTTCCAAATTAAGTGAAGTAAGAGTTTAATTTGTTCATATGTTTTCGACGTATTATAAAGCATGCAATAAATGTCAAACTATTACTATATATCTTAATGAAAAAAAAAAAACCTAGCAAAAACTAAACAATTATTAATTATCCACTTACCGTCATTTTCCAACCTTCTTTTCTCTTTCAATTTCTATGCCTCTTCCACTTTCTATGCCTCTTCCTTAATTTCCAGAAACTTTCTAGCTCTCTCACTCTTTATAAATATAAATCTGATACTTGAATTTAATGAAAACTCTGTAAGAAGAAGTTGGTATAGATTATGGGGGTATAGTTTGTATTTGGTGCCTCTCATTGATCAAATTTCCTAGCTTTTATAGTAGAAATTATGATCAAGAACAAAGAACAAAAAATAATAATAATAATAATAATAACAATAATAATATAATAATATAATCTATCTTCTTTAAAGGACCACCTTTGAATCAAAGATTCCCACGTGCGTGGCTTCTCATCCATCGTTACTGAAAGAGAATATGGTTCTCTCAATATCTCTCATTATTTTTCATTGCAATAATTAACAAACGTATTAGAATATATATAATTTTGTGTATAAGCGTATTGGAGTACATATTGTTATTCAGTCAAAATGTTATAATTTTTACTCTTTATAATTAATAAGGTGTGTAAGAGTATGTGATAGTAGTGATCTTAATTAATTCTTAGATATAATAATGAAGACATCTACTACCTTGGCCTTAGCTTTCATGATCATCATCTTAATTTGATGATTAATTAGCAGAAATAATTCCCAATTTGATAGGTGGACAATTGGTATCTTATTCTCATCTCTTTACTTCCCAATGACTCTGGAAAGAGAGGTTACTACACTTAGAGTATCTTTCAAGTTTCAATTTTTTTTTTTAATTTTTTCTTTATTATTAACTAATTAGCTTTTCTAGCTACAGTGAAGAGAGCATCCATTTTCTTTTTTTATTTTTTTGGAAAATGTTATGTGTGTTGGGGGAGAGTAATGAACATTAATAAGTAGGAAACAGATACATATGTATTTTTTTTTTTTTTACCTTTTTTCTTGCTGAAAATAATAATAATAATACAGTATTGTCCTTGTAGTAGATTAGTTAGTTTATTAGTAGTAATTAGGTATGAAATTATATCCAATTAAACATTTAATTCCCCTCTAATTATGTTGATCCACACATATACTAAATTTGATAGAAACACATCAAGATCATGACAGCATAGTAGTACTGGTTAATTACCAAACTAATTTTTTTTAGGCCGATAATCTTTAAATTCTTGCAAGTTTTCCTAAGCAATTCCCTTTTTAATGGACCTAACAAGTAGGCTAAGTTTAAAACTTAAAAGGGTCAATTATCCAATAAAAGGAGGAGGCAAAATCCATTTAATAAATTAAACACTAAATTGTTTGTCACATCGAGGGAGTAATTAATTTTTTTTTTCTAGCTAAAAAGCTAATTCATTTTTTTGATACACGTGGCGGACCCGAATCCCAACAACTCAATGGTTGAGAATCCTGTGCATTAATTCCTTGCTTTGCGTATTTCATCATTAAGGAACCCATTAAACCTTCCTAGTGCTAAACCTAAATGTAGCTGGTGATCAAGTTTGCTTAAAAACAAAAAAAAAAGTACTTTTTTAATTTAAATTACATAATACAATACTAAAATCATCCTAAAAGCTGTGATGTGTTAGCTAGCTGATATTGATGTATCATTTTGATTCTAATGGGCGAAGAGAACCAACTTTCTAGCTGTTAACATAAATTGACTGAAGAAATTTCCATAGCCAGTGAGGTTGAAGTCGTTTTGACCATCCCACTACAATTCAAGTGGGATTCATTAGAGAATAGCTTAAAGAACTGAAAACCCAAAAATTCAAAGGGGTTGCCTTATAATTTATTTAGGATATATATATATATATATATATATATATATATATATATATATATATATCAATCTTGTACAACCTTGGTGACTGGTCAATTAAAGCAAGCGTATTTTAAACCCTAAGCCACATTGCTTAAGTTCAAGCTTAATTTCTTGCGAGTATATATATATATATATATAAAAGATTAAAAGTAGAGTAGTGGTTGATCATATTAGGAGAATCGATCTCTTAATTAATTGCTTTAATTATTGCATGCATATTACAAAAAAATGTACAATATATATAGCTGAAATATAAAATATGTATAGGCGTTTAGGTAGAGACAAAGTAGTAGCTGTCTGGGGTTAATTGTTACTAATCTAATCACAAGGGTTTGAAGTCCTTCACAAACCCAGAAAGCGTCGTTATCATCTTCGATTAAAAGTGTACTACTCGATCCCTGTTTTTGGTCTAAATTTTGGACAATATATGCCAACCGACATAAATACATATTTATATAAATAATATTTATATGCTGCTTATTTGTTAGGCTAAACTTATAACGCACACGTAGTTGAATGTATAATCTTTATCTAGAGCTATGTGAGAAAAAAAGAAAAAGAAAAAGGAATAAAACAATGAATTAGCTAGATGTTAAGAACGAAAATTACACAGCTGGTTCATTCTGATATGTACGTATTATGTATTCGGAAAATGACAATAACACACAACTCTGGAACTTTATTTGCTTGTTTGTTTTGAAATTTGCTACTTGAATGTGACTTATCTATGAAACTTTTTATGTGTGAGAAACAGAGAGGGTGTGATTGAAGCAAGGGAATATTTATTTTACAACAACTTTTGCCGCTAGAAGATGTATGACAAAGAGAGATCAAGCATCAACAACAAAAAAAGCAAAAAACAAAAAGAAAGTAATAATACTAATCATAAATATCCCTACATACCTTTCCCAAGAAAAGAAAATTTGTTTTTCATATATGCATGTATCTAATATGCAATTGCAAATAATACTTGTAACAAAAATGGTTTTGGGTTTGTATATGTATGAACAAGTTTATCAACTTTACTATTTACCATAAAAAAAAAAAAGTTTATCAACTTTATTAACCAACTGACTGATGTCATTTACCATGTCAAATGGTAAATAATAAATATAACATATGCAAAGTTTAAATGGACGTCAATAACAAGTTGCTATGTCATTGATAAATAAAATTGGTATAACTCTTTATTAGTGCCCCCAGCATTAGCGCGCTATTGATGTATGATCATTGTAATTATATATAATCTGGTTAACTAAAAACAAAGTGCGTAGGGTTTTTGTATATTGTTATATATGCAAGTACGCACAAGTTGGCATAGCGGTGAAATAATTTCTGGTTAAGATATTGAGATAGGAAATCAAAACAAACCTGACATAAGAGTCAAAAGATCTTCGAGACACACAGCTGAAATGTTTGAAAATGTGTTGGGTTTTTTTCTTTGGGATGCTAGAGTTAAAAATATCTTTTTGTCGTTGGAGAAGATGACTTTAGTCAATTTTTTTTTTTTTTTTCAGTTTAAGGAATTAGTTAGTGGCCCAGTAACCATAATAGATATATAGTATTCAATGAAAGAAAAATAAAAAAATATAAAAAAATCAATACTCATGATGTACACATTGTTCTTGTATTAGACCCAAAGGAAGGGGCCGTTACTGACCTAATTACAAGGTACGTAGAGAAATATTTACCAAAAAGAGAAAAAAAAAAAAGGTACATAGAGAAATTAATATTATATGTTTTCTTTATCATCTCCAAAAAGAAGCATGCAATTGGGAATAAACCAAGTAATTAAATTGTCCTACTCCTACCCTTTTGTGCAAAGCATGCACCTTCCAATTATATATCAATAAAAAGCAATAGGTAGTTCCATGAATTACAGTCACTTGTCTTACAGAAAAAGGTTTCCAATATATTATGTATTTATTTTATATTTACATATATATAGGTATAGCCCTTTTAACGCAAAGATATTCCAAGATCGATGGTTATCCATATTTTCCATCAAGTTTTCCAAAGTTGTATGGCTATGGTTGTTCCTTTGGTTGCCCAGTTGGGTTTTAAAATTGACAATTTGACATCCAATAAATATCTCTTACCAGTAACTTTTTTCTTCATAATTGCATGCCTCAGATATGCATATCCAAACCATCCCTAAATCCCCCACATTCCCTCAACTTGTATACATAATATATAATATTCTTAACAACTTCATTTGTTAAAAAAAGAAGAAGATTATTAATTAGTTTAATTGAATAATCTCAATTTCATTAACTAAAGCAACCTCTGCTTCTCACTCTCTCTTTGGATATATGAGTCAACCAGAGTGCACCGGATTTGACTGTTTAGAAATATAGAATTTAAATAGTCGCAGATTATTACACAATATTCAATATTAATTTTTTATAGGGGATCTTAGTCTATCTAAGATATTACATATTTAATTGAACTCAGATGGTAATGAAATATACACACAGCTTTATCATTCAGACCAAAACTAATATGTGTTAACATTCAACATTAGCGACTTCATTATGCCTTGTAGAAAACATATATGACTGAATTATTAGGTACCTTGGGAAAATTAAGCCTTATATATGCGCGCGCGCACAAACGCACATATACCTAGCTTTAAAATAATACACTAATTAATGTAAGCTCAGGAGAATCATTTTCACAATTTTTATATACTCTTCTGAGTTATCTGAAATGGATAATGTATATATCCTATTCACCAATCTTTGTTTTTTCCCATTTATCAATTAGATAATTAAAACTGTCAGTGCGCATCGAGCATATTTATCGAGTATATCTAAGACATGGAACACACACACACACACACATATATAGCTTTGCTATAATGGCCATGTGTGGTACACTTATAGTGGACGACCAGCTTATGTTTTGTGCAATTTCAGTTCTCTCTCTCATACAGCAGCCCCCGTCTTTCTCACTTTGATTTTCTAAGGAGAACGCCAATGTGAATATGTGTGTATATGAATACATACATATATATATGGTTAACAATCATAGTGTATACAATGATGTACTTTATTGTATACAATAATGATAAAGTCATGCATGAATGTGAACATGGTTATGAATTTTTGTTTGATTTGGAAAAAAAACAAGATATGGTTTACATATAATAATAAACAACCAAGAAAATTATTAATACGTTTACTGAAATTGGACTCTTTTGCGTACTCTTTATAATTATTAGATTTGAGAAAGAAGACCTTGAAACGTGCGTCTGTGCTGACTTTGATGGAAAAAGTAAGTTGATCACTTCCTTGCATCCATCATGTTAGACCTTACTAGCCCAAACCATGAAAATATAAAAATTTCACAAATTTTTTTTAAAAAAATTTTGAAGAACAAAAAATCACTCCTTTTGGCGCCTGTCTCGCTTTTTGACGGTCAAAATTGAGTTAAAAATATTTTGTATGCAGGACTTTTCTCCCATGCCTCGTGCCTAGACTTTGTTTTCTTACGTTTTTAGAATAATGCTGTAGATTTATGTATGGTTTTATATTTCATTATTATTACTGTTGCTATTCTGCAGTTATACTTTCACTACTCAATAGTCAGTATGGAGGATTTCATAGCGAGTGTATGAAACTTTGTATTAAATGCATTGATGATGATACACATTAATTTTTCATATATATATATATATATATATATATATATAAAATAGTCAATACTACAAGTTATACTATAGTATGAGTAATTTAATTGACATCTATAAATATTATAACAAGAAAGTAGAAACCCACATCAAAATTCAAAACCTAACTAAGGAGACACAAAACAGTCGTAGGCTCTAAGTTACACCAAACGCCCTTGAAAAGCTATATATATTAAACAAATTGTAGCAAGTCTTATATACATGGATATGATATACATGTTTGGGAGGAAACTCAGAGACAAAGAGGGACTTGTTGGGGTCCTCCAAGTTGGTATTTGAAGAAAAGTTGGCACCAGAGAGAATTTCAGCAGCTACATTACACTGGGGTTTGAATAAATAATATAAGGTAGAAACAAAAATTACGAAAGTCGTCAATTTTTTCACTTAATTTGGAAATTAATTATAGAGAATTAGGTACTCTTTACCTGTCACAAGTTTCCGCATATGCTGACTCAAACAAAAATTTATATAATCTGACAAAATTATTAATTAGCTAGTCAATGTTGGATCGTGTGTATATATATATATATATATATATATATATATATATATATTCCAAAATAATGAATTAATGGTTTATAATTCAATTTAAAGTCATAAGCAGACGTTTCATCTGACTCTCATAACCGGTTACGTACTATTTCTGAAGTACTAATAGTATAATCTAAATATCAGTTTCTTCATTATTACCAAAAAAATATCAGTTGCTTCATTTACATTTTTCAACGTTTATGGGAGTTCAAATGAGGTGGGTTGTCATTTCAAACCTTTTATATATATATATAGATATTATTATAGATTAAAAGAAAAGGTGTTCTTCAAATTAAAATTACAACTCAAACGAATGTGATATTCTTACACAAAGTGAGGGATGCATTATCTATTAATTTTTCATTGGAATTTTATTTTCTAAAGAAAGAAAGAAAGAAAGAGGAAGGTGGAGGGAGAGGCAGGGAATGGAAGTGGGAGTGGGGGGGGGACGGGGGGTGGTGCGCAATCAATCACAATGGATGGCAATGAGAACAGTCAACGTGCGAAAAGGGTGGGGCCCACTTGGACTGATGATTCACTGATTGATACGCCGGTCAACTATGGTGTCTCCCCTGCAATCCCCTACCTCCTCCCTCAATTATTTATAATAATTAATTATATGAGCAATAATTGGAGGAGAATTTGTTCTTCTGAGGCTCATAGGGTCTTCAATTTCATATGGATAATATTATAAAAATAACAGATACTAACACCCAACTTTGCAATTTAAACTGAATACATTTTATTGGTCCTCCTGCTTCCTCCCTTTAATTATTTACAGAGCCAACATACATACATGCCCACTCTTCCCTCAACTTAATTATTATTATTATTATGTTTAAATTGTTTGTAAGTGGGGGAGACGACTCCTGGTTGACTCACCCCCTTCACGCGGCAAATCGTGAATTGTATCGGTGGTGGTCGACATGAGGGCGACCTCATTCTTGGAACTCTTATATGATGGGATTCGTGATTCATGACCCCGGTTGTGTCTCATGTGTTCACTCGTTTATTAAATTACTATTTCATAATTATTCTATATTGAATTGATCTTATCTGCCTTTTTTTTTTTTTTCTTTCTGATAATTGAAAATAAATTTGGTATATTTCCTAAATAAATAAATAAATAATATTTCATAAACTCTACTTAACAAGATGTAACACGCATATATTAAGTACATGTAACAAAACAAAAAAAAAAGGGGGCATTTCCTAAAATATGGAATACTCATTTTATCATGTTTCTGTAAATTTACACTTAATGATTTCTTTTTGTTTTACTACTTGTGGTGGGCAATTGAGTTAGAGCTGGACCAGACTTGGCCTATTAACACTAATCAAACTTAGCCAGCACGTGTTTTGATGGTTTGGGCCTCTTCCGAAATTTGTACTTGCAAACCTGATAAGGAGGAACGCACTGCCAAAGGTATTTATCAAATGCTTAATTCGATGCTTTGTATATGTTCAGAGATCAAAGATAAGGAGAACAAAAAAGATGCTTCAATTCTGTAGCCGGTAAGACAAATAGTTGATGAGATTCCGAAGCTGTCAATTTTCATCTCTTTCTTCCACTTCCCAAACAGATAAAATAATTCTTTCTTCAACTCTGACAATGATTTCCCATATCAGATTACTACTAGTTTTAACCTAGTTCAGTTCTTATTATGAAAACGATGTAAAGCAGACATGCTTTCTTTTTTTTTTTTTTTTTATCTTATCAACAAAAACCAAATTGAGAGAGTTTGGACATTGTACTTGGGAAAGTTCAGCTTCCACTTTCCCACATAAATTTGTATGCATTATGTGTGCGTGGTTGAGTTAAAGAATGTACTTTCAAGCAAACACCCGCTTTATAGTAGGAAAAGTTAATAAAATTTGCCTTATTGGAGGGTTGAGATCTGTTTGGATTCTTGAATTTTCCAAGTATCCAAACCCAATTAATTGCGTGCTTTTATCAAAGGTTTTGCACCTAATTGATCGAACTGACACCACTATAAAAAGGAAAATTCCATCACTTCGATACCATCCAGTGATAAAGTAGCAGTACCAATAACCATTTTCAGTAAAATCAAATTATCTAATCAAATCTAACTTCATTAATCTGAATCGGTAATGGGTTTCACTCGAGGGTAAAAAATGAGCAGATTTACAAAAGAAATACGATGTTAACCTGGGCAAAATATATACATTTTTTTTTTTTTTCAGAACCCACCATGCAGGAAGATGTTGCTGGCAGAGAGCAAATCAGAAAACATCTATGTTCTCTGCCATGCTTCCGGCTGGTGGGTTAGATTGTGCAAATCTGTAGAATAGCTTAAAGAGAAGTCAGTACGATGTATAATAATTGTCCATTGCAAATCACATATAGAACTTCAATTATCAATTACCATTATGTAACAGCACAGCTTAAAAGACATGTTTGCCAAGAAAATAAACACTTGCAGACATGTCTACTGCAGGGAAAAACAAAAAAATTCACAACCAATAGCATCCAATCACCATTTCATATTCTTGAAAATCATCACAGATCGCAATCTTCGGCAAAACAAGGGTGACATTCCAGAAATTTAAACCATAAAGCAGTTAATAGTGTTCCCACTTTTATGCCAAGGCTTATGTGATTTCTACTTAATACAACACCAGTCCCATCTCCAAATGCCTGAGTCAATTGTGCAAGGGTCTGTGAAAACACATGACATGTCTTCCAATGATGTTTTTTATGGGAAGGGGCCCCCTGTTCATTAATTAGACATGGTTGTTAAAAGTTTATAAATTATAGAATGAAGTACATAGCTTCGATGTTCCTCTAAATAGCCTTTCATTAGATACACATACTGTCGATGAAGGCCAAATTGAAGAGGCAAAAAAATAACGGTGTATACTGTTGATTGAGAATACTCACCAGAAATGAGAATCGTAGCTATTATTACGGTTGTCACCCAACACATAAACATGTCCTTTAGGCACATACTGCAAATTCAAGAAAAGCTCAAATTAGGTAGGAAACTAATTGGAATAACAGATGAGAGGAACAAAAGGAAGACACAGGATGAACCAAAACTTAAAACAATTAGGTGTCCTGATGCTATTCCATGTTCACAACATGGAGTCGTTCAGATACTTCATCCTCATAACATTTACCCAAAAAAAATATATATATATATATTGCAAGTAACTTTATTGGTGACATTTTCTCTACCCATTCCTACCCACAAATTTTCTAGTAGAACATCCTGCTTGAGGAGCTGTTTGCAAATACTGGAAAGTATTGCAATAAGACAAAGTGAGAGAAAAATAAAAGGCTCACAGTTACATCTGAGGTATATGTTGGCCGTTCTGCTATAAAATCTTCCTTCTGTGCAATTCCATTCACATAGAGTGATCCATGATTAACCTGCGAGGTGGTAAAGAAAAATATGTATTAAAAGAGCCTTGACATTTTTGTACCCCTGTTGGCTCCTATGAAGAGTTTGAATGATATGCAACTGATAAAAAGATACGTTGTAACTTCACACAATTTTTTAATGAAGGGTGTGAATAGCCATAGCATACTTCAACCAAGTCTCCTGCTTTTGCAACAATTCTCTTTATGAAAACATTTTGTTCCCCATCTCCAGGCTTCTAAAGACAGAACCAAAAATGCAAAAAAAGAAAAAAAAAATGAGCAAAAGAATAATTAGACCCATACATGTAAGCAAAATCTGTAGGATACCACCAAACCTGTGTCGGATCCCAAAATGTTACAATATCTTGTATAGCAGGACTTCGGATGTAGTACGAGGCCTGAAGAAGTTATCACATAACCACGATGTCAGTTTGATTAAGAAGTAGAAATAGCAGCAGTGACAAAATCGAGTGAATTGATTATTGTAAGTAGTTTTATTTCAATCATAGCCTAAAAGAACATACTGCTATTTGATAGAACAGAAAAAGAAAAAAAGAAGAAGATTGAGCTCCAACATTTAGGGTTCAGGGAAAAGCAATGCCTGAGTTTCAGAGCCTTCCTAAGAACATTGTAATTTTGAGGAGAAATGCATGGTTCCAACGAGTGCCTAAATTGCAGCTAGGTCTAATACCAGTTAAAACATACGTATAGAAATTCACACATTCCAGTGTCAAAAAATGTTTTTGAATTAGCAAAAAATTCTCACCTTCCTTCATATTTTTTTAAATGTACTTATTATTCTGAGCAAGTAAGATTGACAAGGAAATTGTTGGGTTTCCCTTAATCCTACTGTTTCTTCAACTTGTGTTAAGATAGAACCTACAGTTAGAACAATTGAACACACGTTGATCCCTTGAATCACTCATTTGTGTAACATTTAGTTGGCTGATGACTGCTTATTATTCAATACACATTACTTTCAATCTCCTTCAATGAACACTATTGTTCTTGTGAAGTCAAAAGAAGAAACGCATATAAAGCCAGGGATCAATCATAATTAGGGACCACAAAAGGAATCCTTGGCAGTCCTTGCTGCCGTCAATTCCTGTGATTTCTTCTGGGTTCCCCATCACCGCTCCTTAAGGTCATGCTTGCATCTTATCACAGCATAACAGATACATTAATTGTAACCAAAAAAAGGTTGATCCAGAAAATGCAAACACATAGTCTCTTCACACCATGTATAATGTGATTGTTCCTCAAAATGCCAGATAAAAGATACGTATCAGGGTAAATTATCTCATGTCTTAGTGACATGACTCTCATAGAGTAATATGTTGCATTCTTCATTATTTTGATCTCTTTCTTCCTAAATGACTCCTTGGCATCGGAAAACATGTGAACTTATAAAAATTTAACGAAGCAACAAGTACATTTTACTGTTTAGAACTATTTATTTTAAGAGGCATAAAACTAAAAGAATACAGGAAATTTTTCAGCACATGCCAGCTCACAAAATTAATCAACACATAGGGAAATGAAGTAGCAATGACCAGAAAAAGAAATGGATTTCTGAGTCATATAAACCTAAAAGCTTCCAGACTAAACAGAACCAAAATTTCCTATCTGAATAAGCAAGAGCACATGTTTATTTTCAACAAAGATGAATTGCTACTGGCTAAGTGTGTCCATTTCCACGCCAAACATCTTCTCATCATATAAAGCCAGGAATCAATCATAATTAGGGACCGCAGAAGGAATCCTTGGCAGTCCTTGCTGCAGTCCATTCCTGTGATTTCTTCTGGGTTCCCCATCAGCACTCCTTAAGGTCATGCTTGCATCTTATCACAGTATAACAGATACATTAATTGTAACCAAAAAAAGGTTGATCCAGAAAATGCAAACACATAGTCTCTTCACACCATGTATAATGTGACTGTCCTCAAAATGCCAGATAAAAGATACGTATCAGGGTAAATTATCTCATGTCTTAGTGACATGACTCTCATACATGTTACATTCTTCATTATTTTGATTTCTTTCTTCCTAAATGACTTCTTGGCATCGGAAAACATGTGAACTTATTGTCAATTTAACGAAGCAACAAGTACATTTTACTGTTTAGAACTATTTATTTTAAGAGGCAAAAAACTAAAAGAATACAGGAAATCTTTCAGCACATGCCAGCTCACAAAATTAATCAACACATAGGGTAATGAAGTAGCAATGACCAAACAAAGAAATGGATTTCTGAGTCATATAAACCTAAAAGCTTTCAGACTAAACAGAACCAACAATTTCCTATCTGAATAAGCAATAGCACATGTTTATTTTCAACAAAGATGTATTGCTACTGGCCGAATTGCTACTCGCTGAGTGTGTCCATTTCCACGCCAAACATCTTCTCATCGACTACGATTAGGGTTAAGTACCAATACAGAATGATATTCAAAACCAAGCTAAAGTTACAGATTCATCGCGAAAACTCCACAAGCAATAGAAAACATGCATTTAGTTTCGTATCATAAGTTGGGATGGTAACTTTATTCTGCTTGTCCACTGCCAGGAAAATAATCTACAACGCTTAGACTTCAGATATATAAAAATTGCATATTGTACTCGTCAAACTTATAAAGCTATGACCTTCCTAGAGGCAAACAAAAATAAAAAGCAAACCACAGAGAATATAATGGGCAAAAGAAAAAACTTGTAAATAATTAAGGTATAGAATTTCGTTTACCTTTTCGACAATGATTCTATCTCCAACACGTAGAGTAGGGTACATAGAAGCCGAGGGTATGAACCGAATCTCTGAAAGCATAGACCATAAAAGAAACATCACCAACAGTCTCATGAACCCATCAAGACCCGGCCATCGGAGAAACCCCCAACTCTGGCACGGCATCCATCGCATCGAGGCGTGTGTAATCAGCAACTGGTATAATGCAGAGGGTCTCAGGAAGCTCATAGCAGAGATTGCAGTACAACAAGAAGCCCAAAATTCGACAAAAATACGATATGATAGAACAAGAACAAGAACAGAGTGACAAAAATGTGGGGGTTTAGGCTTTGAAGCTTCGATGGTCATGAAAGGGATGGCTTGGGTTCATGTTCTGCTTAAGCCCGGCGTAAAATGAGAAATAGAGAGGATATAAACGAGGACTGGGGGAAAACAGGAAATGGGTCAACAGGAGACAGCAGGGATCGCCATGGGAGACACTGTAGGAGCTCCCAAAAGGAGAAAGAGAAGGGGAAAATAGTGTAAATGAAATGTAAATAGTCGGGGGCCAAGCATTTTCTTGCTGAACAAGTTTCCAAAAGTGAAGCTGTGTGACTTTCTGGGAAGTTGCCACGTTGACTTGTCATAGACTTTGTCTGTTTGTCAGTCACAGTAACGACCAACGACCCGTGTCCCTTAGGTGCCACTCTTATGCAAGGAATACGACATATATTTTGTGGTCGTTTCCACAAAAAGAAGCTCACATTTGCTCTCATCAAATTGAGCATAAAAATAGTAGCCCAATATGTAAAAGAAAGCATAAAATTGCCACATAAAACTCACGGGCCACACTAAACATAGATTTTGTTGCAAGTTGATCCATCAATTAATAGATTTTTTTCTGGGTTCTTCAACCACTATTAGTAGTAGTTCCAATTAATATATATATATATATATATATATAGTAGTAGTAGTTCCATAAATTAATAGATTGGACAATGCCAAGAAAATTTAAGAGACGCCAAAAAAATTTCCATACCAAAAAAGAGATAAAATTTAATAAGGACCGACGTGTGAAATTTTGATGGACCCCACTCATCCGACCACAGCCTCCTCTCAAGAGTCGAGGGCCGAGGGCCTTATCATCTTCTACACTGTAATATGGAATTGAATAATTATCCAACCAATTCTTCACTCTCACTCAGTCACTAAGTGGGTGTGCCAGACTGAATCCACCATGAAATCGAAACCCATCTATCTTGTTTGTTTTCTTCTCCACTTGCTGATTCCTATATTCCCTGCGACGTCTGACTATGACGCCTCCGGCAGCGGCACGAGTATAGTCTTCAAAACGCTTGGCAGATTAGACTACGCTTTCGACATCTTCAGCCTCCCAACCGGGATTAACCCACTGTCCCAGACCCACGAAATCAAAATCACAGATAGTCGCTCGGTGAATTACAACGGCCACTTTCCATCTCCATCGTCCTCGTACTCTCTCCTCTCTCTGTTACGCAACCAGTCTGTGATTCAAACCGCCGGCCGATCTTACCCGCCGCCTCAGCAACTCGTCTACGTCACCGAGAGAGATGGATTATCGAATATATACTATGATGAGGTGTACTATGAAGATCTTTCTTGGCGAAGCACCAGAAAAAGGTCCGCCTTTGAAGTTCCAGATCGAGTTCAAGTTCCTCTGTTGGATTTGCAAAATAGCAGAAATGGTATTTCAATGAAAGACAGGCCTAGTTTGGCTAATGACTATTTGGTCTACGTGTCCACCCATGAGGATTACGGTCTAGCCAGGACGAGTTCGGCCGCGGTGTATTCAACTGAGTTGAAATCGGGTGTGACACGGAGGTTAACCCCATACGGTGTAGCTGATTATAGCCCATCTGTTTCACCTTCTGGGGATTGGACGGCGGTGACTTCGTACGGGACAAAGGATGTGGCAACCGAATGGGACGATGAGGTTGAGGAACTCGGTACGGATATCTACGTCTTCTTGACTCGGGATGGGACTCGGCGAGTCAAGGTGCTTGAACACGGTGGGTGGCCGTGTTGGGGAGATGAGAGGACTCTCTATTTTCACAGGAGAGGCGAAGACAAATGGTGGAGTATTTACAGAGCGATTCTGCCGAGTCACGGTCCGATTTCTACTGAGTCTGTGGCGATTGAGCGAGTGACTCCACCGGGTCTCCATGTCTTCACGCCCGCTACGTCACCAGGGAACAAGAACTTCATAGCCGTGGCTACAAGAAGACCCACTTCCAAGTTCCGCCACATAGAGCTCTTCGACCTTGAAAAGAATGACTTCAAGGAGATGACTCGGCTCGTCTCGCCCCAGACTCACCACTTCAACCCGTTCATCTCGCCTGATTCGACCCGGGTCGGGTACCACAGGTGCAGGTGGGGAGGCAAAGGAAGAGAAAGCTCCAAAAGCTCCAAGCTTTTGTTTCAGAACCTTCCCAGCCCAGACCCGGGCATCTCTCTCTTCAGATTCGACGGTTCGTTTCCTTCTTTCTCACCCGCAGGTGACCGAATCGCTTACGCTGACTTCCCGGGCGTTTACGTCATCAATCCAGACGGTCGGAACCGTCGCGAGGTGTACGGAGGCGCTGCCTTCTTCACCGTGTGGGACCCAGTGCGCAATGGGATCGTATACACAAGTGCCGGACCAGATTTTGCGACCGTGGGCACAGAGGTTGATATCATCTCCATTAACGTTGACGATGTTGACCAAACAAGGACCAAGAAGTTGACCACTGACGGTAAAAACAACGCTTTCCCTTCTCCTTCACCGGATGGTAAATGGATCGTCTTCCGATCAGGTCGATCCGGTTACAAGAACTTGTACGTAATGGACGCAGAGGAAGGAGAGAAGGTTGGGCTCCGCAGACTAACCGACGGTCCGTGGACGGACACCATGTGTAATTGGTCGCCGGACGGTGAATGGATCGTGTTTGCGTCGGATCGGGATAACCCGGATAGTGGAAGCTTTGAATTGCACTTGATCCATCCGAATGGAACCGGGTTGAGAAAACTAATACAGAACGGGTCGGGTGGGCGGTGCAACCACCCGTGGTTTAGTCCGGATGGGAAGAGGATAGTGTTTACGTCGGACTACGCGGGAATATCAGCAGAACCAATCTCAAACCCACATCAATATCAACCCTACGGTGAGATATTCACGGTGAAATTGGACGGCTCTGATATGAGGAGACTAACTCACAATTCATATGAAGATGGGACCCCAACTTGGATTCCGAAATTGATGAAGGCCATTGATGTGGGGTGGAAGGAGGATAGGCCTGGATGCGAATTTGAGGATTTGCATTGGCTGAATGACATGCCAAGCCACAGTGGCTGTATTGGGGCTATTACTAATGCCAGAGCCTCGGTGCCAAGCGTGGCTCTGTGTGGTAGGTCTTTCTAGTTTCTAGTTGTCGGAACTTTTGTTTTCAGTGGCTTGGTTTCTACCTACTTGTATAGCTATGTTGTATACATTAATACTTGTATATGTATTAATAAGTTGGTGTCTGAATGAGTGAGCAGAGCCGTCTACATGAGCCTATCAGCTACACTGTTTTTATCTTACTGTTTCGTATGAGCATCACTCTGTTCCATTTGGTTATACATAAAGTGATAATAATTATCTGCTGTATCCATGGTTCTAGGATCTAAAGTCTCATCCTGATAAGCTTAGCTGAGTAGATGTTTTGCTGTGTAAATCAATCTCTTGTGAATTATAAATATTTTTATCTTGTAATCTAGCATGTTTACAATCAATTAGTTCAATTGAGAACTTTTTCAGCATATTATTATGGTTAAGTTGTATGCATGCTTTAATTATGGTTTAATGTTTATTTCCAAGACTATATATGCTTATCAAACAACTTATTTATTTATAATATACTCGTACATATGCATGCAAGATGTGTTTGTGTATACGTACAAAGCCAGTTCAAAGCAATCAGTCTTGTAAGTTGGTCCTGCGTACCATGGCATAGGCAATGGTGACCATGTAAAAACTTGAGGTAAGGGACATGGTTAAGAGCAGCAGAAAGTTCACCATTTTCAGTAAGTTTTCCGAGTCTTTTATATATGGTATTAAATTCCTTAACGCTAGCTAGATTGTTTAAACCCAAAGCCCTTTCAACATTGCTAACATGCATGGACGACTACTTTGGCTACCCAACATGCTCTCCATTCTTTAAAAGCCAGTGATGTTGAGCCGGCTGTGCGACTTTGCGTCACCATAACAAAAATAAGTCAACAAGAACGTGTTTGTGGTCTTTGAGCTGATTATGAGATAAATATATGTTGACTGTGAAGTTTTCCTATTTTTGACTCATTTGCTTGTTGAGGGTGCAGCAAGAATTTTATGAGGATTAAGAAAAATAATATGGTTTAATTTGAGAGAAAACCAGCCCCCCATAAAAATAAACAAACGTAAATTGATAACCATTAACTCTGTCTCTCAATTCAATTTATTGATAATTTATTCCCTTTAAATATAGAATTACAGCACCTAATTAAAAGTCCAAAGTGTTCGTTGGATTTGGCTCACGGAACCTGGGTTTGATCAGGCCTGACTCCCCCCAATGGTAATGTTAACAGAAAAATTAAAAGTCCTAAAATGTACCAAATACCTACGCAGAAACAAGCCAGCAGTAGTCATGAATTGACAAATCTTTTTCTTCCATTGATAATTGGTTAATAATTAATGTCTTCTCCCCCGCAATTAAGATACTTGGAATCTCATATGCATGTGATCAGTTTTCATAAACGTAACTTGGTGAGAACTTCTTATTGTGGCTTCCTAAAAAGGGCCAATTTTACTATGGAGCTATTGATGTGTGTGCGTGACTTGCTAACGCCCAACTGTGATATGGAGCCTATTGATGAGTGGAAAGGGA
The DNA here is from genome assembly GCA_007844105.2 of Rhamnella rubrinervis. NCBI lineage: Eukaryota > Viridiplantae > Streptophyta > Magnoliopsida > Rosales > Rhamnaceae > Rhamnella > Rhamnella rubrinervis. The sequence goes on from CM017581.2 coordinate 17,981,160, forward strand.
CGGTTGATTCTGTCGCCGAAACATCAATTTATTTGGTGGCAATGTAATTAATGTGTTTACAAAATTGGTAAGCATTAGTTTTAGTTTCCTTTTTTGGGTGTGAATGGAATATTTTAGACGATGGGATAAATTTAAGTATTAAAGGCTTTTTGTTTTTTTGATAATAAATAAGTATGAAGACCATTACTCGCTCTTACTGAAACCATTACTTGGTAATTAATGGTTGCCCCCACACACATCTAATTCTCTAAACCCAAAACCATTACTTGCTCTACTTAAAAAAAGAGGCCTCGTAAAGTCCAAGACTATATATATGTGTAAACTGTAGCTCTATCCAATGGCAATTGAATACTGCATTTTTTTTTTGTGTGAATGGAATATTTTAGCTCTATCCAGTAGCAATCGACCGCCAAGTACATACGGCTACAAGCTGAACACACGTTGCTGTCGCAAATAAAGAAGGAACTTGGACCCGCAAAATCAAATCTCAATGCAAATCGTCGTCCCTTACACAAAAGCCATTGCCATGTGTATATATATATAGCGTGTGCTCATCTTCGTATCACACACTAGCCAGCTTGCAGCATAGAGTGTACTACTGCCCCCGCCATGAAACCTATCACATTACATGTTTGTTGTTTTCTTCTCCGTTTGCTGCAGATTCCTATATCCAATGCGACGCCCAACAATGAAGAATCAACCACCGCCACCACCAGCACTAGTATAGTTTTCTATAGTCTTGGCAGATTAGATTACTCCTTCGACATTTTCAGCCACCCCAGCAGTTGGATTAACCAACCACCATCCATCGCCCACGAAATCAAAATCACAGATGGTCAATGGGTGAACTTCAATGGCCATTTTCCATCTCCATCGTCCTCCTCTCTCCTCTCTCTGTTACACAACCAAACCGTTGATCGACCAGGCCCACCACCTCTGCAACTCATCTACGTCTCCGAGAGAAACGGGGTGTCGAATATATACTACGACGAGGTATATTATGATCGAACTGGTTGTCCACGAAGCACCATCAGAAAAAGATCAACCTTTGAAACCTCCATTCGAGTTCAGATCCCTCTGTTGGACTTGAAAGAAAATACACAAAGTCGGATCTCAATGAAAGATAGGCCTACTTTGGCTGGTGACTATTTGGTCTATGTGTCAACTCACGAGGACTCCGGCGTTGCCAGGACGAGTACAGCCGCTGTGTACTCCACCGAGTTGAAATCGGGACTGACTCGGAGGCTGACACCGTACGGTATTGCTGATTTTAGTCCCTCTGTTTCTCCATCAGGAAAATGGACGGCTGTGGCTTCGTACGGAGCAAGGGGCTGGGACGGTGAGGTTGAGGAACTCAGTACGGATATATACGTTTTCTCGACTCGGGACGGGACTGGGCGAGTCAAAGTGGTAGAGCACGGTGGCTGGCCCTGTTGGGGGGACGAGACAACTCTGTATTTTCACAGGAGAGGCGAAGACGAGTGGTGGAGTATTTACAGAGCGATTCTACCGAGTCACGGTACGATTTCTACCGAGTCCGTGGGAATCGAGCGAGTCACGCCGCCGGGTCTCCATGTGTTCACGCCATCTACATCGCTTGGAAACAACAATTTCATTGCCGTGGCTACAAGAAGACCCACTACCAAATTTCGCCACATAGAGCTTTTCGACCTTAAAACGAACGAGTTCAAGGAGATAACTCGCCTTATATCGCCAGAGACTCACCACTTCAACCCGTTCTTGTCGCCCGACTCAACACGGGTCGGGTACCATAAGTGTAGGTGGGGAGTGCGCGGAAGAGAAAGCCCCAAGCTTTTACTTCAGAACCTACCAACTACTCCAGACTCTGACTTCTCTCTCTTCAGATTCGACGGTGAGTTTCCCAGCTTCTCACCCACAGGTGACCGAATCGCTTACGTGAGATACGATGCCGTTTACGTCGGCAACGTAGACGCTCGGAACCATCGTCAGGTTTACGGAGGACCTGCCTTCTTCACCGTGTGGGACCCAGTGCGCAAAGGGATCGTATACACCAGTGCCGGACCAAATTTTGCGACCGAGGGTACAAAGGTTGATATCGTCTCCATCAATGTCGACGATGATGCTGACGAAACAAGGATCAAGAAGTTAACCACCAACGGTAAAAACAACGCTTTCCCTTCACCTTCACCGGGTGGTAGATGGATCGTCTTTCGATCGGGTCGATCCGGTTACAAGGACTTGTACATAATGAACGCTGAGGATGGAGAAAAGGGAGGGCTCCGCAGGCTGACTAAAGGTCCGTGGTCGGACACCATGCCTAGTTGGTCGCCGGATGGTGAGTGGATCGTGTTTGCGTCGGATCGGGATAACCCTGATAGTGGGAGCTTTGAAATGTACTTGATCCGCCCGAACGGAACCGGGTTGAGAAAACTGATACAAAGCGGGTCGGACGGGCGGGCTAACCACCCGTGGTTCAGTCCGGATGGGAAGAGGATAGTTTTTACTTCGGACTACACTGGAATCTCAGCCGAGCCAATATCAAACCCGCATCAATATCAACCCTACGGTGAGATATTCACAATCAAATTGGACGGCTCTGATATAAGGAGATTGACTCATAATGCTTACGAGGATGGGACCCCCACTTGGGTTCCGAAACACATCAAGGCCGTCGATGTAGAGTGGCTGGAGGATAGGCCAGGGTGCGACTTTCAGGATCTGCACTGCCTCAACGACTTGCCAAGCCACGGTGTTGGGGCTAAAGCCAATGTCGTCAATGTGCCGAACAAGGCTCAGTGTGCTCATTTTAGTTGATCAAACTAATTATAGTTGTTAATACGATAATAAGTAATGGTTTTAGAGGGAGTGTAGTAGTTTTCAATGTTTATGTTTGGATATGTTGAATATGGTGGTGGGTCATTTTCAGCTGATCAAATAATGTATTGTACTTTTTGGAGGGAGTGGTAATTTGGTAATGTTTATATATGTATCTGTGAAGTATATTAATTCTTTACAGGTAATGCAATTACTTGTGTTATTTATTTTTTATTATTAATTAAACACAAACTAATAATAAGAATATTAATTCTTAACATTCGGCTGCTGAAGATGGCCAGTTAGAAGAAATCAATGCGCATTTTTGTAGCTTCTTTTTTCATAAAGTTTTCTACAGCATGTTTAAGCTCTATTTTAACTTTTTATGGGGACAATTGCTGTATGCAGGATTGAAGCCTTTTGTTATAGTCAAATAACTTGATGATAAACTCATTTTTGAATAAAGCTTTTCATCCAGAATTTAAACTATTTTATGTGCTATTTTAAACTATTTTGAATAAAGCTCTTAACCCACACTGCTAGCTTCTTTAATTCAGACTTAGCAGTTCGAAAAAGGGTAGGAATTAAGTTTTTTAAAATAACGTCGGCTCCAAGCAGAAACTAAACTCTGGATTGGAAACATATATATATGATACAAGCTCTTCTAGGAGATTTTGTATATGCTACACCAATATACCTTAATAGCCTGCTGAAACCTATTGGTATGCTACACCAATATAAACCAAATAAAGAAAAGTGTGAAAGAAAAAAAAATATACAATTTAGAAAGAAGAAAAAGAAATTAAATAAAAATTCCATTGCATGGAATTAGAGCTTGCTGTCTTGAAGAGAAGTCACCAGAAGTGTGTCCAACGGGGCGTTGGAGTATTCATGTGAGCATGTAGTGGCTTTCAATTTTGGAAAAATTCTTGAGGTATCAAAGGAGGGCAGTGCTTTTTCGCAGCATATTTATACTGAGACAGAATTAAAGAATGCAGTTTAGATAAGAACCAAAGAAGGTATAAACAACATCAACTTGAGGAGGTCTTAGAGAAACCTTGCTTGCCTTATGCTGACTGTATTTGTCTCTGATAGCAGGTAAACTTGAACAACTATGGCTATTAGCGCATAGGCGATGGAGATCCTCGACACAGTCATACAACTCCTGTGGCTGGTAATGTGTGTAATGTTGCAAGGTGGAATTCTGATCCCCCATAAAGAAAGAGCAAAAAATGATTATCAATTAAAACATTGAAGGTTAGGAACGTTTTGCTAAGCTTGTTTTGGACATACCCATGGTCTCTTTGAAGGGAGAAGTATAAAATTGGCCAGGAAAATTGCAGAAGCTGCTATCAATGATGGAGCATAACACAGCATACTATACTCCAAAAGTGATAATTCCGCAACGTAATTGACCAAACACTCCAACCGCATTGATTGGACCAAGCACTCTTTTTATTTTGGAATCTCATATGCATGTGATCAGTTTTCATAAACGTAACTTGGTGAGAATTTCTTATTGTATTATGATTCTTATTATTGTTACTTGACAAGTATTTTAAAGAAATCTCAAAAGGATTATAGCCACTGTAACCCTGAGAATTTCGCAGAGAATAAGCCTACGAGGACTTGATCATTGACATATTACCTATATATATATATATATATAATCTCATTTCCTCTTCTCGTTTTTTAAGTGCAAAACCAAAGGAAATGCAAATTAGGTACACCAACATTTTTCAGGCCTGGTTGTCTGCATATTGGGCATTTATTTTAAAGATGCCAAAATAAAAACATGCACATATGCATGGACTCCATGAAGGAAACTTACGTCCGTTCTTATTGCCCAAAAAAGGAAAGGAGGAAATCCGACAGCTTCCACCAACAAACGAACAAACCAAAAAGTCAGACAAAAGGTATTTTAATCGACACGTGTTGTGAACCCAGAAGGAACTTAGGCCCACCCTTTATCACACCACGTCATCGCTTACGACATCCCACGTATGGTATTCCTTCATCATCCACTACAACTCACACTCGGATAACATGAACAAGTCACAGGCACACTACCTTTGTAGCTGACCTGAGGTGGAGTGGGAGAGCTGATACTACTGTCGCCATGAAGCCCATATTCCTGGTTTGTTTTCTTCTCTGTTTGCTGATTCCTACATCCCATGCGACGCCGGACCATGACGACTCCACCAGCAGCGGCACCAGTATTATTTTCTATACGCTTGGCAGCTTAGACTACGCCTTTGACATCTTCAGCCTCCCAACTCGGATTAACCCACCAATATCCATCGCCCACGAAATCAAAATCACAGATGGTCCATCGGTGAACTTCAACGGCCACTTTCCATCCCCATCGTCCTCCCCCTCTCTCCTCTCTCTGTTACGCAACCAAACTCTGCTTCAAACCGTTGACAACCGACCCGACCCACCACCTCTGCAACTCGTCTATGTCTCCGAGAGAAACGGGGTGTCGAACATATACTACGACGAGGTATATTTTGATAATACTCGTTCTACGCGGAGTATCAGAAAAAGATCCTCCTTCGAAGTTCCTGAGCGAGTTCAGGTCCCCCTGTTGAATTTGGAAGACAGTCAAAATCGGATTTCAATGAAAGATAGGCCTAGTTTGGCTGGTGACTATTTGGTCTACGTGTCCACTCACGAGGACTTCGGCGTTGCCAGGACGAGTACGGCCGCTGTGTACTCCACCAAGTTGAAATCGGGCGTGACTCGGAGGTTGACTCCGTACAGTGTTGCTGATTTTAGTCCCTCTGTTTCTCCATCTGGAAAATGGACGGCCGTGGCTTCTTATGGAGCAAGCGGCTGGGAAGGTGAGGTTAAGGAACTCAGTACGGATATTTACGTTTTCTTGACTCGGGACGGGACTCACCGAGTCAAGGTTGTTGAACACGGTGGCTGGCCGTGCTGGGGAGACGAGACAACGCTGTATTTCCACAGGAGAGGTGAAGATGAGTGGTGGAGTATTTACAGAGCGATTCTACCCAAAAATCGTCCTATTTCAACCGAGTCCGTGGTGATTGAGCGAGTCACGCCACCGGGTCTCCACGTCTTCACGCCGGCTACATCGCTTGGGAACAAAAACTTCATAGCCGTGGCTACAAGAAGACCCACTTCCAAGTTTCGCCACATAGAGCTTTTCGACCTTGAAAAGAACGAGTTCAAGGAGCTCACTCGACTCGTCTCGCCACAGACTCACCATTTTAACCCGTTCATGTCTTCCGATTCAACACGAGTCGGGTACCACAGGTGCAGGTTGGGAGGCAACGGAAGAGAAAGCTCCAAGCTCTTACTTCAGAACCTACCCAGCCCGGACCCCGACATCTCTCTCTTCAGATTAGACGGTTCGTTCCCCAGCGTCTCACCCTCAGGTGACCAGATCGCTTATACGGACTTCCCAGGTGTTTACGTCATCAACCCAGACGGTCGGAACCGGCGCCAGTTGTACGACGGATTTGCCTTCTCCACCGCGTGGAACCCAGTGCACAAGGGAATCATATACACCAGCGCCGGACCTAAATTTGCCTCGGTGGGTACAGAGGTTGATATCATCTCTATCAACGTCGACGGTGTTGACCAATCGAGGATCAAGAAGCTGACCACCAACAGTAAAAACAACGCTTTCCCTTCGCCTTCACCTGATGGTAAATGGATCGTCTTCCGATCTGGTCGATCCGGTTACAAGAATTTGTACATAATGGACGCTGAGGAGGGAGAGAAGGGTGGGCTCCGCAGGCTAACCAACGGTTCATGGTCGGACACCATGCCTAATTGGTCGCCGGACGGTGAGTGGATAGCGTTTGCCTCGGATCGTGATAGCCCGGATAGTGGAAGCTTTGAATTGTACATGGTCCACCCGAATGGAACCGGATTGAGAAAAGTAATAAAAGCGGGTCGGGTGGGCGAACCAACCACCCGTGGTTCAGTCCGGACGGGAAGAGCATAGTGTTTACATCGGACTATGGTGGGATATCAGCGGAGCCAATCTCGTACCCGCATCAATACCAACCCTACGGTGAGATATTCACAGTTAAATTGAACGGCTCTGATGTTAAGCGATTAACGCATAATCCGTACGAGGATGGGACCCCCACTTGGGTTCCAAGACGCATCAAGGCCGTTGACGTGAAGTGGTTGGAGGATAGGCCAGGGTGCGATTTTGAGGATTGTCACTGGCTCAGTGACATGTCAAGTCATGGTGGGGCAAAAGCCAATCTCAATGGGGCTCAGTGTGGTGGTCCCGGTGGGTCGTTCTAGTGGTGGAACTTTTGTCTTCGTCTTTTGCTTTCTACTTTCTGTCACACTTGTATGGTTGTATATGACTTGTAGTGTTTTTTTTTTTGTTGATAAATAGTGTTTCGTTAAAGCTTATTTATAAACATAACCAAAAAAAAAAAATGTTGTTTAACCTTGTGTGTTGTTTTTACTATTGTGTGTTCCATATAATTGATGGACTTCACATGTTTAATATGATATGCGCCCCGACACATGCGCCCTTTAACTTTGGAGGTGGCTTCTGGAAAGCCAATTGTAGATTTGGAGGTGTTGATGAATACGTGGCTTCCTAAAAGGCCAATTTTAATATGGGGCAACAGATGTGTGTACGTGGCTTGTTAAAGCCCAACTGTGATACTGAGCCTATTGATGACCGGAAAGGGTGGGTCGCAGAAACATCAATTTAATTGGTGCCAATGTAATTAATGTGCTTATAAAATTACCATGGAGACCAATTGTAGTTTTTTTGGTGTCAGCTGGTGCATGAAAAACCCAGCCAATTAGGAGATCAAATCTTGTACCTTTTTCAGTGTGAAAGGAATATTTTTAGACGATGGGATGTAGATTCAATTCAGAACAATTTTGATCAACGACCGCGCAGAATACATACGGCTTGAAAGCTAAACACGTGTTGCTGTCGCAAATAGTGAAGCAACTTGGACCTGCAAATATCAAATGCAAAACATCGTCTCTAAATAAAAAGCCATACATCGTTATGTATATAAATATATGGTGTGTGCTCATCTTCGTATCACACGCTAGCTAGCTTGTAGGGTGGGAGCGTACTACTGCCCCTCGCCATGAAACCCATCATATTACTCTTTTGCTGTTTTCTTCTCCGTTTGCTGGAGATTCCTATATCCAATGCGACGCCCAACAATGAAGAATCAACCACCACCACCACCAACAGTAGTATAGTTTTCCAAAGTATTGACAGATTAGATTACTTCTTCGACATTTTCAGCCACCCCATCAGTTGGATTAACCAACCACCATCCAACGCCCAGGAAATCAAAATCACAGATGGTCAATGGGTGAACTACAACGGCCATTTTCCATCTCCATCGTCCTCCTCCTCTCTCCTCTCGCTGTTACACAACCAAACCGTTGATCGACCAGATCCACCACCTCTGCAACTCATCTACGTCTCCGAGAGAAACGGTGTGTCGAATATATACTACGACGAGGTATATTATGATCAAACTGGTTGTCCACGAAGCAACATCAGAAAAAGATCAGCCTTTGAAACCTCGGTTCGAGTTCAGATCCCTCTGTTGGATTTGAAAGAAAATACACAAAGTCGGATCTCAATGAAAGATAGGCCTAGTTTGGCTGGTGACTATTTGGTCTATGTGTCAACTCACGAGGACTCCGGCATTGCCAGGACGAGTACAGCCGCTGTGTACTCCACCGAGTTGAAATCCGGATTGACTCGGAGGCTGACACCGTACGGTATCGCTGATTTTAGTCCCTCTGTTTCTCCATCTGGAAAATGGACGGCTGTGGCTTCGTACGGAGCAAGGGGCTGGGACGGTGAGGCTGCGGAACTCAGTACGGATATATACGTTTTCTCGACTCGGGACGGGACTGGGCGAGTCAAGGTGGTTGAGCACGGTGGCTGGCCCTGTTGGGGGGACGAGACAACTCTCTATTTTCACAGGAAAGGCGAAGATGAGTGGTGGAGTATTTACAGAGCGATTCTACCGACTCACGGTCCGATTTCTATCGAGTCCGTGCTAATCGAGCGAGTCACGCCGCCGGGTCTCCATGCGTTCACGCCATCTACATCGCCTGGAAACAACAATTTCATAGCCGTGGCTACTAGAAGACCCACTACCAAATTTCGCCACATAGAGCTTTTCGACCTTGAAACGAACGAGTTCAAGGAGCTAACTCGCCTTATATCGCCAGAGACTCACCACTTCAACCCGTTCTTGTCGCCCGATTCAACACGGGTCGGGTACCATAAGTGTAGGTGGGGAGTGCGCGGAAGAGAAAGCCCCAAGCTTTTACTTCAGAACCTACCAACCACTCCAGACTCTGACTTCTCTCTCTTCAGATTCGACGGTGAGTTCCCCAGCTTCTCACCCACAGGTGACCGAATCGCTTACGTGAGCTACGATGCCGTTTACGTCGTGGACGTAGACGCTCGGAACCATCGTCAGGTTTACGGAGGCCCTGCCTTCTTCACCGTGTGGGACCCAGTGCGCAAAGGGATCGTATACACCAGTGCCGGACTACATTTTGCGGCCGAGGGTACAGAGGTTGATATCATCTCCATCAACGTCGACGATGATGACGACGAAACAAGGATCAAGAAGTTGACCACCAACAGTAAAAACAACGCTTTCCCTTCACCTTCACCGGATGGTAGATGGATCGTCTTCCGATCGGGTCTATCCGGTTACAAGGACTTGTACATAATGAGTGCTGAGGATGGAGAAAAGGGAGGGCTCCGCAGGCTGACTGACGGTCCGTGGTTGGACACCATGCCTAATTGGTCGCCGGATGGTGAGTGGATCGTGTTTGCGTCGGATCGGGAGAACCCGGGTGTTGCGAACTTTGAATTGTACTTGATCCACCCGAATGGAACCGGGTTGAGAAAACTAATGCAAAGCGGGTCGGGCGGCAAAGCTAACCACCCGTGGTTCAGTCCGGATGGGAAGAGGGTAGTTTTTTCTTCGGACTACAAGGGAATATCAGCTGAGCCAATCTCAAACCCGAATCAAAATCTACCCTACGGTGAGATATTCACAATCAATTTGGACGGCTCTGATATAAGAAGATTGACTCATAATGTTAACGAGGATGGGGCCGCCACTTGGGTTCCGAAACACATCAAGGCCGTCGACGTAGAGTGGCTGGAGGATAGGCCAGGGTGCGACTTTCTGGATGTCTACTTCCTCGACGACATGCCGAGTCACGGTGTTGGGGCTAAAGCTAAGGTCGTCAATGTGCCGAACAAGGCTCGGTGTGCTCATTTTAGTCGATCAAATTAGTCGTAGTTTGTTAAGAGCATGTCCAAAGTGATTTTTTTATATCACCAGTATTTTATATATTTTAGAGAGTAAATGTTTAAAAAAAATTTCTAATAAATTCTTCTTTATATTATATAATTAAAATAAATAATAAAGTGTTTCTAAATTAATTTATTTTTTACTTTATAAAAATATTTTCTTAATTAGTATTGCATACTTTTTAATTGTTATTTATATTTAATTTTACAGGTACTATGTTATATTTATATTTTATTTAACTATAAATTAAAAAATAAAATAAATAAATTATAATTATTTATTAAAAATGATAAAATAGAGAATATAATATAAAGTTTATTAGCTTTGTTTAATATATCTGCTTTTTATTTTAAAAAATGCTCTTTATTTTTTAAAAAATACTATTTATTATAGAGAGCATTAGTATTGGTATATATCCACACAATAAGTAACGGTTTTAGAGGAAGTGTAGTACTTTTCAATGTTTATGTTTGTATGGTTTGGAACTGTTTTTTTTTAATGAAAAAGTATTTTTTTCATAAAAAAAGCCGTTTGAAACATATTTGGCAAAAAAATTATAAAGCATTTTTTTTTATAAAAAAAGCACTTTAAGTGCTTTTTTTTAGAAGCACATGATAGATGCTTTTCTAAAAAAATACTTTTTCAAAGACTATGAAATATTTTTAAAGCACTTTTTTATAGTTTTTCACCAAATACAAACTGCTTTATTATTAAAGTGCTTTTAAACTAAAGTGCTTAAATAAAAGACGCTTCTGAAAAAAGTACTATTTACATAAGCAGTTCCAAACGGGCCCTATATGTTGAATATAATGTTGGATCATTTTCTGCTGATTAAATAATGTATTGTACTTTTTAGAGAGAGTAGTAATTTGGTAATGTTTATATATGTATATGTGAAGTGTAATGCAGTTACTGGTGTTTTTTATTATTAATTAAAGACAAACTAATAATAAATAGAAACATAAACAAAACTCTAGGACTTCTTGAATATCATCAACTCCTGCACCATTAGAATGATGTCACCTCAACACATATATTAATATATGCTGAGATGATATCATCCTCATGGAGCAGGAGTTGTACTCCGGGAGTACCAGAGTTTTAATCTAGGAACAGGAAGATCATATACAGCTATGAAAAGGGACCTGACTTAATATGATGTATTATAAATAATATTCATTTTTTTTCCTTTTTGGATAAACTATAAATAATATTTCATTGTTTCAATGAAGAAGTTTTTGAGCACGCCTTTGAGGCAGAGCACACCAAAATTGTTTTCGAGGCGCATGTTACTGAGCGCTGCCCCCTGAAGCATATTGCCTCTTGTGCTAGTTAGTCAAGTCAACCACATAGTTACAAGTTAAAGCTAGATACATATGGTTTTCATTGATTCATCAAAATATGTATATATATATATATATATATATATATATATATATATATATATGGTTTTCATTGATCACATATTCTTCAAAATCTCTCATGTTTTGGTATATCAATGTTTGATCAAATGGTTTAGACAGTGGAGCTAATTACTGGCTGCAAGCCACTACTAACCCAAGGCTTGGAACAGGCTGTGCACGTCGGTCAATGGATAAGGCCTAAGTTTGAGAGAAAGGACATCGAAAGTATAGTTGATCCAAGAATTCAAGGAACCTACAACACCTTTTCTGCCTGGAGAGCAATAGAGATAGCAATGGCATGCATACCATCAACTGCAAAACGATACGTTAGATGTATGTGATGTGTATCATCAGTTAAAGGAGTGTTTGGACATTGAGAAAGCTGACGGAAAAATCTCAGACAATAGAGATGGCCAGTGAGAACAAATCGATGTGCATCGTAGCTCCTAGAGCGTTATATACATTTTTATAGCTTATTTTTTCAGAAAGTTTTCTACAGTATGTTTAAGCTCTATTTTAACATTTATCGGGACAATTGCAATATGCAGGATTGAAGCTTTTTGTATAGTCAAATAACTTGATGATAAACTCATTTTTGAATAAACCTTTTCATCCAGACATTAAACTATTTTATGTGCTATTTTAAAATGCCCGATTCACATACCTTTTAACCCACACTGCTAGCATCTTTAATTCAGACTTAGCAGTTCGAAAAAGGGTAGGAATTAATTTCTTTAAAATAAGGTTGGCTCCAAGCAGAAACTAAACTCTGGATTGGAAACATATGATACAAGCTCTTCTAGCAGATTTTGTGTGCTACACCAATATACCTTAATAGCCTGCAGAAATCTATTGGTATGCTACACCAACATAAACCGAATAAAGAAAGAGTGTGAAAGAGAAAAAAAAAATATACAATTTAGAAAGAAGAAAAAGAAATTAAATAAAAGTTCCATTGCATGGAATCAGAGCTTGCTGTCGTGAAGAGAAGTCACCAGAAGTGTGTCCAACGGAGCGTTGGAGTATTCATGTGATCATGTAGTGGCTTTCAATTTTGGAAAAATTCTTGAGGTATCAAAGGAGGGCAGTGCTTTTTCGCAGCATATTTATACTGGGGCAGAATTAAAGAATGAAGTTTAGATAAGAACCAAAGAAGGTATAAACAATATCAACTTGAGGAGGTCTTAGAGAAACTTTGCTTACCTTATGCTGACTGTATTTGTCTCTGATAGCAGGTAAACTTGAACTATGGCTATTACAGCATAGGCGATGGAGATCCTTGACACAGTCATACAAATCCTGTGGCTGGTAGTGTGTGTAATGTTGCAAGGTGGAATTCTGTTTCCCCCATAAAGAAAGAGCAAAAAAATGATTATCAATAAAAACATTGAAGGTTAGGAACGATTTGCTAAGCTCGTTTTGGACATACCCATGGTCTCTTTGAAGGGAGAAGTATAAAATTGGCCAAGAAAATTGCAGAAGCTGCTATCAATGATGGAGCATAACACAGCATACTATACTCTAAAAGTGATAATTCCGCAAGGTAATTGGCCAAGCACTCTAACTGCATTGATTGGACCTGTGAAAATTGTCGACAAAACCATCAGAAAGAACCAATAGTTTTAGATGGCAATCATCGTTAACAATTCAATATTGGACAAAAGTACATAATCGAAAGAGTCTCCAAAAGTTTACTACAGCATTATTTTCTAACAATTAATTCATTCAAACCAGGGAGCCACTTGGCACTTGAAATTCAAATAAAGATACCTACCTCATTGACCCCTTGAGCAGCACGAACAAATCTCCTGCATTCCATATGGCACGTCACCACCAATTAAGTTGTATGAAAAACAGATTGCAATGAATAATTAAAAATTACCCATTATACCTTAAGAAACATTTAGTTGTTGGGGCTGTCATTTCAAACTTCAAGAAATTTAATACTGCAGATTCCATTTGCAAAACCTGCCATGCATATTAAAAGGTTTTATGTTTGATGAAGCTCAGGCGGAGAATCAAGGATAAAGCATCCATATTGTGAACTGTTTAGACAAAACTGAAGCGAACGAACCTCTTCCTTGAAATACGTATTATCAGTTATGTAGCAAAATTCTTCCACCTGGGGTGCACAAATCTCCTCATATTTCCTGGGAAGATAATTTTTTTCATGTAAATGTCATGACAAGAGAAAGAAGATATCATGTGCAGAAACACACAGGGGGTGATTTTATTTTCTTACGAGGCAATCATCATGCATGCTACACCTAGCAACTGCAACCGTTGCCTATTCATCACATTTCCAGAAAGATATCGATCAATGTAATTCACAGTCAAGTATAATGTATCAGGTACAAGCCTGTACTCTTCAGCCACCTGCAGTTTGAATTTCAGCCCCTTTTAGATAACAAGTAAGCCCTTGGTATATGTAAAGTAATGACAAAAAATATACGAACTCAGTATATTTTATGATGCCTAAAACTGATCATTATGCACAAGAAGGTGATGCTAAATCTGTCTCACCATCACCAGACATAATTACCTCTACAAGCCAATCGATTAATATTGCACGCATGCTGGCATTTACGTCCTTCTGAACTTTCTCCATAAAATCTGTTGAAGGCCTTTTCTTCGCCTAACACACCAGGTAATTGAAGAAAGCACAGTATAAGAAATCAGCAACATGAACTGGGTAACAAATTCAAACAAAATTGTTTCGCAGAATAATCTTGATTAAGAAATTTTAAAAAATCATGTAGGTCTACAATTGCATCAAAGGAAATTTGCTGCATCCCTGCAAAGTAAACAAGTCCCCATACTTTTCCATCTAATCTAAGTATCATTTCTTGTATAGTCATAGTCTATTTATTACATTTGAACATAGACCTGGCTAAAGTTGAATATAAGTTCCATGGGCTAAAGACAAATAAGAAATAACTATTTTCATATGCACTCTATTCTGACAAAATAGGAAGTGACAATGGAAAAAAAATCCAACCTCAGATGCACGTAAATGCATGTAAATATCACAAGCTATGGTTGCACACATCTGGGGATCCATGTAATTGTCGTCAAGGTCAACAATTTTATCATCTGTTTCCATCTCCACAATAACATCTCTTTTGCAAATATTCTCTGCAAGCAAGTCAACAAATAAACAAACAAATTAGGAAGTCAATGAGAATATGAATTATTGTAAACTTTGTGATTTGTTAACAAATTCAAACAACATAAACAAACTAAAATCTTGTTCTGATATACAACCTTTTGTTTCTGCATGATTGGAAATGTAAAGATTGCTGAACGTCTTCCGGTTGATAGAATCAACTGCTGGAACATCGTTGTTATCAATATACTCCACTTCGGGGCTCTTATAAGAATCACAAGTAGACATTGTCTCATCTAACGAAACCGAAACATCATCTGATTTACTTGGAGACATATCCATGCTACATGGGGCTGAAATAGCAGCAATCCTAGAGACAGTTTCACCATTTCTTGGAAGAGAAGCAGCCTTACAGGAAACAACTGTACTTGTTTTAACATTCAAGGATGTCGGTAAGTTATTCCCGGAGGATCCTGTACTACTAATGCAAGCCGGAGTTCCCTTTTTCACTTTGGCAATTTTGGTTGAGCTGGGTACCTTCACAGATAAATCAAATTCCCATATAAATTCTCCGAAAACTGAAATTAAACTTTAAAGCTACAAAGATGGAATTAACCAAAAAAGGAAAATAACAAGCATTTTTTAAAGGAAACCACTTATTCAAATGATTGATCAAATTATCAACATCTGCATCAATTTGTGCCAATTTCACAGTGTGTCATTAGAGCTGGTAACTAAATGTTTTCATCAATCCAATCGGATAGAATCAGTATGTGAGTTTAGTTACGCTTGAAATTTCAAAGCTTCACTTACACATATGTTGCAACATTCATTTTTATCTTATATGGATACCAAACTTAGAAATACAGAGCATCCAATTATGGATGAAGCTGAATTACATCTCTTCAACATCAATTACCATTTTAATAAAAAGTACAGACTGGGATATATAATTCAGACTCTACGCTTTCCCTTACCAAACAAACTAGTTCTTGATTATACAAGAATCACAAGAAACTCATTAGTTTCTTTATTTGCTGTAAACTTTTATACTTGTTCTCCTTATTTGTTATGAACTGACATGACTAATGCATCTTCAAAAGCTCAGCTCAACCAAGTTCATATTATTAGACTCAGTTCTCATGTTGTTTTTCGTTATCAAAATTCAACTTTCATTTCTTGCCTTTTCCCAAAGTTTCTCAGTACGTAAATGGCCACCAAGTTAACTAAGAACTACTAAAATCGTAAAGTGTACACATTGATAAGTTCAAATTTGAAATACCCGAATGTGACCTGACAAAATTTGTTGAAAATTATTCAAATAAGTGAAACCCCATCAGCAAAGGAAACTCGCAGAACACCACATCAAGATGGTTAAAAACCAAAAAATCAAACAGTATAACATATTTTCTATCCTATAACATAAACCAAAAAGGAAACACCAGAATCAATAGAATATACCAGAGTGGATGGTGGAACCAAGCTCCGAGAACCATTATAAGAGACATTGTTTCGATTCGTCAGGTTACTTAGAGGCGCTCGCTTCTTCGCCATGTGAGGCGGGCCAGCAGAAACCTTCCCTATATTCTCTGACGAGGAGGAAGAGGCATGTCGCTTAGCCAAAGACGACGACGTTGATGATGAAAACGAAGAACGCCGGTTCTGGGTCGACATTTTTGTGATCAAACCCAGTTTACCGTCTCTCTCTCTCACTCACCTTCGTTCAACTTCCTTGGCTCAAAACCAAGAAAGCAAAGCTAAAAAACCAAGAAAACGTCCTTTCAACAGAGACAAAGATACAGAGTTTCTTTATAACGGGTTTTTTATTTTGAAGGAGCTTTTGATGCTTTTTGCAGAGACAGTGTCACAATGAGAGCGAGGGACTGTGTGTGTGTGAGAGAGAGAGAGAGAGCGTTCAAAGTGAAAGGCTATGTGGGCGAATTTAATAGTTGATTTAATTATAATTTTAAGGCGGGGAGATTGGATAATTTGAATTGCGGGAGATCTTGACCGTTGGTTGAGGCTCGGTATTCGTTAGGAGCGGACAAGAGTAGGGCCCGCGTAGTTTGAATTAACAAAGCTGCTAACTCCACGTCATCCTCCGCACGCGGGTCAAACATGTGAGTTCCATTCGTTTTGGTAAGTTTTAATTGGTGGGTTGATTCGATTGCAAGTCACAGGCTGTCAGATTAAGATTTCGGGTTTTGAATTCGAATTCAAACAACGGTCAGTGGATCTGGGTAAATGTACAAAAATAACCCACAACCAACCAGGTCCTTTTCGTTGTCATTCATTGCTTAGAAAGTAGATCCTTTCCTTTTTATAATACCAAAGTTCCCTCGTTTTCCTTTTCTTGCATACAAACCATCACACCCACTACATCAATTTATTACCTTCTTTCACAATTTATTTTTATTTATTTTTCTTTTATTAAAAAAAAAGAGTTATCTTTTCTTACTTTTGAATTTTTTGTAATTGTTTTTAAATACAATATGTTTGTTTTGTGTGTATGTGTAATTCAAATCTCATGCTAAATCTTTGAATCTCAAAATTTATTCTGTTGTATACGCTACTTTAGTTTTTGTTGGTTAATTAAATGAAACTATGAAAAATAGATTTTTATCATACCTATTAGAATGATAATTATGTCATTGAAAAAATAATTAGAAGCCCTAGTAGATGTCACTTTAATGAAAACATAAAGGTAGATCTAAAATATTTGTTAAAACACATGAGGGTGTTCTTACAATTTGTTAAAATGAACAGCATTCACACTACCATCTTACTAGGCCCCCAAAATGAACAGCAACAGCAATGAGAAATGGTGTGGCACAAAAAACCAAATTTCAATCTTAAAAACTGTATATAAAACCCATTGCTGTGTACAACAATTTGAATCTGAATGTAAACTAGGACGTAAACTATTTTTTACAAGACTACAACTCCAGCGACAGTTCATGGTTACAGAAACAGTACCTATTTGGACCCCCTGAATCTCCAACAGTTGGCAAAGAGATTGTAAGGTCTAACATTTCATATGATATGGGAGCAAAAGATCACTTACAAGAAATACAAGCAGAAAATGGGAGACAGATCATAATACATTGAGCAGCACCGGAACAGTAATGTGAACATCTAGTTGCTCAAATCTTGGAAGAACTCAGAAGGTACTGGCGGAGGGCAGTACTTCTTTGCCACGAACTTGTACTGACAAAGAAACATGTCAGATTTTACAACAACATTTTATTTTTATTTTTATTTTTTGTCTATTTCTTTGGATCGAATATGAGAAAATTTGAAGACGCAAAAAAATTTGATAAAAATTTCACAAAAATAGTCATTTTGCAGCTTGGAAGCCAAAACCATGCCAGTAAATCCACTGGGGAGTACACCAAATTAAATAGTAAGATTTTCCAACTACTGAATTTGAGGATGTGCGTATGCCATCAATGCTTTTAGAAGCATCAATATAGTTTAGAGGGACACATGCTTGTGTAACAAATGTTGCAAAACTTCATGTTTGACATTTTCTAGAAACGCACTAACAAAAGGTAGTCATAGGAATAGGAATGAATGAATTACATGTGCAAGGGAAAAAAAAAATCTAAATTTAGGATTAGAGCAGCAACAAAATGGTCTGTTATTGTAAACTTTAGAACACTTTCTCATTTATTGAAGAAAGAAAACAAAGAAGAGAGAGGTTCTTCTAACCTTATGTTGACTGTACTTCTCCCGTATTGCGGGTAAACTAGAATTGCTGTTACTACAGCACAGGTGATGCAATGCCTTGACACAGTCGGACAAATCAGAAGCTTCATAAAGTGTGTAATACCTCAATGTAGAATTCTGTACCAAAACACAAAAAGCTATATTCCATGAGTTTATCAGAAAACAAAACAAAACTTACCAGCAACACACACACAAAAACCCAAATATATATATATATATATATATATATATATATATATATATTACTACTTCTCTGACATACCCAAGGTTTCCTTGAAGGGGAAAGTATATACTTGGCCAAGAAAGTAGCAGAAGCAGCAATTAGCGAAGGGGCATAGCAAAGCATACTGTAATCTAGAAGAGACAACTCTATGATATAGTTGGCCAAGCACTCCATCTGCACTGATGGAACCTGAGAAAAGAAACAGGTATGACACCAGATCATGTAGGTATTTTATTGCCAGAACCATCAGACAAAATTTCAGCACTAGACAGTAAGTAAATTAGACACCAAAAACCATGATGTCATGGCAGACCCAAGCGGGCAAAACTTTTCATGGGTATTCTGCAAAAATTTCATGCACAAGTCTTAACAAAAGACACACACTAAAAAGGAGGCCCCTCATATCATATAAACGATATAAGTAGGACTTTACTAGATATAGAGGAAGGACATAAACTAAGACGTGATCCCAGATGATACCTCTTTGGTGGCTTGAGCAATGCTCACAAATCGCCTATACAAATAGTCAGGAACCACAAGTCAATATCTAGACTGAAAAACATGAACTTGCATTTAAGAAAGCAAGACATTACCTCAAAAAACTTATAGCTGTTGGGGCTGTCAGTTCAAACTTCAAGTAATTCAGCACAGAAGATTCCATTTCCAGAACCTGCAGCTATCAACTTGCTCAGTTTGCACAATTCAGGATGAATATGGAAGGTTAAACATTAAGAAGCATCTACAAGTTCAATAATGATAAATCTAAAATATGACTTCCGAACCTCCTCCTTGAAAAATGTATTGTCCGTTATGTAACAGAACTCTTCCACATGAGGTGCAGAAATCTCCTCATATTTACTGATAAAAATGCCATTCTTTTAGTTATGATGCATACAAAATTATCTTTAGATATTGAGAGATAAACATATAGACATGTGACACGCACAAACATATAGGGAAAGAATAATTACTTAATAAGTGAATGCAAGTAAAATAATCTTACGTTGCAATCATCATGCATGCAACACCAAGTAATTGCAAATGTTTCCTATCAATCACGTTGCCAGAAAGATAGCGATCTATGTAGTTAATAGTCAAAAATAATGTATCAGGTACAAGCCTGTACTCTTCAGCCACCTAAAATTGATTAAGAAGATAAGATGCCAGTTAAACAGCATAAGCAGCTCCATCCTTATAAACTGATTGGCAATATCACAACCCACAATAATTTACCTCCACAAGCCAATCAACCAATATTGCACGCATGCTGGCATTAATGTCTTTCTGGATCCTTCCCATAAAGTCCGCAGAAGGTCTTTTATTAGCCTAAGGACCAAAAATTTAAATGAATCAAACTACGGATTAGTGCATTAAAGTGGTGGTAGACAAAAATCATAGCTTTTTGACATCTTAATAAAATTTCACTAGTACAGAATGACAATTTTGTGACTAAAACTTCCAGAACCTATCTGAGTTGGGTATCAGTTGAACAGTCCCCTTCAGCTAGAATTAATGCTACAGTCCATATCAATTCCATAGTGTACTATGAACATCTTGCCCAAATAATTTTTATCTGGTTTACTTAAGAGAAAAATCCACCAAAACTTTACTTGAGAAGGACATATAGATACACATATAATGAAATGTTCAATGACTGGCTAAGAATATATACATGATACACTGAATAGACATGGACTAATTGTGAAACAAATTATAATGGAAATGAGCAATTTATGCAGCCACTTACTCTAATATCCCACTTTGACCATAAGTTGATTAGTTAAGCTTCCACATACGTATTACCAGAAGTTTGAATGGCTCACCATATCGCAAATGACAAAGTAAGAAATGCACATATATTGGAAATATCAACAGGTGTACGGAATGAGAAACAACTGGATCATGATAGATTACCAAATAAACTATGATGCTATACAAGTAAATTTTAAACTTATTTCAACAAAAGTAACAATTGAGTACAGCAAGTTACTTAATAATGTCAATTTATTTGTGAGTTGACAACTGAAGCTTCCATAGAACTCTTACTAGGTAGATAAGCAACCAGTACCATGGGCCATGGCACACCATGCATATTTAAGGGGGGGGAAAATCAGATATAATCAAAGAAACCTTGGAAACCTAGTGAAAAATTATAGATATCGTAACCATGGGAACCTAGTGAATAATCACATGGAGAACTAAACAGGTTATCAATCTAAAAATCACTTTTTACAACTTTTTACAAAAGAATTGTGAAGACTTGTCAATACCCACTAGTAGCACATATCATTCTAAATTCCCCAAGCTACAGACTTTAAGATATCATGAAACATTTTAATTATGCAATAAGAAAAATACAACATTTTTGAAATGGTGCTTCATTAGCAATTTTTTCAAAAAAAAAAAAAAAGGAAAAGAAGAAGAAGAATTTAATATTCTTTTTAGAGTGGAGAAGAAATGTGGAACCTCAGATGCACGCAAGTGTTTGTATATGTCAGAAGCAAAAGATGCACAAAACTGTGGGTCCGTGAAATTATTATCAATATCAACAGCTTTATCACTTGTTTCCAGCTCCTCAAATATCTCTCTCTTGTGGATGCTACCTGGAATCAAAAAGAGAAAAAATTTACACTACAAAGGCCAGAAAAATAATATACAAAGTAAGACAATTAGTTAAAGCAGGTAAACAATAAATATGCCCCACATTGGCTGATTGTTCATTACATATATCAAATTCCTGAACAAAAATTATAATTAAGAAATAGAAAAAGAGACCTGCTACTTCCAGATCATCTGAAATGTAGAGACTTTTACTAGTCTTCCTCTCAATGGACTTAACTCCTGAGACTTCCACACTGTCAATATATTCAAATTCTGGACTCCTCAGAGAATCACAAGTAGACATGCTCTCGTTCAAAGAAACTGATCCACTAACTGATATACATGGAGAAGCACCCATGCATCTGGGTTCATGAACTATGTCATTTTGAGTGGTATGAACAGTATCCTTTGACCTTGGAGAAGGAAAGGCTGCAGCTTCTGCAGTAGGTTGAAGAGTTCCTGAGGAAGATGCATTGCTGGAAGAAACAAAAACAGTTGATTTCAAACTCGTGGATGCAGACAGAGCACATCTTGAGAGGCCTGTATTTGGAGTGCGGATAGAAATTTCCTTCTTTATCTCGGAAGTTTTAGCAATACATGGTACCTTCAAAAGTAATATAGTTTATCATAATGTATAACAGTAAGATATGCGCATGTCTATGCCCACATACAATTGCAATTAAATTTGAAATAACAACATAGAAATAATTCATGGAAGGGAAGTTTACCACTTACTTAACCAAAAAAGAAATGAGTAGAAACATACACGTCATTCAGTTAGCTTGTTCAAATGGCATTCATAAACCGTGAAAAAAAAAAATTACAACCAACAGAAAAACAAAAAATTTTAAATAAATTCCTCAATTAAATACCTAGCGATTCATGCCGCATTTGATGAAAGGAAAAATCATAAAGGGTTACATCTAGAGAGACATAATGCTCGAATAATAATGACTATAAAATAGTGATAAAGGACTACCCATGCTATATTCAGTGCTAGAGAAAATGTACATTTCCTAGAATCTTTGGCTTGCCATTATTTTATTTCTCAAAATTATTCTTGTTCTGAATTTTTTTCTTCTTTTAAGAAATTTCAACCGGTTCATCACATACATAAAAAAGATCAGTGCATCTCAATTCAGTTTTTTTGTTTCCTTTTTTAAATAACAAAAGAGAAAAAAACACTTAAAATTTATCCCATAAAGAAATTAAGAGAACCAAGAAAATTACACGAAAATGATGAGACTTAAACAAACGAAATGATTTTATTATTGGTCACTCTAAAGAAACAACCATTTAAAAGAACATATAAATTACCTTTTAATCAACGACCAGATCATCATCACTTAGAGAAAAATGTATTTTAGGGTTTAAAGAAAGTAAACGCACCCTAGACTTGGATGAAGAAACAGAGGCTTGTCGAGCACTCCGAGAACAATTGTTTTTGTTCGTAATATCGCCAAGAGCCTGGCGCTTCTTTGCCAAATGGTTCTTCGACGTTGTAAGCCTTTTGCTCGAATTGTGAGAAGGCGAGGGCATCTTGGCTGAAGATGAAGAGGTAGACGATGGTGGTGGTTGGCGGGAACCACGGGTCGACATTTTTTCAACCCAAACCTAACCTGAATTTCACTTCGTTAAACTAGGTTTAGTTTCTGAAACAGTAAACCAAACAAGAAATGGGGTCTGGTGTTCATGGGAACCGAGAACGACGTTTCGGACGGAATTCAATTCTTGGGATATTAGGGTTTACAGGAGGGTTTTCTCATGGAAAAAGAGGAAAGTGGCATTTTAAGTGTCGTCCAAGAAAGTTTTGTAGCGCGAAAACCTGTGGGTTTGAATAGGCCGAGAGATCGTGGCCCTCTATTTCGGATAAATGACATCCGAACCGTTTATATGGCTGGTCGTTACGGTTCTTTTAAGCGAAAGTCCCGGGTTCGAAATAGCAAAGAGAATAAATAAAATAAAATTTTCTTCTTCTTTTTTTTATAAATAAATCAATGGTTTTTTTAATCTTGATAAAAATTTGATAGTTAGCAAAAATAGTTTCAAATTTTAAGGAATGAGGACATGAATTTTAACTTATAGGATAAATTTTTTGAGTTTTTTTTTTTTCAAATCTAATTTTGGGTTTTCTTTTTTCTTTTTTTTTCATAGAATAAATAATTTGAGTTTTTTTGGATGGTTTGAGTGTTGAGAACAAATTTGAATAAAATATAATACAAAATGTATAAATATTTAAAAATAAATAAATAATTAATTGTGGGAATGAGAAGGGAAGGGAAAATATGAAAGGACTTTTTGATGATTTAAACCTAAAATGAAACAACAATAATCTATATTTTGGTAAGCCACTTAAAATGAAATGTCTATATAATCTTTCTTGATGTGATGTGCATACAGAACCTTTCTCTTCAATCACAAGCCAATTTACATAAAATTTTCAGTATCATATTTGAGTTATTCTGTCCGTTTCAAGTAATTTGGATTCCTCATTTAATTAAATGACTAATGCATAAATGGCAAAGCGTTAAGTCATTGACTGATTGTTAATATTTATATTTAAATCTAAAAACTTAAATGGGTCGTGGTAATTTAATAATATATATATATATATATGTTCTTATTACTACTTGTATAATTTCACCATTCAAATATAACCGACCAATCAAAATATGCCATTTTGATTTGTGAATATACATAAATTGTACTAAATAGCAACATTTTATGGTCGCCTTAATACTTACCACAATAGCAGTGAAAAAAACCCTCGCTAAAGAATTATTATTTGGTTAATGTTTTTTTATAAAAAAAAATAAAAATACATGGATGGGAGTACCAATTTAGGAATCGATTCAGATATAAAGCTTATTTACTATTGCATATGTAACAGAGAATTTAAAATGAAGTAATAGGTGAATGGGGACCCAGCAGTGATTCATGCACATTGTATACACATGCAAGCTCTATGAATTGGTCATCTCATTGAAATGAACCCAGTCAAGTATTGGAAAATAGTGAGTGGGCGGTGAGTGATCAAATATGCCTATATTCATCAAGTGCTATGAATTTTTGTTACTTACATATTTGGCTGTCAGTGTCACTAACACATGAACATTTATATCGTCCGCAACTCATTCATATCTTATTATACGATTTTCTTTATCATTTATTAAATTTTAGTCCTAATGTTTAAAATTATAATAAACTATGAATTTATTTTCGGGGAAAAATAAAATGAAATTCGTTTTTGAAACTTGTATTTGCAGCTAGAGAACATTAAAAAATAATAATAATAAAATAAAATTAAAGAAAGATTAGGCTTTAATTAGTTTTAATTTTTATAAAAAGAGATCTGAAATCGATAATGTTACCACAAAACCAAAGCGGGAAAAGCAAAGCCCTAAAAGCGCGGGAGTGTGAAGGAGTGTCAAGGGCTTTGAGAGAGGGAGAGAGAGAGAGAGAGACATATCCAGAGAGCAAGAGATGGCGCCGGTACTGCAAACCTCTCAGCCATGGGTGGAGAAATAGTACGATCTCTATCTTTATCACCGTCTTCATCTATTTCTCTGGTAAATTTCCTTAATTGAAGCAGCTGTTTGTATGTTTATTTTGATTTTTTTTTCTCTCGATGATTTTACTGTTACCAGTCGGCCCAAGCAAGTGAAAGATGTAGCACACCAGGATGAGGTGGTCCGGGTCCTCACCAACACCCTCGAAACCACTAACGTAAAATGCATTTATATATGCATATTCTTGTTTAGCTTCGGTTCGAATCATGAACCCCATTCTTTGTTTTTGCTTCGACTTTCTTGATTGTTTTGTGCTTATCGTTTTACAGTGTCCTCACATGCTCTTCTACGGCCCACCTGGCACCGGAAAAACTACAACTGCTTTAGCCATCGCTCACCAGCTTTTTGGGTTAGTGTCTGAATTCATACTTTTTAATTTATTATTCATTTTATTTTTCTGGTTACTCTATATTTTTCTTTTTCCATTTTTTTTTTTAAATTTCTTAATGGGACTCTATGAAATTCCCTTTAAATTGGTGTTTGGTAGTCTGAGACTTTGCATATTGGCATGATTCCTGAGAAATTACCATGTCTGCTCTGTGATTTGTACTTTACAAGGTGTGGGAGACTAGTATTTAAGCTATTAACACAATGCTAACTTTTGGATTAAGAGCCAGGTTCAGTTAATGAACATGATTTGCAACGGGTTTGGATTTTGATCACTGAAGATGTGGCTTTATGTTATATCAGTTTTGGGTTGGAAAACAAAAAGCTGAAAATTAATTAAATTAAGCTTACTGATGTGAAGGCCTCTATTTTAGGTTATTCTTTGTCATTTTTGTTGATCTTGTGCATGACCATGTTTTCAAATTGTACATAAATGGAACAAGAAATATCTTAGCGAAGGTGAGGTGCGTGACATACTATCTAGTAGCCACCTTAGGAACTAGTCGTATTGGCAGTTCTGCGTGCTTATTTTTTTAGCAGTAGGATGCAGTTCTTTGTTTTATTAATTTTCACTGTATTTTTTCTGTAGACCTGAATTATACAAGTCTAGAGTGCTGGAGCTTAATGCAAGTGATGATCGGGGTATCAATGTTGTTCGAACCAAAATCAAAGATTTTGCTGCTGTGGCTGTGGGTTCCGGTCAGCGTAAAGGGTTGGTTTTGCTGTTTGTGAGAATTGTATTGTCTTTTTATTTTCCAATATATTTATATTCCTTTTATTTATATATGCTTTTTCAGGGGTTACCCTTGTCCACCATATAAGATCATTATTCTTGACGAGGCTGATTCGATGACTGAAGATGCTCAGGCATATTTATTAGCTGTTTGTTGCCTACTAGTAGCTTTTGTTAAAGTATTAAAGGAATTTATTTCATTTACATTTATTGTACAGAATGCCCTGAGACGTACAATGGAAACTTACTCCAAAGTCACAAGATTCTTTTTTATATGTAATTACATCAGCAGGTTCACCACATCTCTTCCTTCTTTTAAATATTGGTTTTGTATAATTCTATTTAGTTTTAGTATTTCTTCTGTTGCTTCTTTTTAGTAAACAACAGTTTTGGCGTCTCAATTTGTTATATCAGACTAAATTAATATAAAGCCACGTGATTCATAAAAAGTGCTTATTTGGCATAGTAATAAAAACAATAGGCTTGGGATGGTTGCATCAGTGTTTATCCATTTCCATGTAACAGTGGTGTCGTTTGGACACCTGCACTATGTTGCAATATTGTTGTTGATGATTTCCTTGATCTTTGCTTATTTTGGTTCTGAATCTGGAATGGTGTCAATAAAGCTTGATTCTTCTTTCTTCTCTTCCCTTTTCTTTTCTTAATGAATAAAGAAAAACATATGGAACAAAATTCAGAAATATGAACTTGAAAGTGGAGGAAAGGCTTAAAAAGTTCTATGTATGTGAAGGGTTGTCAGTTGAAGCTTAAAGGATGTGTAAACATGAGATGAGCCTATGTGAAATACTTTATATTTCTTGTTTTATTAAATCAAAATTTATAGTTATCAAGGGCAGACCTTGGAGTTTGTGATATACATGGTTATTTTTGTGCAGGATCATAGAGCCACTTGCTTCTAGGTGTGCAAAGTTTAGGTTTAAGCCACTTTCAGAAGAAATCATGACTAGTCGCATATTGCACATTTGCAAAGAAGAAGGCCTCAATCTTGATGCAGAGGTGTGCCTGCTTAAAGGCTTAAAGCTTATCTCACAAATTATTGTTGATGAAAAATTTTCCTTTATCAGTATCAGTTTCTTGATAGCATTCTAAACAATATGCGATGCTCATTGTAGGCTCTTTCTACCCTCAGTAATATTTCCCAAGGAGATCTTCGTCGGGCAATTACATACTTGCAGGTAAGAGGCAGTTAGCTTAATTACAATTGAATCTCTTCCATTCTCAATTAAATTATTTTAGTTATTGGAATCTGACTAAGTTTGTCATACCTGATAAAAATTTCCCTTGTCCTCCGAAATACTGCAGTCAGCTGCTCGCTTGTTTGGATCATCTATTTCTTCTGAGGACCTGATTAGTGTTTCTGGGGTAAGTGTAATGGGGCTGAAAAGGTGCATTCTTTTGACAAACAAGAGATTTATGTTGAATTTTTGGCCAAATTTTAACTCTTAAGAGAATGATATTCTTAGTTCTCCGTCACATTTGTTGTTGAGTATAGGACAGACTGCTTTTTAGGTTAAATAAGGCTACTTTCTAATTCGTGGAGGTGTTTTGAGATGAAGCACAAGATGTTTCAAGCTGCATGCCCTGAAATTTAATCTTTTTTGCTTTTTGTGATGCCAAGTTTTGATATCCATTGACATCTGATTGATAGATGAGTAATCACTTGTTCTGTTGCAGCTCAAGTGCAACAGGCGAATATTAAATTAGTGAGGAATTTTGCTTTATGTTTTTTTCTTTTGAAAATTGAAATTGTTTTAATTGACTATTCTTCCATGTCCTGACTCATCAATCCCCAACCTCAGGTCATCCCAAAGGAGGTTGTTGAGGCATTTCTTGCAGCTTGCAAAGGTGGTAACTTTGATTTGGCAAACAAGGAAGTCAACAATGTTATTGCAGAGGGCTATCCAGTCTCTCAAATGCTTTCACAGGTTCTATTTTAGTTAATATGATTGTTTCTTTATCAGTTTATTCCTATTGCCATAGATGTATAGTACTAAAACCACGTTGCTTCCAGTTATTTGAGATGGTTGTTGAAGCGGATGATGTATCAGATGAACAGAAGGCCAGAATATGCAAGAAATTAGGTGAAACAGACAAGGTTAGCTTTTTTGAGATATCTTGTTTCATAGGCTGCCCGTTTTACTTTTATCTTTTGACTAGTTAACTATTTAGTTTGGCATAACATCATAAATTCTATTTCAAACTGAATTTGACATTTCTGTATGTTGATGCTCTTGGTCCAGAAATCACACATCATCCACAAATATAAATTATTAAAGAAAAGTCAATTTAATTTGCAGCAAGAACTTGAATTGCTATTAAAAATTGACTAGTGCTGTAGCTTATGTTTGTCTAATTTCATGCAATTAAAACTAAGATGTAATTTTCTGACTTGGCCGCCTATGCAACACTGACAGCTGCAAAAATAAATGTTTTTCTCTTTATAGTTTAAATTGCTAACCCTTCTGTAAAGTTTTGGGGATATTTCTTGGGTTTGAGGAAGTAGTTCTCTTGCTTCACTTAATTTTTCTGAGATATTGTTTCACTGAGTGATCATAACTTTTTGAAATCTTTATAAAAAATATGAGATAATGGCCACTCATAAAGACCAAAGTATTTGGAAAACAGTTGGATGAATGAATTCATGACATATAATCATAAAGATCATGTATGCTGATTAAACAAGACATGGGCTACATTTGTAAATGAAAATTGATCCATATCAAAATCCATAAATAGAAGAAGACGTAGATTCATGTTATAACAGGTAGTAAGTAATAAATTAACTTATCCAAAAATATGCATACACATTTATATAGGGATTATAGTATTCCCTCTAATGGCCATCTACATTGTTGCTATCATTAGTCTACTTTTAGAAAAGATACTGTGGTCA
This sequence comes from Rhamnella rubrinervis, assembly GCA_007844105.2. Taxonomy (NCBI): domain Eukaryota; kingdom Viridiplantae; phylum Streptophyta; class Magnoliopsida; order Rosales; family Rhamnaceae; genus Rhamnella; species Rhamnella rubrinervis. Next base: position 18,009,943 of record CM017581.2, read on the forward strand.
CATTTATTGATCTTTCAAAGGACGACGACAAAGTTGCTCAGAGTGAAATAGAAAGTGGGATTTTAAATTACTTTTGATTCTACAATAAAAGTTATTGATTCTACAATGTAGTATATATATATATATATATATTTTACAATCGATTAGTTATTTGCCTTTTCTTACTGGTCGATTAAGATTGAAGGCGTTTTTCAATGGGGATTATTATTTTTCCCTCAATTTTACTTTTGCGCTTCTATGTTGCAGTTTCTTATCGATGGTGCAGATGAGTACTTGCAATTGCTTGATGTGGCCAGCAACACAATGCGCGCTCTTTGTAACATGCCACAAGAATTCTCTTATGATTGTTAGCTGGTTTGAGAACTAAAAGCTCAGACAAGTATGCTATGAGATCTTATAGGAAGTTACAAACTTTTGTATTTTCTATCTGAAACAGTCACTTCCTAGTCAAAATGCTAAAATGGTCAATATCTGATATTGGAGGAAACTCAATTGGTACCTCTTAAGTAGTTATGGAACTAGCTTAGAACTCCAAAATGAACCAACCTAGTCTTGCTCGATCATGCGGATGTGTGTTCTTGTGGGGTCGTGCATTATGTCAATCTGTTTGATAAATGCTTCCAATCTTTTAAGATAAACCCATAATCAAGTTTACCGGTAAATATTGTACACTGCTTTTGGGGTTCATTCTCACTTCCTGTATTATGCGAACTGGAATTCATTCTGAATGTGAAGCCTATCCCCTTGGTTGAGTTCTAAATTGTACCCTATTTATTTCCCATTGAAGCCTTTTAATTGTCATTGTTGAATTGACGTAGTATCCTAATTCCTATGCTATATTTATAGCACACATTTAATTTTGACATGGTAGAGTAAACAACGCAGTGGCTGATCAAAATAGAATAACACAATATGATGGAGGTGTGCCTTACTTTTTCACCCCTAGGGGGAGACAAATAGCTGTCTTTTTCACACGCCGATTGCCTACTTTTAGTTATTGGACATTCTAACAATGATAAGTGAAAAACACAATAAGGTTTTTGCCACTTTTATGGGTCTAGTGGATTAAAACAACAATGTCTTTAACGTTTACATGAAAAAAATAATAAAAATAAAAATAGAGTTACTCAAGTCTTATTCATTCAAAAATAGCGGACCCTGATATTGCGGACTTAAAGTCTATTATTGATTGGATTTGAAATGCTCAGGACATGTTCTTTGTTTTGTCGGGTAACAAAATTTAAGGAGGCTCAAATTTTTTCAAACTCCCTGTCACTTAACAAATCTTTTTGCTTATAGAAAGAAATCTACCCATGTGACCACAAAAAGAAAAGACAAAGACATTAATACAAATATAAAAAGAAATAACTGTTATTACCAAAAAGAAAAACAAGAATTATTTCTTGGTATTTTTCATTTGGGCTCGTCTATGACTCATTCTAGCAAACGTATTTTATTGGAGAAGCTCAATTGAAGGTGCAAGCGTCCAGAGCTGAAACAATCATGTACGTGGCTTTAGATCTCAGTTTTAAAATAACAGTCACTGTGATGTCGGATTGTGAACTCCGAAATGCTTTGAATCTTCTACTACTAATACCAGAGCTGTCTTTCATTGAAATATTGGAGGCAAAAAAAGAAAAATATTTGGCATTTATATAGTGTGGGCCCAGCTACCCCACTTTCATGCCTCTAATCTCGCCGGGGGACCAACCCTTAGAATTTTCCTCATCTTCCTAGCTCGGCTATATATCCACTACACAAAACCAGAGTTAGGGAAAGAGAAAGCAGGCAGGGTTTATTTGTTGTATAGAATAATGGCTGTGGATGATTCTTTCAAGAAGCCAGGAGCTATTCCATTCAAATGGGAGCTTAAACCCGGCGTTCCAAAGCACCAACACCACCATAAAAACCAACCACCATCAGTACCACCACCACCACCACCACTACACTCTCGTACCGCTGGTCCAGTACCGCAAAAGCTCAAACCCCCACCTTCTGGCCCACTGCTCTTCTTGCCTCCACCGGAGCCCCGCGCTGGCTCTTTCCGGTCGGCTCCTCGAACCCGTTCCGACCGGTGGCGGTTCGATCAGCCTGTTATGGTCAGGCGTGAGAGTGTTTCGTCGGCAGGGTGCTTCTTCTCTCCTCTGCTAAGAAGAAAGTCAAGCATCAAGAGGGCGAGCTCGAGACCCAGAGCCGATTCCGAGACTGATTACACCTCTGACCTGGAGACGCTGGCTAGGTGGTCGGTGTCGTCCCGGAAATCGTTTGCTTCGCCTTTCAGGGGCTCGCCGTCGTCGTCGTCTTTCTCGTCTTACCAGTCCTCGCCCCGGCCAGTGAGTGACGCCGAGTGGGCTGGATTCGGACTGTTTTGAGAAAATTCTCTATTAATGTTGTGTACTTTTTGCATGGTTTTTTCTGATAGTAAAATATATATATATATATATATCAAAGAGCTAGCGAAGATGGCGTTGGTGCCTCTCCGGTTACAGTAAATGGAGTCAAAGCTCCTGCACGTTTATATAATATATACATACATATATATAATATAAATATTTCATAATTGGTATTTTTGATCTTCTTTTTCCAAAGTCTTCCTTGTAAATTATGGAATGAAGACTTTTGAAGAACATTTTTGTTTTGTTGCTTTGACTTTATTCATAAATTGCAAGGAAAATTGCACAAATGGTTCTGGTAAAACTGCAACAAATGGTTCTACTATAAAACTGCAATCATATAAACCAAAAATGCTCCGTGTTTGTGCATAAATTTCATGGCTTAGACTGTAGCTCAACCAATATGGCATTGTACTTGTCGAAGAGAAATATTATGACCGTGCATGAGCATGCAAGGTATTAAGGTGTTGCATCAAAGTAAACCATAGTGATTAGTGAATTGATTCTTTTTTTTCTTCTTTGATGGAATAGTGAATCTAAGAAACATAAAATTTGCTCTAAGCTTCCTGTTTGGTTTGATTCAGTAATTCCGAAAATGATTGTTATTGGAAATGAGAGTGTATTTTTAAATTCGCAATTTCTTATTCGAGAAAAGCTAATTGTGGAACAAATTTATATACATTTTTAAGATCACATATCCGAACAAATAAGCCTTCAAATTTTATGTTTGTTTTATTTTTACTACAAATGGATTTAATTTATAAGAGGAAGAGTAAATTTATAATGGAAAAAAATCTTCCACTACGACTTGAAAAAAAAAGAATAAAATTAATTGACAGAATTTTTAAGTATAGAAATTATAAATATTTTATATATATATATATATATATATATATATATATATTCGTAGCAAAATCCAATTGGGCCTCATTGGGCTAGCTATTTGCCGTCCGTACAAACGCATAGGCCTCATTGGGCCAACAATTTTGAAGCCCAAAGTTCATGCCGTCCGTACAATCACACGGTCACACTCACCTTCTTCGCATCCAAATTTTCCATTTCGGCCTTTCCCGGGCCTTCCCTGTTGCTTTCTTCGATACCAAACAGAATTTCTGAGGATTCCCGGAATGCCAAGCTTATTTCTACGCCTGATTTACCAAGTCGAAATGGAAATGTTACTCCTCTGGTTTCACTGGTCCTTAATCTGATTTTATTTATTTATTTCAATAGCAAGGAAGATAGAAGATGAACCATTCAAAGCCTCTGTTCCGTAATCACACTCTAATTGTAAACCAAATGCTCACTGCTATGCTCCAAAACCGACCATTCGACGCCAGGCTCGTAGATTCAGTCGCCACCTCGAAATCCTGGAGCGTCGAAGTAGTTTCGGAGGTGTTAAGGTCTGTGCCCAGATTCTTCTTCCAGTCGCCTCGGTCCATTGGTCGGCAAAAAGGTTTCCGGCACCGTGCTCCGTTGAAACAACGCAACTTGAGGGAAGAATCGGATAGGTTCAGCAATGGTGTGCTTGTTCTTGGCCCAGCTGCTCACAGAGACCCCAACAAGGTCAAGTTGGGTTTGGACAAAGCAATGGAATTCTATAACTGGGTTGAATTCCATTTCGGATTTACCCACAATGAGACAACTTGCAGAGAGATGGCTTGTGTTTTGGCTAGAGGTAGTAGGTTGACGGTTCTCTGGGATTTTCTCAATGACATGTCGAGGAAAGGCAGTGGTGGGCTCGTGACTACTGCTACCGTTACCTGTTTGATAAAAGTTTTAGGAGAAGAGGGGTTCGTGAATGAAGCATTGGCTCTCTTCTATAGGATGAAGAAGTTTCATTGTAAACCGGATGTTTATGCCTATAATACTGTTATTTATGCTCTTTGTAGAGTTGGGAATTTCAGGGAGGCCAGATTTTTGTTGGAACAGATGGAATTACCAGGCTTTCGGTGCCCACCAGATACATTCACTTATACCATATTGATTAGTTCCTATTGTAGGTATAGTTTGCAGACCGCGTGTAGGAAGGCTGTTAGGAGGAGATTGTGGGAAGCTAACCACTTGTTTCGGATTATGCTTTTCAAGGGGTTTGTTCCTGATGTTGTTACTTATAATGCTTTGATTAATGGTTGTTGTAAAACATACCGGATTGAGAGGGCTTTGGAGTTGTTTGAAGATATGAACAAAAGGGGTTGTAACCCCAACCGGGTTACTTATAATTCTTTCATTAGATACTATAGTGTTGTTGATGAGATTGATAAGGCCGTTGACATGTTGCGGAGGATGCAAGAGATGAAACATGGAACACCAAGTTCAAGTTCATATACCCCAATTATTCATGGTCTCTGTGAAGCGAGAAGGGTGTTGGAGGCTTGGAAGTTTCTTCTTGAGTTGGTTGAAGGAGGCTCAATACCTAGAGAATATACCTATAAAGTAGTTTGTGATGCACTGATTTCAGCAGGGGAAACCAATTTCCTGAATGATAGCCTGCATAAAAGAATAAAAGATGGTATGGAGAATAGATATAGGCATGCAATGAAGGTAAAACCAATAATGACTCGGATAGGATATGATAACATGGTGGAAACTTGATATTTCAGGGAAGCTGCCGCACATATTGTAACACATCCTGCCATATCTAACTCAAATGTGCACTCCTGCCACAAAGTTTCAAGGCCCGATCACTGATATCAGCAGGAGAAGCCAATTTACTTGAAGATTGCCTGCATTAACAAATGAGAAACTGTATAGAGAATAGATATGGGCATGTACTGAAGAAGAAACAAATAATGACTCTCAAGGATGTGATACCTCGGTGGAAACTGATATTTTGGAAAAAACTGGTTGCCAATGAAGTAACAAGATCAGTCGTGCCTCCCTCAAGTGCACACCCCTGCAACAAACTTTCAAGGCCTGATTATTACTAGGTTCAGGTTCTTTCTTTGCCTAGCTAGACAAGAGTATGTCTTAATTAAATACAATTTTGTAATGATAACATTTTGTACATTATACATTTATTGGGTTTCTGTGGAAGTGTGTAATATGTTTTTAGGTGATTATATGTCTGAAAGCAAGTTCCATTGCAATTGCAGCATCTAGTTTTCACGTTATAAAAGAAAAACTGAGTTACTCATAACTAGGGATCAGTTTTGAGGAAAATGATAATTAAACAGTTTCTTGTGTTGGCGAGCTATCAGAATAATTGAATTCTTTTTGTATTAAATGAGCTTACTCATAGCCCATGCTCGACAATAGTTGCATGGTTGGAGGAAATTTGGAACCAGATAAACAAGCCTGCCTTCAATGTGGATTGCTATACCCCATCCAAGTGGACCATAATCTTGGATTCTACTCATGGGACGAAAGCTAGCTTCCTAGGCTTCGTATTGGGGCCCTAAATCAGAGTGTGTCTGTAAAGTTATGTCTTTCTCTTTGATGCTTGGGTTAAGTTGTATTTAGATGGATATGGCAAAGCAGAGGATGGCCACGCTGGGCGGATTGGATTGATTTTGTGATGAGTGTGGACCATAGGTTGAGGATTCTTGTAAAATAAAGGAACTTGTTCAAACAAGACGGTGTAGTCAATTCCAAGCACTAGTTCGTGGCATATTAATGGCAAAGCAAAAGAGTTAATGAAGGTGATTTATACTTTGATGATTTGATAGGAGCATCTAGCTGCTGTTTGGGAGTTTTGAGCCCTTTTTTCTCCGTTTACATGAAAATATGGATAACTAAAAGAAAATTCTACTTGGCATTTTAGCTGGTGCTCTCCTTTTTACTAGAAATGGAGAGTATATACTTGTACAATCTGAAAGGTGGGTGTATGAAGAAAGGTTGGGCGCTCTTTACACATCCTCTACGACTTTTTTTAATACGCTAGTCTTTTAACTAAGATTTGGTGTTTCACTTAAAAATTTTTGAATGTTTTTCATGATCGATAAGAGGTCTTCTGACATAATAATTTCAAGAATTATTCCAGCACTTGAAAAAACTGTTTTCCTCTTTACATTTGGGATATCTTATAATTTCAACCAAATTCACATTGTATTCTTCCCTTTGACAGGTTCCTCCTTGGTGGCTGCTTCAGTATATTCTTTTTAATATATGGACATGGTGCTACAGATACAAGTGCATCTTCTCAGTTGGGCTTCTGAAAATGCCCTAATACTTTTATTTAAGCTTCTAAAATGACACAAATATCTTAAGCATTTACTCCCAACAAATAGTATACTTCCTCACCTGTCTATAGAAGCTTAGAAAATACAGGATGCTAGCAATTTAGCAATTGAGGCTTTAAAGTTCATATATTATTCTTCTTGTCTTGCCAAAAATAAATGTGCAAAATATTGTTGAAGACCTTGAGCAAGGGTACAAGTTATTTGTTAAAGCATAATAATTCTGAAGATTTTAAGGTAGTAATGAAGACTTCAAGCATACGCGTTTGCAGATAAGATCAAGTGTGTGTACTGCAGAATAGTTTATTCTCATGTTTATGTAATTCAAGCAGTCACCATAGCCATGCTGATATGAATCTCTCTTTGTCATGACACACACACACACCTCTAAGTCAAACTGGATTTTTTCTTTTTTATTGAGTATATAAAATGAGCAGCATGTTCAATTTAGTTTGAAATACACAGCCAGTAAACCTTTGACAGCAAATATAATCCAAACAATTCATGCAGAGAAATGATTGAAAATCGAATACATATACATGAAAGGGAATATATTCCCAACTTAACTGTTCTAATTTTTATGAGCAACAAACTTTGTCAGACACTCAATTAACTACGGCGTTGTTTACTAAACAATCTCTGCTATTAAAATGCCAAAACCTCAGGCTTGTTTTGTCAATTATCCTTTTTTTGTGTTGTATCTTATGATTGAAACCCAATTGACTGCGGGTGGATAAATCCTCTATGGAAGAAACCAGCCTCTAAACTGTGTTTTTGTTTCATCGTTAGCCAATTCTCTAAACTCAAAATTAAAAGCGTTGAGTCCCTAATAATTCCTGGCTTTAATTATTTATTTTTGGCTGCCAACCTCTAGGTCTGTACTGTGTTAATGCAGGGTCCCAAAGAAATGGGACTTTATATTTTTTTTTAATAAGATAAATGTATCTAAGTCATCAAAGATAATATATATTTAAGCAGTGTACTAAAAGTTTTAGAAGGGTATTGTTGTTTGGTAACGAAAGTGATTGTATAACTTTTCTCGAAGATTTGAAGTGCATGAATCAGACCATTAATTTTGCTGTCGTCGGCTTCTTATTATAATTAAGTGGAGTATGATGTTATTGCTGTGCCACCAAATGTCGTTGCCATTTCCATGCAACCATATTTAAATATGCATTGTTGATCAATCAGCTGTTTCTTGCCCTCCCCTTAAATATTCATTAATCTTCCATCGAATCTTTTCTTTTTCTCATTCCTTTTTTTGATGAATCTTTTCTTTTTCTCATTGGTCTTAGCTATCGCCCCTTTCCGAATGAAAACACAGTAATGTTCAGTATGATCTGGATTGCATTTATAGCGATTATATACATTAATTGTTATGTTTTATAATATTCAAATATCCAATATTTTTTTGAAGGGGATGATAATATGGGCGATGTCGCCGGTGGACAACAACAGCCCAATTCCCCCCCTTTTTTTAATTTTTATTTTATTTTATATGTTTTATACTGTTTTTTTCTATTTTTTATACTTTTTTTTTATATTTATATTATATATATATATATATAAAAATAAAAAATAAAAAAGAGGAGAATTGGGCTGTTATCGTCCACTATAACATGGGCGACCTCGCCCATATTATCAACCTCTTCTTTTGAAATTCTATATATATATATATATATGTATATATATATATATATGTATATATATATATATATATATATTATATTTCTATTAATTATGAAGGAACAGTTAATCGGTAAGATTCCAGTTGTTTAGCAAGCCAATAATTTTATTGCATAATGGACGCTGATCTAATTTTGTTTAGCAAATAATAATCTTCAAATAGAATTTAATTTATATTTTTTCTTATTGTGTTCACATGGTGACCAATAATCAGTGAGGATTAAAGGAAACCAGACGACCGTATCTAATGGGGTTCGCTCACCAATACTTTTGCCTATCTCTTTCCTTTTGTAATTTGTTTATGAGCCTTTTTCATGGACATGAATGTATATATATAGGCTGCTGCTAAGGTGTGCGACAAGCCCACTTTTTTTTTTCACTTTTTTTTTTTTTGTATTTTGTATTTTTTATATGTTTATTTTTATTTTTTATATATATATTTTTTGTATTTTTTTATTTTATCAAACTCTAAATATTCTATATATATATATATATATATAAAATAAAAAAATAAAAAGAAAAAATAGGAAAAAAACATATAAAAAATACAAAAAAAAGTGAAAAAAAAAGGTGAGCCACGTGGCCCACCTTAGCAACAGCCTATATATATATATATATATATATATATTTACACACACACAGTGTTATGTATTTTATATAGACTTCCAAGAATTGATTTATAATATTAATAATAAACAAAAGAATACAGAAAAATTGGAACCAAGTTAGCAACTATATATTTATAATTTTAACCTAATCCTTGTCTAGCTAACTGGTCGTCACTAAAAAAACATGTAATTCAGCAACAACTATAGCATCAACTTCTTTCCTCATTTGTTTCTCTCTTTATCACAAGAGATTCTATGTACACAAACTTAGCATATTTTTAGAGTTTTTAATTTTAAATAATTTTATTCTCGTGGAAAAAACTACTTAAAATGTCCTGGTTTTTGGTCTTTGCTTCCAAAAGAATACGAAACTCGTTTTTTAAGGCTTAGTAAATTTCTTGTGGATTTATATATATTCTGACCCATAAACTAATCCCTAATCCTCTCTCTCCTCACCCCATATATAAAACGACGAGAAAAAAGATACATAGACCAATAACTTATCTGATCAAAACGATCCAAATCAATATGACCTGTAGATTACATAAAATTTTATATATATGGTGGACAAGCCAGGATTCAACAAATATATATATATATATATATATATATAACTTTTTGGTAATTCATAAATTAACATGGCCTTTTCAGTTGTTCTACTAATTATCTAGTAATTTATTATTATGTGCTTGACAACTAATAGGGTATGTTACCAATATCAGTGTAGGTACAACTGAGTTGGGAGTCCGATAGAGTACGTAGGATTTATATATACATACACACAGATAAAACCTGAACTTAATGGGTGTTGACAAGGGCATGCACGACTCTTTTTTGTGGACTTATTAAATTTCTCAAGGCATGGTATGGACCATGCTTGCATTAAGGAAGATGGTGGAGGTTGCAGTCACATTGCTTACGACATTTTCAGCCAAAGTTTATTAAATATATGTAGCTTAATTAGGTTGAATAATTTCCTTTCTATGGAAAAAAATATACATACATACATTTATATCTATATATATATATACATATACATATGGCCTTTAATTTATTGTTATGTATATGCATATATAAACGTTTTAGTTCTCCAAACAATTATATTATGCCGCTACTTGAATCCAAATAAATGGCTTCAAGTTGATTATATATATTACAATCGCAAAGGCTTTTGTTAAGGTTCGATGATCGGTTTGAAGATTCTGCTGTTCAATTTACAAATTCCTCTCTTTTGTATGCACGTAGAGTTGTTTTAATTATTTATTTTCTGTTGCCATTTATATAAGTGATAATTATGTTTATATAATAAGGTAATAAAGAATAATATTATATATCAACTACTCAAGTGTGAACCGGATATAACGTTCCTAATATATACATTAAAAAAAAAAAAGTAGAATAATTAGCAGTATTAATTCTGAAGCAAATTTTATTTTATTTTATTCTTTACAAAGAGAAAAGAAAAATGAAGTAAAAATATTAGTGACCCGTCGGTTCTGGCACGAGGTGGAGGCACATCTGGGGAAGTGAAATAAGCAATTAATTAAAGATGAGAGAGAGTTTTTGTATACGCACCGTAGCCTAGAGCTCACGAGGTTTATTCTTTTGGTAAAACAAATTTATAAATTTATTTTCAATCTTTCTTTTTTTTTTTCTTTTATATAGAGAATTGTTATTATAAAATTAAAATTTTATAATTAATTAAAAAATTTATTTAAAAAAATAATAAAACTATTAAAATCATATAAGGATTGAAAGAAATATGATGCAGAGGTATGGTTAGAGGTATGGTTGAAATTTGAAGGTGGATCTATGTGTTCTGGACTCCAAAATAGGCCCGGACTTATCTATTGGTATGCCCAATAAATTCGTAAAAGACTCCTCGAAATAAGAGTCAAAATGAGTAATGTTGATCTGAGTGATGTTTAAAGGGGTTGATTATGTCTCTTTTATCAGTTGTAACTTTTGAGAGGAATGATTATGTCTATTCTACATCAGTTGATATTTGGAGGTCCCAAGTTTAAATTCTAATAAGGGTCCGGGCTCATTTATTAATGTTCAATAGATTTGTAAGAGACTTTTCGAATTAAAAGTCTAAACAAATAATACTTGGGCAAGGGCTCATTGTGCCTCTCCCGTCGTCTCTCATACGATAAAATAAAAATATAATATATACGAGAATATATTATTTTAGTCAAATAAATAAAAATTATGGTCATATATAAAAATATAAAGCAACACAGCTATATATATATATATATTAAAATTTTTTTTATAACAAATTAAACATAAAAAACAAATATACATAAGAAAAGAAAATTACAATAGAAGGGAAAATAAAAACTTAAAAAACAGAAACAAACATAACAATGAAACTGTGTATAAAAATAAATATTTTTTAGGGGCTTCATATCGCTGCCCGTCCATAGTCATGCCGGCCCTGTACATGTATCATATTCACTAGCGCCTATAAATATATTCATGCAGGAGTTGAAGTTGATCACAGTTTTGTGTGCCTGCTGATTGCAGTGATTAGCTGGTAATTTAAAAGTACAACTTGTAAGCAACCAAGAGGTACGTACATGCATATGTAGCTGCTAGAAACAAGACAAGAGACAGAGACAGAGACAGAGAGATCAGACACATGGCAAGCCAAGAGCAACAAGCTGCAGGGACATGGGGAAGTGGAAGCAATCGCATAGTAGCCATGTCCGCCACACCACCGCTCTCAATCACTACTACTAAGACTACCAATAACAAAGACGACCACAATGAGTACACTACTTTCAATGATGTTCAGGTCCGACTCAGCTCTATATGTACCTACCTTATTTTTCATTAATGAATATTATTGAAGCTTAATTATGTTTAATTTAATTTTTGAACTATATATATATATATATATATAATGTGCTTATAATTGGTTGGTACGATGGATGATGATTTAGAAACCTGGATGGAGAAAGTTTCTATCATATGTTGGCCCTGGTTTCCTCGTCTCTTTGGCCTATCTTGACCCGGGCAACTGTAAGAATATTCTCTCTATTATTTTCTTTATGTTCTGTTCGTAGTGCCTTCTACGTGTTTGGTGTTTATTGACGGACTTTGATTATGTCTATATTGATTTTTCACAGTGGAAACTGATCTTCAAGCTGGAGCTAACCATGGATACGAGGTACCTCAAATAAGTGCTATATATATAAACACAGTAGAATAAGATTTTTTTTTTTTCAAAAGCTTAAATATATATATATATATCACAATTTAATTTGTACTGATACGATTTGTTAATTATTTCAGCTATTGTGGGTGATCCTTATAGGATTGATATTCGCTCTAATTATCCAGTCGCTTGCTGCAAACCTTGGAGTGACTACAGGTATAAAACATGTAATCACTAGGATATAATTGAAGGAAAAGAGCTTAATTTTATGAAAGATATCATTGAGCTTAATCTTTTAATTTTTTGAAACATTTAAAAACGTTTTAAACTTTCTTTTCATGTTACATTTATTTATTTATATTAATTATGGGAATTAATTAATGTCATTAATTTGTAAAAACAGGGAAACATCTTGCAGAATTATGCAAAGCTGAGTACCCTTTATATGTCAAGTACTGTCTATGGTTGCTAGCAGAGCTTGCTGTCATAGCTGCCGACATACCCGAAGGCATGAAATTTTTTTTGCTAAATTTAATTAATCATATTGATTATCGAAGAGTTTAATTCGTCTGTGGAAATAAATATTGATATATGTTTTTGTATGTATATATATATATATATATGATTAAGCAGTGATTGGAACAGCATAGCAGTGATTGGAACAGCATTTCCACTGAACATATGTTTGGTTATTAAAGAGTATTAATTTGTTTAATTTGATTGAGCAGTGATTGGAACAGCGTTTGCACTCAACATACTGTTCAATATCCCAGTTTGGGTTGGAGTTTTGTTAACTGGTGGCAGCACTCTCTTGCTTCTTGGCCTGCAAAGATATGGGGTACTTATAAATTAATTAATTTCTTCTTCTTCTTCATTTTATAATACAATATTATAAATAAAATTAATTCCTTCTTTGATTAATTATAACTAGATAAGGAAGCTGGAGATGCTAATAGCATTGCTGGTGTTCATAATGGCGGCGTGTTTCTTCGGAGAAATGGGTTACGTGAAGCCGCCGGCGTCGGACGTGGTGAAGGGCATGTTCGTCCCTAAGCTCACTGGCCAAGGTGCCACCGGCGACGCCATCGCTCTTCTAGGTGCCCTTGTCATGCCGTAAGCACCATATATCCCAATTCTCCACTTTAACACTCTCTCTCTCTCTCTAGAATCGCTTAAAATAGTAATAAAACAGTAACTTCAGTCTTTATTCATGATAACAAGTTCGTTAGCAATTAGCATTGATTTCTAAAATTGATTGAAGATATTAACACTATTAAACTAAATAATTCAATTTTGAATAAAGTATTTAATTTCATTTACTATTTTTATGATTTAATTTTGATGTGAATGAATTAATTAATCCATGCATGCATATATGGATTGCATCTGCAGGCATAATCTTTTTCTGCACTCGGCTCTTGTGCTGTCTAGAAAAGTACCCAACTCCGTTCGTGGCATCAATGTAAGCCATACAATAATATTCATCTACACTTTCACATACATACACAAACACATATATAAATATATACACTAAAAAAAAAATTATACTAATCACCTCTCTATTAATTAAAGGACGCATGCCGATATTTCTTGGTGGAGAGCGGGATTGCATTGTTCGTGGCATTGTTGATAAACATAGCAGTAGTGTCCGTCTCTGGCACTGTTTGCACCGCCGACAATCTCACTAATGAAAATTCCAGTCGTTGCGATGATCTAACTCTCAACTCTGCTTCTTTCCTTCTTCAGGTAATCAACTATTTGTACATTATATGTACATATATTCCGCTTCTCTCTCTCTCTCTATATATATATATATATATTTTTTTTCTTTTCAATTTCATATTATATTAAATTAATTAATTCAATTTAATTACGAACAAAAACTGTTGTACTACGCAGAATGTATTGGGACGATCGAGCAAAATTATATATGCCATTGCCCTCTTAGCCTCTGGCCAGAGCTCTGCCATTACTGGCACTTATGCCGGTCAATATATTATGCAGGTCCTTTCTTTATTTTATCACAAAATTTAAAATAAATGCGCATGTATTTTTTTTTTTTAAGATTAATACTTCCTAGGACTTTAAATTCATGCAGATTTACACTTTACACTCTGAATTAGTAAATTAAATATGGTATTAATTAATTAATTAATTATATTAGGGATTCTTGGACCTGAAGATGAAGAAATGGGCTCGGAACCTAATGACAAGGTGTATTGCCATTACACCGAGTCTCATTGTTTCTATTATTGGTGGCTCTTCTGGTGCCGGCCGTCTCATTATCATTGCTTCGGTTTGTTCGTCTACTTCTTATATATCTGTTAATATTAATTATATTCCTAATTAGGACAAAAACAAAAGATTATAATATTTCCTTCAAATTTAATTAAAAAGGGGTTTTTAATTTGCAGATGATACTTTCTTTTGAACTCCCTTTTGCTCTACTCCCACTTCTTAAATTCAGTAGCAGCGCCACTAAAATGGGACCCCACAAGAACTCCATTTTCGTAAGTTGCTTCTTAATTAAAATATATATTATCATTTTGTTCATACATAAATAATTATGAGTTGCAACTAATTTAATTTAATGTTCCAATAAATGTGCAGATTATCATATTCTCGTGGATTTTAGGGTTTGGGATCATTGGAATAAATATATATTACCTAAGCACAGGATTTGTGGATTGGATAATCCATAGCAGTTTACCAAAAGCAGCAACAGTGTTCATTGGGATTATAGTGTTCCCTCTAATGGCCATCTACATTGTTGCCATCATTTACTTGACTTTTAGAAAAGACAGAGAGGTCACATTCATTGATCCTACAAAGAACGACGTCGTTGCTCAAAGTGAAATAGAGAGTGGGATTTTAAAATCTGATAATGGACAACGTGGGCTGGATCAAATCCCTTATAGAGAGGATTTAGCTGATATTCCTCTTCCAAAGTAGAGTGCTTGATTTCTGTAGCAATTTTATATTTCCTGCAAATTAAGTTCCAATTTTGCTGCAAAGTTGGAAATATTACGTAGTAGATAAAGATGAATGTAATTGGGTTTGTATTAAGGTTTTGCACCGGTGCAATTATATATCGATGTAATTCGTAAAAAAAATTAGCAAATAATATTATTTTGTGCTGAATAATCCAATGTAAAAGCTCTGGTATATGCTAGTCTTGAAAGAACCAGAAATATATATATATATTAAAAAGACGTAGGTTCATATCATGCATACACATTTATATATTTCTGGTTCTTTTAAGCCTGGTACACATTCATGTTTAATACGTGCCAAACATTCATGTTTAATACATCAATATAAAAATATGCAAAAGTTTAACACCAACCAAAAATACGTGTTTGATAAACGAAAAACAAAACCAAAAAATCATGTTTATTTTGGAAGAGGAATATCAGCTAAGTCCTCTCTATAAGGGATTTGATCCGACTCAGGTGGTCGATTATTAGAATTTAAAATCCCACTTTCCATTTCAATCTGAGCAACGACGTCGTTCTTTGTAGGATCAATGAATGTGACCACTGTGTCTTTTCTAAAAGTCAAGTAAATGATGGCAACAATGTAGATGGCCATCAGCGGGAATACTATAATCCCAATGAACACTGTTGCTACTTTTGGTAGACTGCTATGGATTATCCAATCTACGAACCCTGTGCTTAGGTAATATATGTTTATTCCAATGATTCCAAAGCCTAAAATCCACGAGAATATCATAATCTGCATATTAATTGGAATATTAAATTAGTTGGAACTAGTAACAATTTATATAATCATATATGGGCAAAATGATAATATGAATCAAGAAATTAAGAACTTACATATATGGAGTTCTTTTGGGGTCCCATTTTAGTGGCACTGCTACTGAATTTAAGAAGTGGGAGTAGAGCAAAAGGGAGCTCAAAAGAAAGTATCATCTGCAAACTAAAAACCCCATTTTAATTAAATTTTGAAGGAAATATTATAATCTTTTCTTTTTGTACTGATTAGGAATATTAATATGAAAAAAATATAAATATAAATAGATGAACAAACCGAGGCAATGATAATGAGACGGCCAGCACCAGAAGGGCCACCAATAATAGAAACAATGAGACTTGGTGTAATGGCAATACACCTTGTCATTAGATTCCGAGTCCATTTCTTCATCTTTAGATCCAAGAATCCCTAATTTAATTAATTGATAAATACCACATTTAATTTACTAATTCATTCATCAAATAAGTAATAATAGAAAAAGAAAGGGTTAATAGCTCAATAGATCCTTAAATTATGCACATAATTTAAATTACTTCTTACAATGTGGTTAAAGGACCAAAGTGTAAATCTGTGTATAGTTTAACGACCTACTGAGCTATTAATTGCAAAAGAAACATATATAATTTTAAATATGTGATAAAATAAAAAAGAATGTATAATTAAGAACCTGCATAATATATTGACCAGCATAAGTGCCGGTAATGGTAGAGCTCTGGCCAGAGGCTAGGAGGGCAATGGCATATATAATTTTGCTTGATCGTCCCAATACATTCTGGGCACAACAACAACATTTTTGTTTGTAATTAAATATTATTAATTTAATATAGCATGAAATTGAGATATATATATATATATATATATATATAGAAGTGGAAGAATAAGTATGTGGATAAGATGAATATACGTATATAATTAACTGATTACCTGGAGAAGGAAAGAAGCAGAGTTGAGAGTTAGATCCTTGCAACGATTGGTGCAAACAGTGCCAGAGACAGACACTACTGCTATGTTTATCAACAATGCCACGAACAATGCAAACCCGCTCTCCCACAAGAAATATCGGCATGCGTCCTTCAAATTAATTGTATTTACGTTTGGCTCAAAAAGTTTTAGTATTATATATATATATATATATATATATATATGTATATATATATATCTATAGATGAATATTGTATGGCTTACATTGATGCCACGGACAGAGCTGGGTGCTTTTCTAGAAAGCACAAGAGCCGAGTGCAGAAAAAGGTTATGCCTGCGAATGCATTCCATATATGCATGCATGGATCAATTAATTCATTCACATCAAAATTAAATTATAAAATAGCAAATAAAAATAAATTTACTCAAAATATATAATATGTGGTGCGTACGGCATGACAAGGGCACCGATAAGAGCGATGGCGTCGCCGACGGCGGCATCTCCGCTGAGCTTAGGGATGAACATGCCCTTCACCACCTCTGAAGCCGGTGGCTTCACGTACTTCATTTCTGCAAAGAAACACGCTGCCATTACGAACACCAATGCTGCTATCAGCATCTCCAGCTTCCTTATCTGCTTATACATATTTTTAATAGATCAAAGAAGGAATTAATTTTATTTATAATATCGTATTATAAAATGGAGAAGAAGAAGAAATTAATTAATTTATAAGTACCCCATATCTTTGCAGGCCAAGAAGCAAGAGAGTGCTGCCACCAGTTAACAAAACTCCAACCCAAACTGGGATATTGAACAATATGTTTAGTGCAAACGCTGTTCCAATCACTGCTCAATCAAATTAAACAAATTAATACTCTTTAATAACCAAATATATGATTTAATAAATTTGATATAATTAGAAACAAATATTTATGCCTTCAGGTATGTCGGCAGCTATCACAGCAACCTCTGCTAGCAACCATAGACAGTACTTGATAAATATTGGGTACTCAGCTTTGCATAGTTCTGCAAGATGTTTCCCTGTTTTTACAGATGAATGACATTAATTAATTCCCATAATTAATAAAATAAATTAAATATATATTATATACAAACATATTTTTGTGTTTGTGTTTATGTTTTATTACATCATAGGCACTTATAATGATTTGTGTTTATATTTTATACCTGTAGTCACTCCAAGGTTTGCAGCAAGCGATTGGATAATTAGAGCGAATACCAATCCTATAAGGATCACCCACAATAGCTGAAATAATTAACAAAACCCATTGTATCGGTACAAAATTCTGATATATATATATGTGTGTGTGTGTGTGTGTGTGTGTGTGTGAGTGTGCATTTATTTGACACACCTCGTATCCATGGGTAGCTCCAGCTTGAAGATCAGTTTCCACTGTGATAAATTAATATAGACATAATTAAAGTCTGACGATAAACACAGACACGTAGAAGACACAGCACACACAACATAAAGAAATGAATAGAGAGAATACGATCTTACAGTTGCCAGGGTCAAGATATGCCAAAGACACAAGGAAACCAGGGCCAACATATGATGAAAACTTTCTCCATCCAGGTTTCTAAATCATCAATATCGATCATACAAACCAATTATAAACACATATATTATATATATGTATATATATATGTATGAAAAAGTTAAATTGAACATAATTAAGCTTCAATAATATTCATTGACAAAATAAATAGGTATAAAGTTGATCGAGATGCACCTGGACATCATCTGTGGAAATGGCATTTATGCGATCGATATTATTAGTGGTCCCTGCTTGTTGCTCTTGGCTTCCCATATCTGATCTCTTTGTCTCTGTCACTAGCAGCTATGAATGTGCGTACCTCTTGGTTGCTTATAAGTTCTACTCACCAGTTTAATCACTGCAATCAGCAGACAAAAAACTGTGATCAAACTCATTTCCTACTGAATATATTTATAGGTGTTTATATTAGAGTCTCTGCGAAGCCATTATTTAACAATTAAATTCAAATTTATTTTATCTTAATAAATTTTATTCGGAGTAGAATTCTATTTGCATTAGAGTTCTTGTATAAACCTTTCTCTCGTCTTTAATTAATTGCTTATTTCACTTCTCCAAATACCTCCTCCTCGTGCCACAAACAATGGGTCACTAATGTCTACCTTTAAAAAAAATAATTAAATTTACTTCAGATCATTAATACTGCTTAGGTTGATCTTTCTCTATGTCGTTATCTTATTCTATCTTTTAAAGTATATATATATATATATATATATTAGGAACGTTATGTAATTTTAGGTTTTACCTTATTATATAAACAGAATTATTAGTTATATAAACGGCAACAGAGAATGAATAATTAAAAAAAAAGAAGCTACATACGTACATACAAAAGAGAAGAAGTTTGTAAGTGAACAGCAGAATCATCAAACGGATCGAACCCTAGCAAATTAAATCCTTTGAGATAGTAATATATCTAATCAACTTGAAGCCATTTATTTGGATTTAGGTAGTATGATAATATAAATATTTAGAGCATACATACATGCATATATATATATATATATATCAACAAAAGGTCATATTAATATATATAAATATAAATTTATGTATATATATTTTTTCCACAGAAAGGAAATGTTTTTTAGTGACGATCAGTTAGACACGGATTAGGTTAAAATGAATATATATATATATATATATAGTTGGTAAGTTGGTGAGTTTGTCATTATTCTTTTGTTTATTAATTATTACTTTTATTTTTTGAATTAATCAATTCTTGCAAATAGTTTTGCCTATTAAACCAACTAAAACATGCATTCCTTATTTCCCAGTTGTTGCGGAAGATGCACATTAATTACATGGTACTCGTTCTGGGTTAGGAATTGAACAGAAAATTCACGTGTATTTGTCCTTAAATATATTTCATGCACAATTAATTGCTTAATTACCTGCACAAGGAAAGAGGCAGAGTTGAGTATGAGACCCACCATGACTACACTACTTCCGATTTCTCAATGAATATTATTGAAGCTTACATAAATTATGTTTAATTTAATTTTTTTCAAGTTTATGTATATATATGTTTGAGTTTATAATTGGTCCATCATATAATATTAGTTTGTAGTTGTTTCAAATAATATGTTTTCGAATATTGTATTTCATCATCCATGTCCATAAATATATTTCAGAAAAAGCATAAAACCTTAACCAAAAAGTCTCGCTGATATATAATCATAACTATATACCATGTATACTAATTAAATTCGCTCCATACTTTTTTAAATTGAAATGCCATGAATAAAAGCACAAATTGGTTCATTTGTAAACGAAAATTGATTCTCATTTCAAAATCCATAAATATAAAAACATGTAGATCCATATCATAACAGCTAGTAACTAGTAAAATACGCACACATATCTATGTATATATATATATATATATATAATTTTTATATTCATTGATTTTGACATGAATCAATATTCAAATGAATTGCAGCTCATACATGATCTTTATGATTAGATACCATGAATTCATCCATCCAATTGTTTTTCCATATACTTCGGAACTTTTTCTTTTTTTCTTTTTTTTTTTAACTTTTATGAAATATATTTGTAAACATAGATGATGAAATACAATATTCCAAAATATATTATTTGAAACAAGTACAAACTAATATTGGTAAACAAGTTTTATTTTAGTAGATTTTGAATCAATCTCACACAGATCTGGCTTCTGGTTAGAATGGTATTTACTCAGCAATCTACCACTGCAAAAGAAAATTCTAAGCTCATCATTTTCTTCTTCCTACAGTTTATGTTCAATCATGTACGGAATTTACATAACAATTAATAATTTAACATGGAGTACAGACATAATCATCCAGGAAAGTCAGAAAAAAAAAAAAAAAACTAAATTTTTATATATAAAAAAAAAACTAAATGCATCGACAATATTGCTCCCGGTTAACTTAAATAGATATTTTTCTTTTCCTACCAAAACTAGAGATGTTGGATGAATCATGAACAATGAATCCATGTTAACTCTATGATTTCTGACTTCAGGGGTTTTCACTGCATAAAGCAACGACCACAAGAAATAAACACGTATTACATGCAAATTCTCTTCAACCTAACCCAGAGCTAGTACCATGTACGGGCCGTAACATCGGATGGCCGAGAGTAGGCTGTGCATTTCCTGAAGCATTAAACATGACATTTGAAGGATTAGATGAGGAAGATTGTATTGCTGTAAGGGGCAGCCTCGGCCCCAACCCAAACATTGGTTGCCGCGGCGGAAATGGCATGTGGGGTTGTACTGGTTGGTTGTTGCTGTAACCTGACATGCTTGCCTGTGAAGAAGGTGAAGGTGAAGGTGACATTATTTGTTGCCTATTATTACCTGCGTTATTGTTCACCATGGAAGGACCAACACCACCTGAATGGTTCACAGAAGAAGTGCCTCCCGCTGAAGATCCAACTCGGGAAGATAAAAGACGAGCCCGTTCAGCAATAATCCTCTGCCTTGTCCTCTCCACTTGTTCACATTCTTTCATAAGAAATGTTTCCACTTCAGCAAATTGCTTCAATTTCAGCTCCAATCTTTTCAACTGTCAAATTTCACAGACGAGAAAGGTGGTAAAGAGTGTTAAGTTTCTTTCAAGAGGAACGGGGGTGCATTATAAGATAATCATCCAGTTAAATTCAACTAATAATGGAGGCAAAACTTAAGAAACCTTGGTCATTGAGACACTGTGAGAAACTATAGCAAGCAGCAAATAAGACAGTTTTTGAATGCACAGCTAAACAAGTCAGACTTAAATGATGGTTCTTTCCGGTCGTCACGTTACCATCAATTCCAAAGGCTTAACCTCAGAAGTTGACTCAACTATGTATTAGCCAACACAGCAGACCCTTAACACTTCCCTTCAAGTGTAGCTTATCTTATAATCAGAACAAAAGACAATAGAAACAAGGGTCGTCAGAGTTCAAAGGCATGACAAGATAGACACACAAAGCTCTATTATCATAATAGCTTAAGTTATTAGGAAGTTGACTCATAATGTATATTAGTTCAACACAACATACTCATTAACACCCTTCAACCGGTTTTGAAGGCTTTCCTAAAATGTCAACTGCCATCTCCTTTATTAACAACTAACAAGTCAAAGTAGCAACAAATTTAAAGCAGAAAAATGATGAAAGAAAGTAGGGAAGAAAAATTACAAGTAAACAAAGGTTGGGAAAAATGACTTTAAAATACCAAATAAAGAAACTACATAGAAACTTTTGTACCTGATGATTTATAATATTAGCGGATAGTCTCTGAATTTCCCGTTCTTCATGATCAGCAAATAGTTTTGCCTTTGTCGCTGCGGCAGCAAGTCCAGCTTTTGCAGCAGCTTTAACTTTTTCTGACAATAATGGAGCAGCCCCTGCTGCTGAGTTGTCTTCTAAATTTTAATGAACAAAAAATATAAATGAGACAGAAAGAGATTGCTAAAAATACAATGATAACTGTTAAAACTCATATTCTACCTTTTTGCTGAATTGAATTTGCAATATCTCCCTGCGGACCCCCATTCCTACTATATGTACCCTCTGAATTCATCCTTCATACGTTAAAAAGAAACATTAATTCTGTGAACAGAATTATTTCACAGAATTAAATTTGCAATATCAATGACATCAAAGCAACTGGCAAGGTAAAGCTTTAGATATTTTCCCCAAGTTCACAACAATGAACAGAATCCAAAACAGTAGATATCTCCACATTTCATACAACTTCACCGGCAGATCAGAATCCTCAATGTGCTCATAAAACAAACATTACATGTAAACCAAGCTACCCAATAAAGGGCGATGGGAATCTACTATAAAACTGTCTATAAATGTGCTCGTAAAAAAAAAACCACATAAAACCAACTACTAGTGCTCATAAATCCAGAATTTTATAAAACACCTCAGCAAGACGAATGCAATAAAAGTGAAGTACATTAGTGCTGTCCTGTCAAACATGAGAACAGAAGACACTCACCTGTTATTATGTCCTGATACACCATTGTCCTCCGATAATGCTGCCAAGGAAGCATGGGCACAGGCTGCAGCAACTCTTGGTCCAACAGCAGAGGCCAGAAAAGCAACCTACAAAACATTTACCAGTTAGCTATGTTGGCATCCAAGTAAGCAAGGCCTTGAATAACTTTCATCTTTGTGACAAAATTCTGCAATTATGCTAAGCAACAAGTCCTATCTTTGAAAATATACTTCAACCATTCAATAATTATGTTATCTTCTTAGTCACATCCCTTATTTTCTCCATCACTGGGGTTCTTTGAAGTTTCCCATTTTTTTTCTTTTTTTTTTTTTTTTAAAAAAAACTATTAAATCGATCATATTTAATACAGAACTATAACTTTGAGTTGGTCACTTACCATGGCCATAACTGGATTTCCAGAATTTGCAAAAGGAAAACGGCTTTCAAAATCAGCATCTTCTTGGCAGGATCCTAGAGAAATGAAGTGCATACAATTATATAATGTCAAAAATATATCTTTTTTATTAAAGAGACAAAACCATAAGTAATAAGTGCACCTGCAGCATCCCCATTTAGATTTGAATGCTTTCTTCCATGAGCATCTCTATTTGACATGTGGGAAGCAATGGACACACTTGGAACTTCAATATTTTCCAGTAGACCATCCTCCACAGGCAGGCGTAGAAAATGAAGAATGCATTGTGCTTTTGACTTGGTACCCACATGGTCAGCGATTTCATTCCAGTTTTCATGATATATTTCCATTGCTTCCAGCAATAACAGTGTTTCTTGGTCAGTCCAACTTTCACCATCTACATCACCATAATCTTTTGTTGAATCCACCCATATAAAATCTATGCTTGAGTGACCAATCACAAATCTCCCCTCATGGAAGCACTCAGAGCACAGCAATATATCAACCTGTGACATAACTAATAATTAAGGAATAGAAACTTTACAACTGAAAATCATTTTCAACTAAATTTTCTCATCCAATCCTAAGCCATAGGAATCAGCTACATTCAGCCTTATCTAAGATAATAATGTTTGTTATAGAAATAAATTTTACATCAATAACAAGTTATGACCAAGGATGTCAAGGCACTCCACTTTTATCTCTTCAAGGCCTATGCTCTTTTTAGCATTAAATGGGTGCCCTCAACAGTTCCATAAAACAAGAAATGAAACGATGGTGAACTAGAATGGCAAACTCTCACATTAACATACAGGCATGAGCAACATATTATCTTATATTCTGCTTGAAAGGTAAATATGGTTTCCAAGCTTAGACAGGACTTTATTTCAAGACTAGTAATACCAACTCAAAACCTACCAACAATTCAACTGGCATCTAGATAAAATAACATTAAAGAGCTGAAATAATTCCTGGATGTGCATTTCTTTTAGTCTTAAATTTACTTAACCACGATCACCAGACAATACATATATATATAAGCATATCATTCATCTAACTCAACTTCAGTAGCAGTCTGGATTCCAAAGTCATTATTGAATAATTACATAGACATTCATTAACTCAATCACCAAAACCAATTCCTTGTATATAACATCTACAAACAGTTAACAATACTGAGGTTTTGATCCAGCATAGATTGAGAAAAGGAAGACAAGTTTGTGACAAAATAGTTCCCAAATGTGAACTTCCTAAGAAAAGTTAAATAGATTTACCAAATTCCAGATAGCCCACTCATCATATCAAATTTCATTTCAGTGAATATGACTGGATATCTATTCCAAATTCATCATCTAATATTATTCTCAATTCTCAACTGACAGAAGTTGCCTACACCATTGATATGTATTGAAACTTGTACTTCTGTTTAATTTGAAGTACCTTTTCAAATTTTATTGTCACAAAGTTGTTGTAATTCTAGTAAACCAGCAAGTGCAGTTGTTTCTGTCAAGCAACAATACTATTGACAATAATTAAAAAGAAAAAAAAAACGGACAGAAGAAACAAACTAATTATAAGATTATAGATATTCACCTCCTTCTGTGACTGGTAATATACAGTAGGAAGAGATCGACAACAGTAGTTGCAATGATTTTCAGATAGACGCTCACGAATTCTGTTGTCCAAATCGGAGACATTGTCATCATGAAAGGACATTGAGGAATAAACATCAGCTGCCTCAAGCTTACATTTGGGCTTGTCAAACTTGATTAAACTATCAATTGACTTAATAGCAGCTGACGGCACATGAATCTCACCATTTGGATCCTCCCTTAAGTAGGAACTACCATTCCAAGGCTCACGGCATGGTGCCGCAGCACAGTAATTGATAACTCCCCAGTGATCAAGAAACCGGACAATTCGAGTTAAATCTTCATTATCAACACCCAATGGCAATCCCAGGAAATCGGAAACTGTGAGCCGCTTCTCTGGATTCTCCATGTATTTGGCAACAATATAGTTCCTACATTCCATGTATTTTTCAGGAGTATGGTCTGGTGACTTTCCTGAGAAAAAATGTGGAACCACTTGTCTCTCTAGTCTATGGACTGTAGCTGGTGAAAACCAATCTGTTTACAAGAGAACACAGACATATATCACAGCAATTTACATAAAGAAATTCAAAGCTCTAAACTCCCTGAAAAGAAGGGACAAAACCAAAATAAGAAGGAAAAATTCAAATGCTGAGCCCCCTCACAGTATGCCCAATTTAGAGTTTTCATAAAGTGAAATTGCTAAAATATTAAATTCTCCAAACTAAATAGAAAGTTCAACAACAAAATGGCAAATGGCATATCAAAACCAAATAGTGGAGGAAAAAAAAAAAAAGGCAGCATAGAAAATTTGCTATATCTTTCATTGTGATATAGTGCTCTAGTAAAAGAGTCATCAGCGTCAGAGGAAGAACAACCAAAATTTAAAAGGAACCCAAAAACCCAAATGGGTTTTTATAGCAATAAAGCTACTCTATCACAATGCTAATGCAGATAACAGTACCCATTGTCCAACACGTGGAAACAGATTAAATAAATGGGGAAATATCGTATTTTGCTACTACTTTCCACATCCTCGTTATATTAGAACACTGCAGGGAGGCATATGCGCATGTGTGTGAATGTAGAGAGATAAAGTGAGTAACGAACCCGAATGCATTGGAACAACAAGAACTCTACTCCCAAAGCGCTTAACAACACCACGCCCTTCCATAATCGGCGGCGGTGTCACCACGTACGCCGAATTGCCCCCATCTGACCTGTCCTGATCCAGCGCCGGGCTATCAGCGGGCACAGCAGACAAAGCCTGGAGCTGCCCGTAGGACAAATTCTCTAAAACCACCGGACTTGCCAGAGCTTGAGCCTTGGTCTCTCCACACTGATTGGCTCGCGCCAAAGCCACAATGGCAAGCACGGACTGGTGGGGTCGATTCACAGCGTGCCTAATCACAGGCGGGAAATCACAGTAGCGGACCCCACCATCCAAGACCTCGCTCTCCTGAGGACCGGGATCGGTTGTTGCGGCGCCGGATTGGGGGTTATGGTGGGGTCCCTCGGAATCATCTTCCCGTTGTTCGAGGTCGTCCTCGGCGTCGTCTTCTTCGTCGTCGTCGTCTTCGTGCTTTTGTTGTCTCCTGCTGATTTGGGGCTCTCTCTTTCGCTTCCTCCATTTGCCGCGCGCGTCTGTGAAAAATCAAAAACATATTTTTACTAGATTACAAAACCAGAATGCACAAATAACATAAAATATACACAAATTGTGCAAAAAATTAAAGCTTGAAAATTGAGAGAGACAGAGAAACGAAAATGGAGGAGGGGGTTTTAGGTCAGAGGGTACCAGAAGGGAAAGAAGGAGAAGCTGGCATTGGTATAGAGGAATTGAGAAGAGTGAAATAGAGAAAGAAATAGATAGTAATTTGGAGACAATTTGTGGGGTCTTTGATTGGTGCAAAGTAGAATCAGACGCATGCAAAGGTCGGAGAGAAAGAGAGAGAGAGAGAGAGAGAGAGAGACAGAGCTAGAGAGAGAATATAGAGACCCTCTTCACTCTGTGCCTTGCACTTTGTCTTTTTGGCTTCGCTGAGAAAAAAAAAAATCTCTCTCTTATTTTTATTTACATTATATTTCTTTTCCCCTCTTTTTTCAAACCCAAAAAAGAAACCAAAAAAACAAATTGACGCCCTTTATATTTATTTATTTTTAGGCTGGGATTGTTCAGATTTTAAAAAATAAAATAAAACACTATAATTTAGAATATGTAAAATTTAATCTTTAAATTAGTGTTTTCTTAATGTTAACATAATTTTAAGTTAAAAGTTATTCAATTTAATTTTTAAATTAGCGTTTTCTTAATATTAACATAATTTTAAGTTACAAGTTATTAACAACTTCACAATACTATTTTTTACTTTGAAAAGTATATATACAAAAAAATGAATAATAAATGTTCAATAAGTCTGTATCACGAGCACGACATTTTTCCGAGAAAAAAAAAAAACAACAACAACATTAACTGACTATATACGTTTATTTGGACAGCATGCTTATTAGTTATTATATATATGGACTGGATGACTGCACGTGTGATCCACATGCATGGAGAAGTTACGATGATAAAACAAGTGTCATTTTTAAAACTCATTTTGTTTTGTTAATAATTCTTGGCGTAGTGTAACTAAAATAAATTTTATTTTACCAAATTTGATTAAAATTGAAGCTTTGCTGCAACTTTTAACTTTCTATATTTTTTTGTCTATAATTATTACGTTTATCGTCATATATATTCATGTTTCTCGCTATAAAAACATGAGTTATTAACTCAATGAGTTTGACTCTAGGAAAACACAAAAATCAGGTGTTTTTATTTCTTTTTATTTTTTATTTTTTGTTTAAAAAAATAATAATAATTAGGTTCGAGCCGTTGGGCCAATTTGTTTAGAATGGGCCGGCCTGGCTCATATTGTTTATGTTGACCCGGGTCCGCTTATCTCCTGCTGTCCTCTATGAAGCTTAGCTGCGCAGCTGGAATTCCAGTTCCTCTCTCTCTCTCTTCCTCGCCATGACAATGATGGAGGGAGAGAGCTCCAAGTGAAAGTTTCTAACCCTATCAACCATCTCATGCACTTGTTGAATCTGAAGACCCTCTCAATCATGAAGAGAAACAGACCTATTCGATCGCCTCCATCAACTCCTCCAACAAAACAAATCCTCCACAAAACCAGAAACTCCAAGATCACTACCTCCTACTCCTCCAAGAAACCCAGAACAATTCTCAAATCCATATCAAAACCGTCCAAATCCAACACCGCCAAATGGGTTCCTCTCAATCTTGGCCGGTCGGAGCTTTCCTTGCCCCTCACGTTCCCCACCGGCCAGACCTTCAGGTGGAAACAAACCGGCACTCTTCAGTACACAGGCGTTGTTGGGTCTCATTTAGTATCCCTCAAGCACCTCCCTAACGGCGACGTTTCTTACTGCATTCACCATTCAACCTCCGAGGCTGATTGTAGCTTGGCTTTGCGGGATTTTCTCAATGTGGGCATCTCTCTAGGTGACGTTTGGGAGGTGTTTTCGGCTTCGGACTCGAGGTTCGCTGAGTTGGCGAGTCATTTGGCCGGTGCTCGAGTGCTCAGGCAAGACCCGCTTGAGTGTTTGATGCAGTTTCTGTGTTCATCTAACAACAATATTCAGAGGATAACAAAAATGGTGAATTTCATTTCGTCGTTGGGGAATCATTTGGGGACTGTTGAAGGTTTTGAGTTCCACGAGTTTCCTACTTTGGAGAGGTTATCAAGCGTCTCGGAGAATGAGTTTAGAGAGGCCGGTTTTGGTTATAGGTTGGTAATACTCGTTGTAGTTCGTACTTTTTTATAGTCTCTGATCACGTATATCTCATATAGTTTGGTACTAAAATGCATTTACTGTTCAACTCTATGTTTATCCTCGGTTGCTATGTCATTCCTATAAATTTTCTTTTGTTAAAATTTTCAACTTTGTCCATGTTCCAAAGTCACCATTCTGGAGCTGATATATTATGTGGTTGTGGTCATACGTAGACTCAGCCAGAAGCTCTTCTTAAGACATGCTTTGTTCATCATGTAAATAGGCTCAAACATTACTTAATCTGACTAGCCTGTGGTTGAATCTTTAATTGAGACAATTGCTATGATCTGACTGGCCGTGGTGGTACCCTTAGTAACCATATGTGGTTGTACCTTTAGTAACCATCTTTCTACATTGACAAGAGATACAGTTATAATAAATGCATCCCCTTCTATCCCACTGAATTTATTTTTATTTACAAGGTTTATGCTGGCTAAGGTCAATCTGATTTATGCCTTCCAAGTTCTTATACTCAATTTGTTTTACAGAAATTTTGATCAACAGTTAAACTTGTCTAGATTCTGTATAACCCCTTTTATATGGACATGGTAAGTATCTTGTTCTAAATTAGCAGAGGTGTAATGCTTGTATTAAGATTTACACAGTATACTTTCTTAAGATCTCAGCTCGGTGCTGTTATTGATAATTTCGTCTTCTATAGGACGTCCACTAAACCTCTCAAGTTTTATTGCCACACATGTATGCATGCTATTGTGTCATAACCATTCTTTTAAGCTCAATGCTGACTTAAAAACAAATTTGTTGTCTTTATATGAATGAACAGGGCCAAATATATTACTGGGACTGTAAAAGCATTGCAGTTAAAAGATGGTGGAGGTGTAGAATGGCTTCTGTCTCTTCGTAAATTAGATCTTGGACAGGTGATCAATGTCCTTTCCACTTTGCCTGGGGTTGGGCCCAAAGTGGCAGCATGCATTGCTCTCTTCTCTCTGGATCAACACCATGCCATTCCAGTTGATACACATGTGTGGCGGGTATGCTTTTAGTTCTGATTTTACTACTTCAATGGCGACATAGTATGTAGCATATCTTGTCTTTGCCAACGTGGTAATTCTAAAATATCTAATTGTTTGTTTATGAGTTGGTTGATTAGTATCTTAGCAAAAAAATCTTTCTACAAATTTTATTTATTCCAACTCGATTATACATAGAAAAGAAAATTTGGGTCAAGGAAAAGAAGTTAAGATGCCAGTGGCAGATTCTGCTTGTCTAGGTTAAGACTAGTTTTCTGTTCAAGTTCTAAATTAATATTAATGCGCAAAAAGCTGATCATTGCTATCATCAACAATAAATCATTTTGTTTTTCAACGAACTATTCTAGGAGATTGATTTATTCTGAGCATATAGATTACTAAATCATTATCATCAACAAGAAAGTTAGGTATAGATTATAGATTTGTGTAGAATTTAGTGGTGAGAATGGTAAAAAGTAGCAATTATTGGTTGAGGTCTTAAAAAACTATTCATCTCAAATGTATCTATGTTTGACTTTCAAGTTCTGACTTGCAAAATTTTTTCTTTGTTGTGGGAGCAAAGATTGCTACAAGGTACCTCATACCCGAGCTAGCGGGTGCCAGACTGACACCAAAGCTCTGTAACCGTGTGGCAGAGGCATTTGTGCGTAAATATGGTAAGTATGCTGGATGGGCTCAAACTCTGCTTTTTATTGCTGAATTACCCTCACAGAAGGCCCTCTTACCATCGCATTTTTGGAATGTGGAAGATAGTGAATCTGGTAAAAACAGATTGGACACAGTAGTTGTAGAAACTAAAACTGATGATTAACTATTGAATTTTTTTCTTTTGATGAATAAACTATTGAAAAATTGATGTTTAATACATGGCAGTAATGTAAAATTCATATTTTTTCTACATCAAGAAATCTACCCTAAGTAAAAAAAAAAATGAAGAAACATCCTCCTAATTAAAGGGTCGGTGATGAACGGGATTGGTCATTGAATCCACCTAATCGTCATTGGCATTGAGCTTCAACCATCAGAGTCTTGCGGGTGTACGGACACGGATCTCCAAATACTTGATTTGATGGAAGGATAGAACATTTATTCTTCCCTAGACAAACCTGACAAATTAAAATTACAACAAAATAAGATAAACTCAATAAGGAGCACAAAGTTATTGTATGTATGATAATGATATCGATAGATAAACAAATGTAGAAAAAAAAAGAGAGAGAACGATGGCTCTCACCAGCTCTGCAATTGCTCTGGAATAAACTGAGTGGCATCTTCCAAGTGCATTTCGTTCACAGTTGCCAATTGGGTTTCCATAGCTTGCAAATACGATGTTGGAAATGCTCTTTCCCGGAGGACAAGTGAGCTTAACAATTGCTGTTGTTCCCATTGTGCTGTTTGTATTGTTCTTTTCAACCCAAGAACTCACTTGAGGCAATTGTGTTTCAGAAACACGCCCACATACACTTGTTATTGAAACTTTGTCTAGGGAAACTCCAAGTGGGTCCCCACCTTCTTCTTCTAGGAGAACCAATGAGTTTCCAGTAGGCTTGAGGAAGGATCTAGGCACATGGTACCTGAAATTTTCAAAGCACAGAAAATGTTAGTCAATTTGCTAATTCCAGATTTTCCCAGAAAACAAACAGATGTATAAAGTTGTATACATATACCATTGTTGAGAAGGATTTCCTTGTGGTGTGTGGAAAGAGACCCAGTATCTACCAATGCTTTCGCCGTTGATCCATGCTTCACCTTTTCCCATGGAACCAAGGTTTAACGCAACAGGGTCGTTTCCTTCTGGTGCATCAAATTGAGTCTGTCATTAGGCAATAAGAAGGGTTGGTGAGGAAATTACACTAATTAGTGGAAACTCTGCTAACTAGCTTGTAAGAAATCTATTAAGACCCATTTTTACTCTCTTTTTTTCTTAGAACATAATGATGTAATTTTCTGAAACAAGAATTTGGATGAACTAATTTTCTTACCTTGTACCATGTGAGTCGCTGCTCAATCGAGCCTCCATAATTTTTCCATTGAACTTTACTTGATCCAAGGTCTGAATAGATTTGTGATCGGTAACCAAATAGCCCAACCTTCATTAAATTGTTCAATAATACCAAATGTAAGATATAACAGAGTCA
This sequence comes from Rhamnella rubrinervis, assembly GCA_007844105.2. Taxonomy (NCBI): domain Eukaryota; kingdom Viridiplantae; phylum Streptophyta; class Magnoliopsida; order Rosales; family Rhamnaceae; genus Rhamnella; species Rhamnella rubrinervis. Next base: position 18,041,701 of record CM017581.2, read on the forward strand.
ATATAATACATACTAAAGGCAAAAAAATACAATATATTTTGGGCACATAAATGTTAGTTTGAACCCAACTTTGTGCTAGAGAGGTGGGCAATTAATTACCTGATAACCCCAAGATTGTCTGGTGAAATCTTTATCTTGAATCTTAACTCTACGAAGTCCATAAAAGTTACGCTCCATACGTGCTCCTCCAGCCTTCAATTAATAAATACGACTTTGGTATTATTTGAGGGATCAAATAATTACAAATTTGGTGTATGTATGTCTATAAGGTGAAGGAAAAGAAAATGAAAATGCATGCTTGGATTCTTGTGTGATTGATGTTTTTTTTCCCCCCGTTATCATTGCAAAGAAAAAATGGAGAAAAATGAGAGATTTGGGATTGAAAATTACCGGTAAGCCAACCATTCCACTGAGTAAGGAGATTTTGTTCAGTCCCTTGGTTAGATTAACAGTAGTGTCCAGTGAGAAACTTCTACGGTTGTGAGCACCATGTGCAGATCCTAAGCAAGGAAAACAACAACACAGTCAAGTGAAATATATATAAGACATCATAAAGAGCATAAACAAGGTTCCAGCAAATCTTTCCCAAGCTAGTCTTCTACAAGGTTTTGACATGAAGATGTACAAAACATACCTACGAAGATTCCATTCACGAAGGCGTGCAGAATGTGTCCGTGGGAATCTACTTTGAGTGTAGCTTGAGAGTCTGAAGAATCATGCTGATACCTGCATAAAATTTATATTAGCATACAGATTAATCATGTGGTTTAGTTAGTTCATCAAGTTGTTCAAATTACATCTTGTGGGTTTCTTTACCTTAGAGTATACCAAAGATAATCAGATTTGTCTTGTGTCGTACTGGTTTGCTCTAATAATTCTTTTGCTCTTAATGAAGTATTCTCATAATCAGGAATAGCTTCTGTGTACTCTTCCCAATTTACAGCCGAATTAAACACTTCACTCGGTACCATTGATCTTGTACTATGTTGTTCAGTCACCATTGCAGTGTTGAAGGCTACGGTCTTGCAGTCTGGTAGAATACTGATCGATTTACGAGGCAGTACATATCGGCGACCTTGAAAGACGACTCTGGCTTCTCTGCTGCCATTGTTCACCAAGAAAGCAGCACATTCTTCTCCTGAGTTGTTGTTTTGGTAGACATAGGCCTGAAAGAAACAACGGATATACCATGAAATTAGTAACTGGGATAATAAACTGCGTATTCACACGGCACAAAAACGCCCTTACCTGTTGCTGTTGACCCAAATACAGAGTAGTCTGTTCGCCGGACAACAAGGGCTTTGAGCATAACTTTACTGCAGCATGTAATTCTTTGAGATGACCCCACTTTGGCTGCCTCATTAACCCTGATTAATCAATCCATTAGCTAGTCCGTAAGTGACTTACTCAGAGAAAAATAAAGAGTGGTAAAAAAGCTTACCATATTCATCGAGAGGAGACTGATCATAATAGCCTGTTATTACATAAGCAGCGGCCGACTTTCCAAAATTGGTTCCTCCATGATACTGTGAATAAAAAACAATCACCTCAATTAGAAGTTTTGGACACTTGAAAAGCTCATCCAAACAGACATTATCAAACATTATGCAAATTTTACCATGTAGTAATTTACGTAGCTCCCCTTCATCTTGGCAATGAAAAGTGCGGCATGGAATGCGAGATCTTCAGCTGACCTCATGTACGTTTTTTCACCGTAGGCTTGATAGCTTCAACAGAGACAAAAACACAAAATACCGTTGATTACTTGGGGCATAAGATACTTATAAAACCATATTATTTGACAACAATTTACAGTATGAATATTTGATGAGGAGGCACTTACAAACTTGTCCAGTCTTCTGTCCACAGAGCTGGCTTATTGGGTGAGTTGGGTCCTCTAAACGTTTCTCCACATCTCATTCCATTGCAGGCATTGATCTGTGCAAACACAGTATTACATGTAACTTCCATGAGTTTTTGCCAAATTAACCCAAACCCAATAATGAAATTACTATTAAAACTGAAGTAAAAACCCAGTACGTTGTACAAATTAATTATTAGAGGAAATAAATAAATACGAACCACAGGATCTGGAGCATCATCTTGCCTACACATAACCCAGGGGACACCAGTTTGAAGCCCCACTGCCATTTTTGCAGCCCAACGAACATAGGACTTTCCCTCATCATGAAAAGCTCCTTCTACCAGTGTGTACTCGTTCTCAATCTATAATACATCCATGCACATACACACATTAATTTATTTTCATTAACTTAAACTTTCTATATATATATAAAATTATGCACAAAGTTTATAACTCTTTGGAAAGCTTAATTACCTGTGACAGTATAATTGGTCCTCCAAGAGAAGCATACAGTCCCTCTGATTTCATCATGTTTACTACTTTCGCTGTCCACCTTTCCATTTCACGCTGTAATTAAATTCATATAACAAAATCACACTAGTGTTATTAACTGCCATGACAGTACTATTACACAATTTTTATTTTCCTTTTCTTGTTTTTATCAGTTGTAATAGTTAATTGTAATTAAGAAAAAGAAAAGTATACCTTGAATGGTTCGTTATCAGTTCGGAAGACAATGTGTGGGATATCACGTAACCAAAATGGGAAACCTCTGTTTAAGAAAGAAAAAAAAAGACTTATACTACATACATGTAAATCTATCACCTTGTCTGTCAAAAAAGAAAATTATATATCAACTATATAATAAATATAACGAGGGAATGGGTTTTGGTTTTTTACCCGTAAGACCATTCACTCTCAATGAAAGGTCCAATCCTGAGAGCCACATAAAGGCCTTGTGCTTGGACTTCCTTTATGAACCTCACTAAGTCATTTCTTCCACTAAAATCATACTGCAAAATTATTAAAGAGCACAGAGCATAAGATCATCTTCATTAGGACCATTAAGCATATAGAAATAATAGATTAATGTTGATGAACACAGAGAGATAGAGAGTGACCTGTCCTTGTTGGGGTTCATGGAGGTCCCAGAAGACATAAGTTTGTATAGCATCTATACCACCTTCTTTGGCTTTTGCTATCAAGGATGGCCACATCTGCAATTTCACATAAAAACTGAAACATTAATATTTACTTTCAGTTTATTTGTTGGCATGTTAATTAATTAGCAAACACCTAATTCATTTTTATAGGCACTTCAAGTCTGTATTATAATAGCTTCAATGATCTTCCTAATTATGTCACATTATACATCAAAAATTATTTTAACATGGAACAGTTTGTATATATACTGTGACATATTTAACCCGTCCCTTTATAATGTGTGTGTGTGTGTGTGGTTTTTTTTTTTTTTTTAAATATATGATCTTACTGATACACAAGATTTCATTTTTTAAAATTATAAATTAATTTAATTTGGTAACCTAGTATTACTCTTTGGATTCAACATGAATCTAATAGTTAGTGGGCTTTTTATATATAAAAATATTATATATGTACCACAAATTGTGAGTAAAAGATAATAATTAGAAATACACCAAGAAAAAATAACTATATACGCACACATTCCTCACGAAGATAAATAATAATAATAAAATAAATAAATTTACCAAAAAAAACGCCGAACTAAATACTAATCAACAAGAGCCGGGAAAAAAGAATATTTAAAAAAAAAACTGTTATTGGGTTAGATAGGTTGGTCGCTTTTATATGGTTGTAAAGTACAGTAGTTGCTAAACAAACAAAGCCTAAAGAAGAAAAAACAATGGCAAAATATGGACTTTTTGAATCACTTCCTTAAGCAGTTTGATAAAGCAGGTACGTACTTCTCTTTCGTATACAATATTAAGTATTAAATTATAGTCTCATTTTTCATTTAAACATAGAACTTTTATTTGAATATATATGTATATATATATATGCATGGAAACCTCAAAAAAATGTTTAACATATATACAGCATAGTATTATTTCTTTTATTCCATTAGATATTGCCTGATAATATCGATCACATATATTACTATCTAAACTTGATAAAACATCCCCAGAAAACTAAGAATGAAATCATGAAACGAACACACAGTCATACAAAACGATCAAGTTCATGTAAATTAATACTAATCCAGAAAACTTGGGCAACAAGAATCGAACACCAACTATTCTAAGAATTAAACCCATAATATTGTCAGCCAATTCTTTTTGTTTGCTTAAATTTTATATTTTATACAACACAATCTAAAGAAAAGTTGTCTAAATGCCAGATTCAGAGACCCATTAATTAGATATTCTTTTCAATATATATACTGCAAATATGAACGTATCATATGTATGTATATATATATATATATATATACAAAGATGAAGTAATTATATAAACGTTGTAAGTACCTCAGGAGTGCTGCGAGGATAGTGGATGGAACCCGAGAAAAGAATCTTATGTTGGCCATCGATGATCAACGACCTTCCGTCGTACGTAACGTTGCCGGCATGAGCAGTGACTCCAAAAGCCGTCAACAGCAGCAGTATAGCAAAGCAACAATCGTTGAGTAACCAAGCCATGACTGAAAACAACTTGGGGGACTAGCCTGAAACAGAGCGATTCAAAGCTAGCAGGGCCTCGAGAATACCTACAACTACAACCCGCCTTCTCTCTTCACCCTTTTCGCACCAAACTACTCTTTATGACACATATGTATCTCTCTCTTTCTCTCTCTATATATATATAGAGACATAACTTGGATATATATATATACTGCTACTTCTAATATAATACCTAGTTAGTTAGACTTGGACCAATCCTGGTTTCACTTCCAATAGGAATGAGTTTTCTGAATGTAGTAGCTCTAGGATTTTATTTGTTTCAGTATTCTATTTTAACTCCGCTTAATATTATTAATTTTATTTGTATTAGGACTAGGCTTTACGTTTCTTTGCTTGTTAATTAAGCTTCAAGTTTTTCTGTTTTGTATTAATATATACGTTTTTTTGCTTGTTAATTATGCTTCAAGTTTTTCTGTTTTGTATTAATATATATATATATATATATATATATATATATTGTTATATTTGGTCTGTTTTACAATAAATTATTTGGAACTGTAATTTTTGAGGAATTTTGCGAATTATTTTTACTATCGAAATGGATTAATATTTTAATATTAGAAACTCTCTAGGCTGCAGTTTGCCAAATTAAAATGTTCGTAAAATTTTAAAACACGAAATTTTATTCCAAAATAGGAAAGAAAAAAAAAAGGCAATTTGTCACTGTCCTGCGACTATATATATGAATGAACTTCTATATGTGGATTGGGTCCACCTTCCACCTATTTGTCTGAAATAATTCGTTGTAATCAATTCTAAGCCTTACATTCACCCAAAAAAAAAAATGTAAGCCTATATATATGCTATTGACAACTAAAATATATAATTTTTGCTATTGATTTTTACTTATATTATGTTTGGATTGATAGAATAGAGTGAAAGAAAAGAAAAGAAAAAAAAAAAGTAGGAGAGAAAATAATTTAATAATTTTTTTTAATATTTTAAAATTTCCCTTTTTGATATTGTGTGAGAAAAATTATTAAATTTTATATATGAGTATTTTTGTAAACATTATACACTATATTAATTGATTTTTCACTTTTCTTTCATTTTCTTTCCTTTCTATTAAAAAATCATTCAAATAATAATTCTTTTAAATATTATCATTTGTTTTCCTTTTCTTTCTTTTTTTCCCTTTTCCTACTTCAATCCAAAGTGTTAGAGTACATAGCAATTATTTGTTTGATTTTATTCTCAAACTATAGAATTTAAATAATGTAATAAAAAAATTATATATAATGATTTTGTATAAAGATACAAAAAAGAATAGGTCGAACATTATTTTTAACATCAAAATTTTTTTTTTGGTAAAATTTTAACATCAAAATTTGAAACAAAATATACCCCCAATAAATAAATTAGTAATCTATTTGCTATCAGATTTTAAGTCTGCAAATCAAAATTAATACTATTCATCATGGTGTGTAATTCTGAAAGTTGTCTATTCATCTTACATTTATATAAAAAAAAAATTATGTCAAAATTAATCATATAAAATTGTCAATTCAAATATAATGGGCCAGAAATTATTCTAAAAATAGTATAATGTTATCAGTATTGGTCTTCTTATAATTGACTGTTTGTCAATGTCAAATTACAATTATGGCATGGAGTTACAGGTATCGGGCTTCAAATCACAATTTTGGCATGTAAAAGAGAAATAGTATGGTAACACAGAACTAATGGTGAAGCACACCGTTGCAGAAACTACAATTCAAGAACATTATCAATTTTTCTATTTTCAAAACATTGATGTTTGAGAGCTTCAATTTTACTCTTCTAGCTTATGTAATAGCAGTTCTGTAAATGGTTTTCCAAGCCTAGAGCGAAATATAAAATTCTCATAATAATAATAATAATAATAAAGAAAGGCATTTCCAAAACTAGCAACTAGCTTGTTTTTTTAGCACAAATGGTGAATTGGAATTGAACATTGAGTCCTCTGTGCAAAAGCAGAAAAGTTGTCATGTGCATTCTGCATCAACAACAAGAGATTTGTGTAAATTTGGACATGGATCACCAAATACTTGATTTGATGGAGATATGGAACATCCACTCTTCCCTAGACAAACCTGGCAAATCAAAATTACACTAAGATCAGATAATTCCCATGAAGAATATACATTAAAAAAAAAAGAAAGAAAAGAAGCCAAGTGCTAGTTACATTTTAAAGAGTCTAGGAGCATAGCATGCATGGCTTGAATTTATGCAGAAAGAGAAGTACTGAGTCTGACCTGCTCTACAATTGATGTGGAATTAGGTGAGTGACATCTACCATGGGCATAACTTTCACAATCACCAGAAGGAGTTCCATAGGTAGCAAATAAGATTTTGGAAATGGTCCTTCCCATTGGACAACTTAATTGAACATTTGGGGTTCTTCTGCTTATATGCTTTTCTTCTTCTCTTTGGCTCTGTGGCACCCAAGAATTTACTGGTGGCAAATGTGATTCAGAGACATGCCCACATACTTTCGAAATCGAAACTTTGTCCAGGGAAATCCCAAGTGGGTTCCCATGTTCTTCTTCCATGAGTACTAGTGTGTTGCCAGTAGGCTTGAGGAAGGATCGAGGTACATGGTACCTAAAAATTTAATAAGTATACCAAAATTCTAAAAATTATTACAAATATCAATGTTATATGGAAGAAATGGAAATAGCACACGTGAATCATATTTACACTAATGCAAAGAAAGTACAGAAACTGTAACTGCGAAACTTTTTCCGGAGGCAATAAAATGCCAATGCCTTTAGTTTCAGTTGCACATAATGGAAGCTCAAATTGTTGTGCTTAAAAGCATTCCCTAACAATACCAGATATATAGAAATTGTATAGAGTTCATACCATGTCTGTGAAGGATACCCTTTTGGTGTGTGGAAAGCGACCCAATAACGACCAACACTCTGGCCATTAACCCAAGCTTCACCCTTTCCCATTGAACCAAGGTTTAGTGCAACAGGGTCGCTTCCTTCTGGTGCATCAAATTGAGTCTGCCAATCAACGTTAAAATGGGTCAGTGTGGAGTAAACATAATGTGACATAATGACTTAGAAGCAACTAAGATAACAAGGTTTTTGTGGAGTTAGGATTTGGACTATATATATAATTATCATTAGTGAACATTGTGCAGAACCTATTCTGCTTGAACCTGCATGTGCAGAATGATATACAGCTGATCTAAATTTTCCAAGCATATGATAAAAGGAGCTAAAAGCATGGACAGGATAATTATTTCTAGTCCAATATAAATATGCAATTTTCTCGGAAAGAGAATTTGGATGGACTAACTTTTGTACCTTGTACCATATGAGTCGCTGATCTGAGCTTCCAAAGCTTTTCCAATGAACTTTATTTGATCCAAGAACGGAATAGATTTTTAAATTCTCACCTAAGAGGCCAACCTACATAGAAGTGTTCCATAATGTAGGGTAAAAAGTACAGAAGTAGGGATACATATTTTGAATCCTGTAAATTCCTAAATATTTCATCTTTCTATTTTAAAAATTTTAAAAGAAAATGATGTTAAGAGGTACAAAATTCAATATGTTCAACTTGACATCTTCATGAGAGAAGATCATTACCTTATAACCCCAGGGGTATCTGGTAAAATATTTGTCTTGAATCTTAACTCTATGTAGTCCGGCGAATCTACGCTCCATATATGCTCCTCCATCCTTCACATAGAAATCAGTCAATATGATTTAGTATTATATGAGGACAATAGCAATGTTAGTTTATAAGGAGAAGAAAATATATCCAAATCCAACCATTAATGAGAGAATTGAAGTTGAAAAGTATACCGGTAATCCAACCATGACACTGAGTAAGGAGATGTCGTTCACCCCATTCTTTAAAGTAACACTACTCTCCAGTGAGAAAACTTTGCTTTCATGACTGCCGTGTGCAGATCCTAAGAATAACAAAGTACAATTGTTTACTAAGCATAAGACATGATGATGTTAGAGCATTATGAAGAACATATGAAGGTTTAGGCAAAATATATACTTGAGAAAGATTCTACAAAATGGTGCATCCCTTTCCTTGAAAACTCTAGCATCTTTTTCACGTAATGCCCTTACTTACACTTTTTCAATCTAATTGTATATATACTATAGTAGAAATTAATTTAGTGAACCTCATTGGAAATGATGCTAAAAGAGCACAACCTTATTGCAAATTTGACATTCTCACTATTTTCTTCTATTCTTTTTGCAGAAAATATTGTTTGAGGAGCACAAAATTCAATTATTCTTTTACCAAGTCTTCGACAAGAGTTTTAACAGATATAAAGGAGGAGATATTGGCTCCACATGAACGGAGAGGGAGTTCTAACCATTTTAAACAATAAAAAACCAGAAGTGATACAAAGCTTACCTACAAAAATTCCATTTACGAATGCATGCAAAACATGCCCACGGGTCTCCACATTGAGGGTAGCTTGAGCATTAGGTGAATTATGCTGAAACCTGCATTTAAAAATAAAGTTTTCAAGAAACATTGGCATTATATGGTGTGGTTAAATTCAATTTGCAACTGATCTCAGAATTACTTCAGTTATTAATTACCTTAGAGTGTACCAAAGATAGTCAGATTTATCTTTTGTTGTACTCATCTGCTCTAGTAATATATTTTGTCTTAACGAAGTCTTGTCATATGTAGGAATAGATTCTTTGTACTCTTCCCATTTCGAAGTTGAATCAAACTTTTGACATGGTACCATTGATCTTTTACCATATTGTGAACTTACCTGCCAAGCAACAAGTGAAAAGAAAGATATAAAGTATGGTAGTTGATAAGGTCTATATATAGCATGTTTGATGTATAAATGTGGAACAATACACTGAGCCAAGCATATAGAAATCAATAATTAATTTCGGGAGCCTTTACAGATATGATAAAGAAAAAGTTTAGACCATGAACTCTGTTTGATCTGTATGAAAAAAACAAGCAGAAAAGTTTTACCTTTGCAGTGTTGAAGGCTATGTTCTTGCAATCTGGTAGAATACTTATTGACTGAGGAGATAATTTATGTGACAAATTTTGAAAGAGGACCTTAGCATCTACGCTATCATAGTTCACCAAGAATGCAGCACATTCTCCTGAATTGTCTTTGTACACATATGCCTGAAAAATAAACATATACAAATAACCTTTTTTACTTACCTACATATGTTATTTCAGACAACAAAAACTTGGAAATAAAAATGCAGGGGACTTGAAGTCCTGAGTTTTGCTCAATGCTCTTATTTTGTTTTGTTTTCATGAAGCTGTATGCTTAAGGTACTTACTTGTTGGTGTTCACCGAAAGCAAACGTGGTTTGTTCTCCAGACAATAGAGGCTTTGAGCAAAATTTTATTGCATCATGTAGTTCCTTAAGATGACCCCACTTTGGTTGCCTTATTAGACCTGAATCCATTAACTAACCAGTCTAAATATCATTGCTGATGCATGCAACTAAGGATTTAAGTTATAAGGACAAAACTAAAGAGTTAGAGAACCCACCATACTCATCAAGAGGCGCTTGATCATAATAACTTGTGGTTACATAAGCAGAGGCTGATCTCCCAAAATTGGTTCCTCCATGATACTATAGTGTTGTAAAGTTTGGTCCGTAAAAAAAAATATATTACGTAATAATTGACCTAAATATAATATTCTTATAACAGATCAGATAGAGATTACATATCATACCATATAGTAATTCACATAGCTTCCCTTTTTTGCAATGAACAATGCAACTTGGAATGCAATTTCTTGAGGTGACCTCATGTTTGTTTCTCCACCATATACTTGATAGCTTCAACAGGGAAAAGTATGGGCATTAGCTGTGTATTAGATACAAGTTAACTATTTTTTTTAATCATATTTGTGACATTGTTTCGGTAACATTCTGTGATAAAAGTACATTTGATGTACACATACAAACTTGTCCAGTTCTCTGTCCACAGTGATGGCTTATTAGGTGAGTTGGGTCCTTTAAATTTTTCTCCACAGCGCATTCCATTACACGAATTGATCTGCAACATATCATTTGGCATAAAAGTGAACATGCAAGTAAACATTCTAGTTCATTTTATCAGTCAAGTTCTGCATAAGTTTCAATCATTCCCAATAATGCAAAAGGAAACTTTCTTATTTTTCTCGAAAAGAAAACAATGAAACATATTTATTTTCTTAACAAATGGAGGGGTTAATGAGGACTGAGACGCCTATGCTACACAAGACAAAATTGATGAATGTAATCCAATAGTAGGGATTGACTTTTTTCCCAAACCCATCACAGTTACTAGCTGAACTAAAATATGAAGACTAAGTAAAACAAGTCTGACTCAAAAGTGAAAAATCCTAACATTATAAGTGTTGAAGAAATAAAACTAACCACTGGATCCGGAGCATCATCCTGCTTACACATTACCCAGGGCACACCAGTTTGAAGCCCCACAGCCATTTTTGCAGCCCAACGAACATAAGGTGGTCCCTTCTCATGAAAAGCTGCTTGTACCATCTGGTACTCATTCTCAATCTAATACATACATCCATCATTTCAATAATTTGAAAATAACAAACTGCAAAATTGAATAAGCTTGACTGAAAGTTAAGTGGTTTTTACCTGTGATAGTATAATTGTCCCACCTTGAGAAGCATACAATCCCTCTGATTTCATCATCTCTACTATTTTCCTTGTCCATCTTTGCATTTCAAACTACAATATCACAGAAATGACAACAATTTTAACAATTTGTTTTCTTTTGACCCCCTCCAGAATCCAGACCTCTTGGACAGTAAAAGAGAACTCATAAGAAAATGACATGAAAAAATTATACACACCTTGAATGGTTCGTTGTCAGATCGGAAAACAATGCCAGGAATGTCATGTAACCAAAATGGGAAACCCCTACGACACAGTAAGGAAATAATTACAAATTTACAATAATTTTTGGTTTTTATGGAGAATTTATAATGCAAGTAATAAGAGTAGGGGAATGGGTTTTGGTTATAATACCCGTAAGACCATTCACTCTCAATGAAGGGACCAATCCTAAGACATACATAAAGGCCTTGTGCTTGGACTTCCTTTATGAACCTCACTATGTCATTTCTTCCTCTAAAATCATACTGCAAATTTAAGAAACACAGAGCATCATTAACCATCTCCATTATACAAATACAATATTGATGATGAAATATAAAGACAAAAACAGAGAAAAAGACTGAGTTTTTGAGTCACCTCTCCCTTTTGAGGCTCATGAAGCTTCCAAAAGACATATGTTTGTATAACATCTATACCTCCTTCTTTAGCTTTGGCAATCAGAGATGCCCACATCTGCAAATTGAATTTACAATATGCACAATAAACCAGAAACGCTCAAACACTAGTCTATTCAATGTAGGAAGTTGGATCACTCATTTTCATTTTTTGTACTCTCAAAATTTTTCAGGTAAGTCAAACATGTATTTATTTTATTTTATTTTATTTTTTTGGATTGTATATATAATTTTCAATGTTTTATGTAACCTCTTTTTAATATTACTCATATGCTTTAATCGATATCTATACTTTTATTTCCAAATATATAAGCTTAGCATATTGAAAATCTTGTTATATTTTTAAAACCAAACATCCACTCACACAATTTATATCAAAAAATGAATGTTTGATTTTTTTATAATGTGTTTTAATATTTCTAATCTATGAATAGTTTCGTTTAGTTACAAATATTAGAACATTAATTCATTATTTTATGAAGTTTCTTCTATCTGTTGATCAGCACAGAAATATTATTTATATTAACAGGTATAATATATATATATATATATTTATATATAATAGATTGTTGGTGTAAAAGAATTTAATATAATATAAATATAATTTCGCCTCGCCCATAGTTTTTAACTCCAAATTTTGTCAATTGGTTACAGATTCAAATTAATTAGTTATGATTCACCAATAAAAATTTAAATTTAAATTTAAATTTAGAATCAGAAATATAATCTTAAAAACTAACGAACTTAAAACAGCCAATATAATATATACTCCAAATCTTGTTAGTTGCAAAGTTGCTAGCTATATAGATTAACAAAAATATAATAAACAATTATTCTTTAGCCTTGGGATTTAGAAAACACCCACATAAAATAAAGCAGAAAATACAAATCTCTGTAAATGGAATTTGAAATGACACTGAAAATTAAAAAGATTTGGAAGATGATCCATATGTATAAACAGATCAGTAACATTTGCTTATTTTTGCCAAAAAAAAAAAAGAGTTGAAGATAAAAAGATCACGAACTTAATTACTTGGTGTTCGATGGATTTTTCTAACAAAGAAATACATATATATATATATATATATATATATATATATTTCATTATTTGTCAGTGCAGACTAATATAATTTTCTCTATAATATTAATTTCTAGGTGTTCTAAATTAATGTAGTGAAAACAGAAGGGCAAGAAAGCAAAAGAGAAAGCAAGAAAAAGAAAGAAGAAGAAAGAAACATATACATAAACGTTGTATGTATAGCGGAGTCATATATACGTACCTCAGGAGTGCTTCGAGGATAGTGTATGGAGCCGGAGAAGAGAATTTTATGTTGGCCGTCGATGACCAATGATCTTCCGTCGTAGGTGACGTCGCCGGCACGAGCAGTGCCAAGAGCCGCCGTCAATAACAATGTGAAACAACATAGCAACCAATTAGCCATGTCCGTATATATATATACACACACACACACACTATATATATATATATATATGTGTGTGTGTGTGCTCTGCAAAAGCTACTCAGCCTGCCAATTAGGCCTAAAGATGCTGCGCAGAGCCTTATATATTGTTAGCCGCTCTCTCTTTCAATTGAACTTCGACTGTGTTCTTCAGTGCAAATATTATTAAAATCAAACAAAAATGCTCTCTCTCTCTCTCTCTCTCTCTCTCTCTCTCTCTCTGAGTCGCAGTAGTCGCAGTTAACGAAGAATACATTTCGTAAGTACTCTAATGATTAATTTTATAAGAGGTCAAAGGCAATAATATTGTAATTAATTTTAACTACATATATACAATATGTAATTTGACAATAATTAAAACCCATTTTCAAAACGTAACAATATTAAATTAAAACTTGTACCCTTTTTTGTCTTGCTTAATTAATAGTGTTGTCTGTGTTTTATGTC